>OW679202.1:124223642-124515522 GCA_940337035.1 Agriotes lineatus | reverse complement strand
GTCGGCATGCACTCATGTTTTTATCGAAAAATAGTATTTTTCCAACTATTTCCAAAAATTTTTCAAGTATTCGGCAATTTTTTTTTCACCGTTTTTTCTTAAATTTTGGTATAACCCACAGTCCGCCCAATAATGATAGAAGTCTATTAATTAGGTCTAACTAATCTAGTGTTTGACAACTCGGAGGTGTCCTTGGTGGGCAAGGTAGTGAACACATGCTTAACTTTGCACTACGCGCATATAATTAAAATGCATTCGCAGGCTGGTTCGCAGACGCTGAAGTTCGAATCCCATCGTGGTAATGTTTTTTTATTGAAAATTTATATAATTTGCATTAGGTACCAAGTGTTTTCTTTTATTGTTTCAGTATTATTACGAACGTGTAGATATTTTTACCCATTATACTTTGCTTTTTAAAATTGTTTAGTATCACAACGTCCACTTGTGAAGGAAGTTCTGAATAAAACCCTTTACAAATTTTTGAATATGTTTTAAAACAAGGGGTTTTAATGAAAAACTTTCCCAATATTGTGGGGAGACGATTTCTTATCAAAAACGCCACTTTCAACAACTTTTGTTTTAAACATTTTTCTCCAAGGGCCGATTCTACAAACCAAGAATAAATTATCCGGGGAACAAATATTCTAGTAACGATTGCTGCAACAAAGAAAACTATGACAATAATTATACTTCGGGTAGCTTATTCTAGGTATACACTTGCATTTTAGAACAGGCCCTAAGTCAAATAAATTCTGAACTAGAGCAGTCCAAAGCGGATCGCAAGATCAAAAATGTCTAGATTACTGTTTTCAGCTAATTTTTCGGTGATTATTAAAAATTATATTTTAACTTGAACTACTTTCATACGTATCACTGTTTATGTACTACCTATGAACTAGTTATTGTGCACTCATTTCCATACCACCATGGGGTAGAGTTGACGGCACATTTTTTTAATGTGATATCCCCAAGACGCATGGTTATTCCATAGATGCAATAAAAATGGTTCTGATTTTTATTTGATCAATAGATTATCTATTGATCTTCTAAAAAATTTTGTCATCATTGTCACCGTTGCTTTTAATAGGATCTGGAACATTATCCCAAGTTTCTCCATTACAAAAATGGCATATAATCAAACATTGCAATCCTGCTTTCTACAGCTACAGGCTGCGCTACTACCTTCTCTGAAATTGCACAATATGAAATTGAATAAGCCCTTTGAAGCTGGATCCCGTATCTCATCACTGGGGTAATCCCACTTTGAATTCATTTCCTCCAGCCCCAGACCTAAGGACGTCTTCCAATTCCATACCATTCTTGAACTTAATAGTATATCCTAAATTCGTGATAGTCTGCAATGCCTATGGTTGGTGAAAACCGGCAAGATTAAATTTACCTTTTGCAATTAATTTTGCAAAATGTTGGTAGTGAAGATTATGTAAAGTTCGGATTTGTCACTGCCGCTGTACACACTGATAAGAAACACTACCGCCGCAGCTATCCCATTTGGATTTGCATCCTGATTCTTGAAAACATCAACAATTTAATTGACTGACCTGTTCATTCTTCTGTTAGGTCCTACAGAATTCTATTTTTGCCTGATTAAAATGGGCAGATGTTGCGTCGCAGCCACTGAACATATAGAGAAAGAGAATATTGTCAGATATTATACTTTCATACAGGAATGACTTGTCCGAGTACAATTTTGCGACAGTTTTACCTCGTCTGCATTTCTAAAGATATTTTCTTATTGTGGTGCTAATCTCACCAACAAAACCAGTAGATCGTTGTGTTCACCGACCACGATAACGGCATCAACAGAGGAAGATATTAAAATAGCAGTGGTCATGATAAACATGTCAGCATTTTCCACAGCCTGCTCAAGCTCAGAATCTATTTGACTTATGGCCAGTGAGTGCAGGAAGTACATTCCCGACCGCTGCGTAAGTAGGGACACTGGGCATCTTGTTCATCCATTCATGCGCGTCACAACCTGTCGTATCAAAATATAATAATTTTACCAATTATTGTTTAGAATAAAGTGTTTGCGAATAAAATAGTATACATACCACGGTGAACAGTTTCATTCCTGTCTCGAGGTAAAGTTGACCTCGACGCTACGCGTCTCGGTTAAGTACTTAATCTTTCGACAGGAATGAAACACTTTCCACATCGGTATGTAATATACTATTGTTCCTTCATTTTGTCTCGTGTTTCAATTGATTTTCTAATGGCTGATGTAATCCACGGTTTTAATTTTACGAGAGATGGATAACGGAAAACTATTTTTGAGAAATTTGAAAGTTCATGTAGTTGGTTAATAATTTATAAGCCTCATTCACATTAGTTAGTTGCAACACGTCATTCCATGAATGCACACTTAAAAAAGATCTTAAAGTGTCATAATCGGTTCTGTGTTTTCATAGCAATTTCTGCGTGTTTGGAAATTATTTACAGATCCACTTGCTTGTTGAATATTTAGTAGCACAATAAAGTGATTGGAATCGCATTTTGAATAACTGCAGGAATAACATTGATCTGTCTTTTAGTTTTAACAAAGAGATGGTCAATCCAGCTTTCTGAAATTAGTTTTGCCTTGTTGGGATGTTTATAGATTTAAATCCTTTGTCATTTAAAAGATCCAAGTAATCATTAATACAGTTACTGTTTATTACTGTAAATTAATGTTTACATCACTCACGATAATGGCATAATGCCTCTACGACCAACCAAACATGGCACCACATTGTGCTGCCAGTTTGTTACAGGCTAAATTCAATATTACGACAACGTGCTAGTTTGTAACGGTACAAAACGGCGGATATATAACAATGAATATATTACATAGGAAAGCTGCCCTAGCCCGTTACAAAAGAGTGTCGACTAACTTCAGTGGAGTGAGGGGGGTCCAACACGAAATCACACAGGGCAACAGCCTAATAAACGAAAATCAGATCTTAAATGCCAGAGCGCTACCACGATTCCTACAAATGAAGAATGCATAGGTGAACCCATCGAGGAAAAGTGGAAGCATAATGGATTCACTTTTCAACTATAATCTTGGCTGTGTCCTGGTCAGCGAGCCAATTACAACACCATCGGACCTACCTTTCGAAGAACTCACTTAAACAGCTGGCCAAATTCCTTGAACAACTGAAAAATACATACACAAATCGCATGCACAATATCAAAAGAAAACCACAGTTAACAAAAGAAATGCATTAGCTAAAACATTTGAATATGCAAAAGTTTAGTACGTAAAGGTATGAAATGGGTTAGAAAGGTTAACTATTTATATTGCGTAACCTCTTAATCTATTGAATGCGCGGTAAATTTGATATCAAATACTGGAATGCATGGTGAAGGGTATGAACATTGAACTACTCAAAACACTGGTTCAACTAATAGCAATAAAAGGCGGTAACCAACTAAACATGGTACAATTGCGACACGTACTTCAAATTCTACTACGTAAAGTTGAATAGGATCATATAATCTGACGGTACTGAATTAAACTGACAGGTAAACAACTATAAAAGGTTTAGCAAACGCAGAAGTATACCTACACAATGAATGTAACAATAACTGAACGTCACGCAGATTGTTGATACTTCGGCAAAACACTCGGTACAATTGAAATTCGTACTATAAAGCTACTACTATATTTATGATACCTTCCAGAAGCTTGGCTTAGCTATAATCGATGTCCTATACTAATGCACACGATCGCTTTCTAAACACTGCAGGAGACACCTAAGTTAGACTGCACCAAATTAACGGGAAGCTGCTGGCTGAGGGTCGGAACTTGGGATAATCCACTACTGAAAGTGAAACCGAAACCCGCTCCGAAATTTGGCAGGACGATAAAGTGGAATGGTAAACGGGAGCTTCGCGAAACATAAATAAGCCGATACGGGGTTGTCAGTGAGAGTCCGTCAAACGACGTATTAGGAGCGCCACTCCAGGATACAAAAACTCCAAGGCTCACAACGGTAAATAACAACGTTAAGTTTGCCCAACAACCAACGCTACCACGTGTAGTACAATGAGTCCATGAAATGCGGAATACAAAACTTGCATCACAAAGACAGGGGTTCGAATAACGGGATTAAAAACATACGGAACACACATACACCAAGGGAACAAAACGTTAGCCGGTAATCACACAACAAACAAACGTAAAGCTGCGCCTACACAACCCCGAAGGGGGTGCGGCGGGACAACAACCTTCAAATTACGTCTTGCTTTTTGCACCGCCAGGTCAAGTCTGACTATAAAGAGCGCGGACTACCTCGCACCAAAATCCAGCGTTGTTACAAAAGTGCACGTCTGAAAAGGATCGATAAGAACACGTGCGCGGCGAGCGCAGACTGGATCGAAAACACAGCTGTGTGCGCTAGAAAACCACTGAATATATGCACAAAATTCGAGACACTTATATACAGGCGGAATCGTAACTCGGAATCGAGAAACTAATGCTAAATAGCCGTACGTCTATACAAACTAAAAATGTCCTTACAGATGTTTATTCAGCATGTTTATATAACGCCGATATGTCATTCATGTTAAGAGTTTTTTACGCCAGTATTTAATGTAAAACGTAGATGCTTCCGCATTGCCGTCACGGAATCTATACACAAAATATTTGAATAACATAGAAAATGTTGAAAAAACGTATATGTCTTCCAAAATTCCCACATGCATATGTCAAATTTGAAGGTTATTTAAAAAGTGTCACTGAATGACAATATATAAATAAAGGCTAATTTACTAAGCTGACCACGTAAATAACTATTATAAGCAAGCTATCGTTTGAACTCGACGCCATCACTAGACCCCACTTCCTTTTTATAATTGGTCGGCACAGTGTAATTATTAACGGCTGCTAATATTACGTACGTCGACCGCTTTGAACTACCGTTCACAGAGGAAGTAATGGAAGTGGGACTAAAATATTTTATAACAATATTTTTGTACAAAGGTACGAATTAAGGTTATTTGCAGATTTAAGATTTGTGTGTACTCAGTACAAACATTCCTGTGTAATGTAAAAAATGTGTGTAGACCGTAACAAGAGGGTTAATTTGTCTCTCCTTCCAATATTACTGGCAGGGTTGCCACCCGTCCCGTTTTTCACGGGACTGTCTCGTATTTAGATCAAAAGTCCCGTGTCCCGCCATGGGTTCATACGGGACAATAAAAGTCCCGTATTTTTATGTATTATTAAAATTAGTCGATTTATTTAACCAGGGTAATACTGTTATTAGATCATAAAAAACGACAAACTGCTGAAACAAGTTCACAAGTGTTAACAAATTGTTTTACAAACAAAAATAACACTGTAGAAATGAACAGTGTAACTAGAGTCGAACTTGGAGAAATATTTCACTGTGTTAAACATAGCCAATCATATAATTCCTTGGACTGTGGGTTAAAATTATTGCCCAGGATTATTAAAGACTCAGAAATATGAAAAAAAATATTCTGCGGCAGAACTAAGGCTGAAGCTATTGTACAGAACGTCTTGTCACAAAAATCAGTTGAAGATATTCTAAAAACATTGCTGCCTACTAGTGAAAAACCGACTGCTGCCGACTTCTTAGTAGCTACAGATACATAAAATATAGGTAACAGAAAAATGTATCATGTATGTGTTCGGTATTTTACTGTGGAAAGTGGAGTAGAGTGAAAATTGTTAGATTTTTTTAAAGAACCCTCTGAGTCAACTGATACAATCCCACAGTCAGTTCTTAAATCTTTGCAAAATGTAAATTTAGATATAAAAAATGTTGCTTCGTTTTCCGCAGATAATACTAATGCCAACTTTGGCAAAAATCGATCTTGTTTTACTTTATTAAGAGAAAAAAATTCTAGAATTTTAAAAAATGGTTGTCCACCTCACATTGTTAATAATACATTTAAGCATGCTGCAAACCAATTAAATATAGACATTGAAGTTGTTGTGTTAAAGATATACTGCTGTGATGGTTATACGGCTTAACTATATAATTAATATTTAAAATAAAATTTAGCCAGAGCCTCCCATCGCTAACATAAATTTCTTTTGGGTTCAGCAAATATTACAGATTTATAAACGCTCAGGGATAATTATTGTGAGTTACTTTACATTTCACTTGAATTGATGCTCGTATGCCCCTACTTTTAGATAGAATCTAATTGTAAATTAAATTAATGTTGGCTAGCTCAGGTAAGCAGAGATCTTATTACAAGGTGTGGGTCCCCAATTATTTTATCTAAAATTCTACCGTACGCCTATGTGCGTAGTTCAGATACCCACTAAAATGCTACATCAGATCTAAATAAAATTACGTTTCTGAAAGTTCAACCATGTGATTGTCGTTTGGTGGTTTTTAGTTAATTAAATACAACTCAATGAGTAAATCTCACAGGTAAATTCATCATTTCCCGCTTTCTAGTAGCATCAGTAGCTATCTTTTGTTTCTTTCAGGCAACAACCGCACCTTGATTGTTTTAACCCCAAGCCAAGGAAGGATCCTAACCTCACTTCTGCACTTGGATTTTTCAATTTTAATTTTACACAGGAAATAAATCGCTTGGGCTCTGTTATACAGCGACGTCTAATCAGCTTCTCAGCAGGTACACATTGGTATAATTTATATTGGCTTCACCACTAACCTGCGAAACTTTCTTTGCATGCCCGTTCGAACCTCGGCCGCAGCAAGAATGTGCCCAGATCTTCTCTTGAAGTCGGTTGCCGGATGTGCGGTGTTGATGTAGTCCTCGTAGGGCTCGCCTGCTATCGCTGGAACTGCAAAGCCCGTCCGGGATGTCCTCAAATGGGTCTAGATGGTGTCTCGGAGCTCTGCCGCAGGATCAGAATCGGTGACGATGTTGAAAATTAACTTTAGGCGTTGGATTTTCTTGCCTTCATTTGTGCGAGAACACGACCACGTAAATAGCACTCTGGTGAAATTTTAAGGCTGTAGCTGTATGCAAAAGGTACTAAATTTTAAATTAAACACCAGCCAATTTTTAAGCTGACACCAGCAAATTTTATTCAATTGTCTCTCCGAATTATTGTTAAAACAATTGCATATCAATATAAATCTAGTCAAAACAATTCCTTCTAACAATTAAACATCTTTAAACTAATCTTTTTACAAACTTTTGCTTATCTACTAAATTGTTCCATTACTTTTGTTAATTTTGTCTTTCACATAACTGTGTCCCGCACTTATTAACCGTCCTTTTTCATAATGTTCTCACTGATCAGTTCTTCCTTTCGTGCACTCCCACAAGAAACACTTCAGAGTTCAACTAAAAGTCCATTTCATTTTTCCACTCCTGCATCAAATTAATGTTTGGATTTTCAAATAATCTTGTATGTTAATTATTAATTTTCTTCCTTTTATTTGCCTTCAGATTTATTCCTATGTGCTCTTTGCACTCTGTTTTGCCTTCTGCATTTTTATACCTTTTAAGAATATGCTCAAAGAGAAATTTATACAACGATTTCTGACTTGCAATTTACCTCGACAAGCATGTGACCATTCTTTTCATAATCGAATTACTAATACATGGATTGGCTTTTGCATTTTACCATTCCCTTTTAATATTCTAAACTAATTAAATATTGTGGTCCCATTCCTATTAGGTTTAGAACTCTGCCTTTCCTTTTATGTTACGATTTTAATACTTATTACAGGCATTGCTTTGCCAATTTGCTTGCTAATTCAAATTTGATTTTATTTTATTTTTTTGCCATTAAATCCTATCTCCCATTCTGAGCTTTTATGACCTATTCCTTAGTTTGCTGTGCTCGAGATGTGCGATTCAGGGCTTAAGACCATCTCAATACAGTCATTTTAGTTCCAGCTCTTTAAGAAGGAAAGACTTAGAAGAATTTGTTCAGTTTGTCAACCTTGAATATCAGGGAATTGTAAAGCATGTTCCTACTAGATCGCTGTCTTGAGATCCAGCAATTGAGCGTATTCTAAAGTTCTACCCTGCATTAATCTCTTATTTTATATCTATTTGCGACGAGTGTCCGCTAATCATTAAAAAGCTACTAGAAATTAATGATGATGAAACTGATGTCCAAACCCATTTACATAAAAAACCATCTACATATTTACATTTCACTGCAAATATTTGTGCACTTTTTCAAAAAATATCTCTTTTATTTCAAAATGACACGACGACCTCTATGGAAATATATTGCTTAATGTTAGAATTAAAATCAAGCCTTGAAACAAGGTTAAATAAAGACTTTTTCGGAATGCATGCAATGCAAAGTTTGCAGCAGTTGCAAAACCAGGAAAAAACTAACATAATAAGTAACCTTAACCAATTTTTAATTCGTGCAATTTTGTATTTAGAAAAATGGTTTGAGTTTTCTGAAAATAATGTGTATTTTCATTTACAAAACCTTTATCTAATAAAAGAAAATTTTTATTTCGAAGATCTCTGTAAAAATGTTGATCGATTGCAACTGCAAGAAATCGACATCAACACTATATTTGAAGAGTATTCTGCTATTAAACCATTAATACCAGACATAATTAAAGAAGAGTGTAGTAAAATGGCTAAAAATGTTTTAGTCCTGTAATAAAGAATTTCCTGAGTTGTTTAAAATAATGTCATTTATTTTAAGCATTCTTCCATCCAATGCATTTGTAGAAAAAGTTTTCTCCATAATGAATTTAAAATGGTCGAGCAGTCGGAACAGGTGCAGCGTGAATTTAATAAAATCAGAAATACATATTTGTATAAATTTACAATATGTCTTGTGCAGAATTTCTTGACTATATTGATCAAAATCCCGCCTTAATTGAAAGTACTAAAAGCAACAAAAATATGATTTTAAAAAATAAAATAAAAAGTAATTTATTACCTGTTTTGCTGGCTTTGTTTCTGTTTTGCAGATTTTTGTTTCTTATGTTGATTTTATTTATATAATTTTATTTATTTGTTTATGTTTTATTGTTTTTAATTATATACCTAATTTTTAATGTTGTTGTTTTTGTTATTTTTTTTAAATCCCATTTTCAGAGATACAAGTTTTATTTAATAATGAGATTTGTTTTTTATTATGTTGCCTGTCCCCCCCCCCCTTTTCGGTCATACTACTAAAAAATATATATACTGAACCATACTACCCGATAAAAATTAGCCTCCAGTATTTAGAAATTCAAAGGGTGGCAACCCTGATTAGTGCATTACTGGCTCTAGAAGCGGAATCGTGTGCTGCTATTAACGTCTCGTTGCGTGTCACATATGTTAATTTGGTGGATATCTGTTCTATGAAAGAGTTACTTCTATAAATTTCATGTTAGAAAAATGCATTTCATGTAGGTAAGCATGTACTCAGTAGTTATAACGATTGTGTTCTCCAACATAACCAATTTAATCTAGCAGATTTTTTTATGTCTTGTTTACAGTGATTACATTTAAATATACGAGAACCTTTTGGATAGCAATCGTAACGTGGAACAGGAATTTAATTGATCGTAATACATGTAACACAATGACCAGTAGATTGGAGGAACCACTGAAGGTCGATAACAGTGAATTACCTGGAATTGTACATGTAAAGCAAGAGGTGATTGAAGACACTTCTGACTACACAGCTTATCATAAATTAACTATTAAAAAGGAGGAAGTAGATATAAAAGACGAATTACGTATTACATGTGCAGAAAATGAAATCATAGAGAAGCAATCCATTGGCAAAGTCTGTGAAGATGAAACGGTGGACGAGAGTAGTCTTTTGAAGTGTATGAACACCCATAGTAGACAATTTTACTCATGTGCTACTTGTGGATATAAATCAACAACTGAACATAATTTAGTTCAGCATATGGACAAACATACAGGAAAAAAACCCTATTCATGTTCTCATTGTAAATATAGGGCGAGGCATCAGGGTTTCTTAATTAGACATATGAGAACATGCACAGTACCTCATTCATGTTCTCTTTGTACCTATAAAACGAAACGTAAACGCTGTTTAGTGCTCCATATGGCAACACACACAGGAGAAAAGCCATATTCCTGTACCATTTGCGAGTTCAAAGCAACACACAAAAGTCATTTAGAGGTTCATATGAGAAAACATACAGGAGAAAAACCTCATGCGTGTTCTATTTGTTCCTATAAAACGGCATATAAAAGCTGTTTAGTGCAACATATGAGGACACACACAGGAGAAAAGCGATATACGTGTTCCATTTGTGAGTACAAGGCAACACAAAAAATTCAGTTAATCGGGCATATGAAAACTCATAGGGGTGAAAAACACGAAAATTGAGAAAAACTGTATATTTGTTCCATTTGTAAGTACAACCCATCCGATAAATATGCAATAGTTGAACATATGAGGACACATACAGGAGAAAAACCTTATGCTTGTTCTAGTTGTGTTTTTAAAACAGTTGACAAAAGTAGTTTAGCTGGATATATTAGAACGCATGCACGAGAAAAGCCATATTCTTGTTCATTTTGTGAATATGATATATTTCTTAGCATCCTATAGGTTGATAGGCTATTACAGAACCATAGGTAATGACCCATGTTATATTAAAATGTATTAATACAATATTGAGTTTAAATAAATGTGAATCCATGTGAAGTAGATTTATTTAGTTGCTATACATTGTTCACCGAACGGAAATAGTTAAGCCACCCCAAAAAATAACGGGTGCACAGAACAGTGTGCGCAACAGCCTGTTTCACACACTATGTATAAGAATGAGCGGTGGTGTGCACACCAATCAAACATGCTCTTGCTTGTGATGCGGATTTTAGAAGTTCGATCAAAGAAAAATTCTATTCAACTATTGTGCGCTTTTGTAGGGAGTGGCTTAACTATTTCTGTTCGGTGTACGATGCATAATAGTCTGCAGGAGTAAACATTTAACAAAAATACATTCCAAACACGTGAAAGTTACATTATAATTATTTTCTCTACAAAAATTCCTGAAAAATAATTTCAGAAAATAGCATCTTTAATTTCATGAGAAACCAGCTGGTGTAGCTAAGCAAGTGATTGATTACTGAAGTAACAATGCGTGAAGTAACACGTTTTATCAATGAATATAATATTGAACACGAAAAATAAAACCATTTGAGCAACGCTATCACAATGCAAAATTATATGTACAAATAAACCTGCAGCAAAATGTATATGGACAGCTAAATATAAAACTAGGGTTTCCTACACTAGCATTTTGACCATTCTACGGGCTTCGGGTTTTCAATAAAATCCTTCGGGTTAACTAAAGGTTCATTCAAACAGATTGCAAACATTTTTACTAGTTAAATGCTCCAGAGCAGAAGTTATTGGTAGAAAGTGTACAAAGAGACAAAAAATACTATTTCAGAAAAGCTTTTCTATTTTTCTTAGAAAAATTTAGTTTCGTAATAGGTTACTTAACTTTTAAGATACATTTTAAAAATTTATGAAGTTTTAAGATAGATTTCTAATATGTTATTTAATGGAATATAAATAATAGTTTTGTTCTTCACTCCTATGATTTACTAAGACCGAAATTTATGCTATGTATAACGGGCCAACTGCATCCCTCACCGATGTTTATTTTTATGCTTGAATATAGAGGCCAAGTTGTATTTCTTATGTGTTCTCTTATTAGATATACTATTGTATTTTATGTAAGCAAATGTTTGCAACGTCGGTCCTGCGCTGGATGTGTATTGTGAACTTTAGTGTGCGCGAGTGCAGCAAGAAACACTGTATGCGGGATGTGGGGATTTTCAACTCATGCAAATTTAACAAAGAAGACGACATTCGCAGGCAGCCTCTTCTGAGAGCTGCATGGGTTTATTCGACTCGAAAATATGGTACGTGAATTTGCCCAGGGCGAAATAAGTTAATTTTAAGCGACCTGAAAGAGCTTGGCAGCCAGTGTTTACTGCAAACAGGGTGAAAGTGCAGCGAACCAGCGTTTATAAATTCCGAAAACGCATTTTCCGAGTGTACATAAAAGTACGCCCGTTGTGCTATATTTAAAGGCTCATTTGAAGCGTCAATTTTGAGAGGCGCCAACTCAACTGTCATTTCGAAGCCTGTAAGCAATCGGGCGTTTCCAGCTTCATGTCCACCAGGAGCGAATGATGCAATCGAAGCGTGCCGTTTTCAAGGGTATGCAGCAGCCACTTCCAGGTAAAATTTTTAAGTTGGCGTGATAAGGTTGTGTTGAACTGTTTGTAGATAATTTTGATCATTTCATAGAACTAATCTTTTTCAGCTAGTGTATTTGTATATTTATTAGGCCTAGTTTTCTGTGCTTGCCTGTTATCCTTGTGCAATATTTTCTGTCTGTTATTTGAAATTTATTGTTACTTCTAGAAATCCCTTACCTTTTTCTTTTTTTTTAAGTAGCAGAGGAAACCTGGAAAAGGGTCCCAGTGCGAAGATTGGCCAATAGTACAGAGGATTGTGAAATTCTTACCGCACTAAAACCCCTCTCTTCCCTTCCATATTACTCATCTCAGAATCAGTATTTCATTGAAGCAATTGCTGTATATTTCATTTTGTTTGCTTATTGCATCTTGTCTCATATTCATTTCAGCTTCTTCGTTCCTCTTGATAATTTTAGTTATCAAACTGTTTATTGTTTTCCAATTTTTCTTTTCCTCCATAATATGGGTTGGTTGGTATCATTCAAACTAAGTCTGTATGTGGCCTTTCTCTTTTTGCGATCCACTTTTTCCATTAAAATATGGTTTGTTCCACATCGTCTGCTTATTGGCAGTACCAGTACTGTCCGCTTAGCCTATTTTATGTATGTATTTTTTGAAGCACCCATGTGCTGTTAGCATTTGGGTTTATTTGACTGTGTTTTCTGAAATACCCAGACTTTTGAAATTACTCTGTGTATCCATGCATGCTTTTCGTTTTCTTCCCATCTCCTTTACTATTTGTTGACTGTTGTTATCCATAGTTCCTCCTTCTGGTTACTTGTTTTCCCTACAGTTTCCCTTCTTTCTTCCACCATGAGATCAGGGACAATAATTTTTGATAACACCTTTACAACCGCCACCGCCAAGTTAGTCCGTGTTAATTATTACTTCCAGGTACTTGCCTATATCACTATATCATCTTTAGGATTTATAGTGCATCTGGAACTCTATTTGTATATAATCAATTCCCCATTTACCGTTAGGTGTAGGGTTAACTCTATTTGTTCCATGTGTTTTTGCCGGTGCTATCCTTAGTTCAATCGATCTCATCACTCATCTCTTTCTCTATTTGACATTTGCATTTTTTTAAACAATTACTTCAACGTTATCTTTGATGACGTTTTACGTTGTTCAAGTTTGCAACATGCCTATGAGTAGCTTCAAGCTACAGCGCCCGTATGTTGTTTTAAAATTTAATTTAATTTTCTTTTATTTATTTTGTGTTTGTATATTTTCTTTGTGCTTTTGTTATTATTTATTTTTGACGTCAATAAATAATATAAACAAGTTGTCTTTTCTTGTCTATTGTTTAAAGTTAACTTTCAGTTCAACCAGCAGTACTAGGGGAACCAGACTCGTTTTGGTAGATAGTGATCTTTCATAAGCCACTAACTGAGATATTAAGAAAGTTTAATGTTAGCTGAGCTAGCTAAAGGATAAAAAGGGCAAATAATTATTTATTATCCCTAGCCTTTTTTACCTTTCGGTATCGAAGATCATCTGATCAATGCAAACCAATATACAGGGAATTTATTTTAATAGTTAACATCAGCGTTTCGATTCTACTCCACCATTTAATTATACAGGTTATTTCCATAGTTACAAATGAGACCAATAGATTAGAGCGTGTACGAGTTAACATAGAAATTATTACTTGTGAAAACAATTAAAAGTTATCCTACTGTATACCACTGAAGAAAAGATACAACACACAAGTTGTTCCTACGTATCTGCTTTTTAGTTGCATACCTACATTCCGGTAACAAAATTAAAGTTTCTTATTAGCAAATACCTAATTCAAATTCGTATATTAACTCGTAAAATAAACGCTCTAATCTATTGATTTCATTGGTAACTATGGAAATGACGTGTTTGTTAAATGCTGGCATAGAAATGAAATGGCTATGTTAACCATTAAAATAAATTCATTGTATCTTTATATATACATAAAGTACATTTTTTTCTATAATTTTCAAGGTCAATTTTGTAGGGAATAAGTTGCATTCCTGCAGGGTCCCTAGTTTTAATAATGTTGGTACATAAATTTTTAGTGCTTTTCTTCCACTAAAAAAGTGATTGCCATTTTGACAGATATGTCATAATTTAATATCGCTTGCTTCATTTTTGCATTTAAAATATTTCTTGGTTTTCTTTTTTTATCCGATTTTATTGATGATGATGATGATTCCATGTTAAAAAAAGAAATTTGGCAAGAGTTCAAATTAAGAAACTTTGGCATTCAAAATTGACACATAACCATAATTTTGAAAAAGTTCTACCAACACAAGGTATAAAAATTTCCTAGCGTTTTAATCACATATCTACCAACATTGTAACACTTTGACAGTTATTATAGAAAAAAAACGTACGTTATATAATTCTTCTGTACGTGTGTAAGTGACTGAACTCCTCCTAAACGGCTGGACCGATTTTGATGAAAGTCCCTGGATGGTTTAGATTCACAATTGGACCCGGTACGTGGCGCTGCAATCGGGTTCTAAGAATTTATTTTAATTTTTCTTTGAGAAATTCCTTTTTAATTTTTTTTTAAAGATTTCTCGCATATCAGAACTTATAACCCCAACATTTCACCCCCTCCCCACTATCCCCAATATTTTTTAAAATAAAAAAAATCGAAAATTTTAATATCGAAAAAACGTTTGCTGAGCCCGCTAATACCAGGCAAACCAAAGTTCGGGCAGGACAACGTCTGTCGGGTCTGCTACCCCTTAGGGGGCGAAATGGGGTAAATAAGCCTAAAAATCGATATGTGTGTCGTTATTGTGGTTTTTTGGGATTGCGAAAATGGAATTTATTTTTAAGTCCAAGACGTTGGACATGACATAAAATTAAAACTCTACAGTGATGAAACGGGCCGTTTGCCGGGCCAGCTAGCAGGTATATAGAAAAAATTTGACCGTCTTTTTTTTGCACTTTCCGATCACATAGAAACCTGAAATTTGGAACAGGCATTCCTTGGGACCAAAAGTTGATGAAATTAATCCTAAATCAGGAATATTCGAAATGGCAGAGTAACCTATGGTTTTTATTGGCTCAATGATCTCCTTAAGGTCCAAATTAATTTAAAATCAAACCTGAAGAAGTCATGGGAAAAGTTTCGGAATATGGCTTTCACAAGTAGAAGTTTAAAATCAATATATGTACTATATGTTAAATAAACGGCATTTCTGGCCAAATATAGTAGGTACGCCTCGCGGAGAAAGGTATATACTAGTTATTCCATCAAAGAAAACATATTTATAATAAATACATTTTATACGAAGCCAAGCCAGGAAACGCAGTTGAGAAAGCGCTAGGCTTGCATTAAGCAAGTCCTCGGTAGCCTTTGCGATTGGAATCGGGCTCGGTGAAATCATTCACACAACTCAGAACCACAGATCTAAGAGATAGAGTAACAAGGTCAACACATCATCAAGGCGCACACACACACAGCTCACACAATGATTGCTGCTCAAGCCCAAAAGGTGCACTCCAACTTTGTAAGGCGAATCCAGGGCAAGTTGAGCCCGAGCGTGGCTTATTCTTAGTTAAATGTCCAAATAGTATTATTCCATCAGTATCAATAACACACCGTTTCATCTCAAAGTTAGGACATACGGCGAGCTTAACACCAGAATGTATGAAGGGTAACTGCGATTACATTTAAATTAATAGATAATACTGGAATCAAACATTCAAATTAACTTTGACAACTCAAAAACAATCAACTTGAAAATGTCATTATTAAGGATAGCCATACTTAGATAGACATGTCCTATGTCGAGAATTGAAAATAGTCACCCGGTATACAGACTGTCTGCAGGTACTAGGTACACACGGTAGCTAGATACAGAGGCAGTTTGTTTGACTTAAAATTTTAAACCGTTTCTGTATCTAGTTGCCGTATGTACCTACTACCTGTATAATTTTTTTTTGGATAGGGTCTGCTAGACCACCAGCAACGACATCCGGTAGCACTTAGCAACGCCTGTTATTCATATTATACGTTTGGTAGTACTGAAGTAGGGGAGACTAGGGCATAAGGAATCACTTAAATTCAAATGCATTTAAAATTGTCAAATTTCTTCAAAATTGTGTGCAATTTTAAGAGCATGATGGCAAAGGAATATACTTTGGGAATTACTCATGTATTTTATAAAATATTGAGGATTTTATAAGTAAAATAAATGAAAAAAATCAGTGTTTTGATACCTTTTAAAGTTGAAAAGGCTGCTGTTTTTGATCCAAAGAAAACATTTTCAAAACTTTTTACTGGTTTAGGTAACTCAAATGAAACCTACACTATAAATCTAAAACCAAATGCTGAGCCTTATGCAATAAGTGTACCAGGTCATGTTCCTGTACCATTGAGACAAGCATTGAAGATGGAGTTGAAGCAGATGTGTTCAAAAGGTGTTATAGAAGCAGTTTCTGAATAAAGTGATTGGCGTGCTCCCATGGTTCTAGTACCCAAGAAAAACGGACGAATTAGAATATGTGTCGACCTTTCACAACTCAATAGGAATGTTTTAAGTGAACATTTCCCTGTTCCGGATGTTGATTCCACGTTAGCTCTACTTGAAGGTGCAAAGATTTTTTCAAAAATAGATGCAAACAATGGGTTCTGGCAGATTCCACTGTCTCCAGAAAGTATGGCGCTGACAACGTTCCTGTCCCCTTTTGGTAAGTTCAAGTTTCTAAGATTACCATTTGGCCTGTCGTCCGCTCCTGAGGTATTCCAGAGGCAAATAAGTCAATTGCTGCAAGGATTTGAAGGTGTCAAATGTCACTATGATGATGTTATCATTCATGGAAAGGATGTTGCCGAACATGACCAGAGACTACACGCTGTTTTGTCAAAGCTATTGCAAGCTGCATGGACATTAAATTCGGAAAAATACGAATTTAGAGAAACTGCAGTAAAACTCCTGGGACACGTCGTTTTCAGTGATGGTATCATTCCGGATCCAGCAAAAATCGAGGCGATAGTAGGCCTGCCAAGTCCACAAAACATAACAGAACTGAAGAGATTCCTAGGAATGGTCAATTTCTTAGGCAAGTTTGTCCCAAATCTGTCCACTATAGCACAACCGCAATACGAACTTTTGAGGTCTGAAAACAAATGGCTTTGCTCCAAAGACCAAGCCAGATCTTACAGTGAAGTGAAGAGAGCTTAATGTTGTTCGCCTGTTTTATCACTATATGATAGTCACAAGCAAACGAGGCTGTCCGTCGATTCATCGTCGTATGGCCTTGGTGCTGTCCTTTTGCAGTGCGCATCTGATGGATACAAACCTGTGGCCTATGCATCACGCACACTCTCCGCAGCAGATAAAAGGTACGCTCAGATAGAGAAGGAAGCTCTGGCCATCGCTTGGGGATGTGACAAGTTCTCAAATTATATAGTTGGTAAAATGATCACCATAGAGATCGATCACTTGGATACAAAGACTTAGATAGTCTAACCCCACGTTTGCAGAGAATAAGAATGCGACTGATAAGATATACCTATGAAGTTAAATATACACCAGGCAAGCAACTAATCATCGCTGATACTTTATCAAGAGCGCCCTTCAGCTGCGAAGACTCGCAGGAGCTAGCAGAAGAAATCTCGGCTTATGTTCAGTCTGTAGTAGCAGGATTTCCATCATCTGATGAAAGGTTGTTGGAAATTATCAGTGGCCAGTTGGAAGATAGAGTTTGCTGCGAAATATCAATATATTGCAGGATGGCCCCAACGTCACAAGATATCTCAAGAATGTATTCCATATTGGGAACATAGGAACAGAATAACTACAACTGAAAACATTCTTATGAAAGATTCTCGTATTCTCATTCCGCAATGTCTGAGAGAAGGCATCTTGAATAGACTACATATTGGCCATCAAGGCATAAGTAAATGCAGATCCTTAGCGAAACAAGCAGTATGGTGGCCTGGTCTATCCACACAGCTTGAACAAATTATAAAGAACTGTTCGGTTTGCATAAAAAACCAATCTGATCCAGTTGAACCTTTAATTCCGTTAGAATTTCCAAGAAGGCCTTGACAAATAGTAGCTACAGATCTTTTAAAGTTAAATGGAAAATGGTTCCTCATTGTATCGGACTATTATTCCCGTTGTATTGAAATAGCAAAACTTGAGAACATGACTTCAGACTGTGTAATTACCCATTTTAAGTCAATATGTGCACGACATGGCGTTCCAGAAGTTTTAAGGAGTGACGACGGTACTCAATTCTCTCAAATCGTTGGATCCTCATATTTGCAGTTCTCTAAAGATTATGGCTTCAAGATAGTAACATCAAGCGCAAAATATGCACAAAGCAATGGTTTCATTGAGGCACAGGTGAAGAATTTCAAAGACCATTTCAAGAAATCTGATGATCCCTATAAAATGTTAATAGCACTTCGGTCAACACCACTTCCGAATCGATTTAGCCCAGCTGAGCTGTTAATGGGAAGAAAATTAAGAAGCATTGTTCCAATGATACCTAGTCAACTCGATTCCGAATTATCCCGAGGTTCTCCAAACAGAGAAGGAGAGAAAATGTAATAAAAAAAACAATTTTGATGATCGTCATAGGACAGTTCAATTGCCGGAACTGTCTATTGGTAAAAAAGTATGGATATCAGATCTTCGTCAAGATGGAAGAATATCCAATGTCCACGACTCACCAAGATCTTATATGATTCAAGGAGAGAAAGAAACATACAGAAGAAATAGGAAGTTCTTACACCCACTACCTGAACTGGGTAACATTCCAAACCCTGAGAAGGAAAAACCAGAGAGGCATGAGGATGAACCTCCAACATTGGAGCCTACTCAAAGTCCTGAACGTCCTGATCAACCAAGAGTGACAGAAACCCCTAGTTCACCAGCTTTGCGTCGCAGTGGAAGAACTATGCGACCTCCAACGAGACTCAATCTTTAAGGGGGAGATGTAGAAATGGACCCTTATTATAAGCAATCCCGTATTCGCGGTAGACGATCGGATCTCGACCCCGCCTAATCGCGACTGGCGAGAGGGCCTTGTTTTTGACGTTGTCATGATTATGAATAGTTTGCGTGGTTGTCCGAAAGTGAGACTGAAAAAACCGCTTAAAAGGAATTTGGTGTTTTCAATAACCATACATCTTCGTGTTCCGCAGATAATACTAATGCCAACTTTGGCAAAAATCCATCTTGTTTTACTTTATTAAGAGAAAAAAAATCTAGAATTTTAAAAATTGGTTGTGCACCTCACATTGTTAATAATACATTTAAGCATGCCGCAAAACCAATTAAATATTGACATTGAAGTTGTTGTGTTAAAGATATACAGTCATTTTAGTTCCAGTTCTTTAAGAAGGGAAGACTTAAAAGAATTTGTTCAGTTTGTCAACCTTGAATATAAGGAAATTGTAAAGCATGTTCCTACTAGATCGATGTCCTAAGGTCTAGCAATTGAGCGTATTTTAAAGTTCTACCCTGCATTAATCTCTTATTTTATATCTATTGGCGACGAGTGTCCGCTAATCATTAAAAAGCTACTAGAAATTAATGATGATGAAACTGATGTCCAAACCCATTTACATAAAAAACCATCTACATATTTACATTTCACTGCAAATATTTGTGCACTTTTTCAAAATGACACGACAACTTCTATGGAAATATATTCCTTAATGTTAGAATTAATATCAAGCCTTGAAACAAGATTAAATGAAGACTTTTTCGGAATGCATGCAATGCAAAGTTTGCAGCAGTTACAAAACCAGGAAAAACTAACATAATAAGTAACCTTAACCAATTTTTAATTCGTGCAATTTTGTATTTAAGAAAATGGTTTGAGTTTTCTGAAAATAATGTGTATTTTCATTTACAAAAACTTTATCTAATAAAAGAAATTTTTTATTTCCAAGACCTCTGTAAAAATGTTGATCGATTGCAACTGCAAGAAATCGATATCAACACTATATTTGAAGAGTATTCTACTATTAAACCATTAATACCAGACATAATTAAAGAAGAGTGTAGTAAAATGGCTAAAAATGTTTTAGTCCTGTAATAAAGAATTTCCTGAGTTGTTTAAAATAATGTCATTTATTTTAAGCATTCTTCCATACAATGCATTTGTAGAAAAAGTTTTCTCCATAATGAATTTAAAATGGTCGAGCAGTCGGAACAGGTGCAGCGTGAATTTAATAAAATCAGAAATACATATTTGTATAAATTTACAATATGTCTTGTGCAGAATTTCTTGACTATATTGATCAAAATCCCGACTTAATTGAAAGTACTAAAAGCAACAAAAAATATTATTTTAAAAAATAAAATAAAAAAAAATTTTTACCTATGTTTTGCTGGCTTTGTTTCTGTTTTGCTGATTTTTGTTTCTTATGTTGATTTTATTTATATAATTTAATTTAGATGTTTATGTTTTATTGTTTTTAATTATATACCTAATTTTTGAGTTTGTTTTTTTTTAAATCGCATTCTGAGAGATACAAGTTTTATTTAATAATGAGATTAGTTTTTTATTATGTTGCTTGTCCCCCCCCCCCCCCCCCTTTCCGGTCATACTACTAAAAATATATAAACTGAACGATACTACTCGATAAAACTTAGCGTCCCGTATTTAGAAATTCAAAAGGTGGCAACCCTGATTACAGGGATTACTGCATTACTGGTTACTGGCTCTAGAAACTAGAAGCGGAATCGTGTGCCGCTATTAACGTGTCGTTGCGTGTCACTTATGTTAATTTGATGGATATCTGTTCTATGAAAGAGTTACTTCTATAAATTTCATGTTAGAAAAATACATTTGATGTAAGCATGTACTTAGTAGTTATAACGATTTTGTTCTTCAACATAACCAATTTAATCTAGGAGATTTTTTTCTGTCTTGTTTACAGTTATTACATTTAATATACGAGAACCTTTTGGATAGCAATCGTAACTTGGAACAGGAATTTAATTGATCGTGATACATGTAACACAATGACCACTAGATCGGAGAAACCACTGAAGGTCGATAACAGTGAATTACCTGGAATTGTACATGTAAAGCAAGAGGTGATTGAAGACACTTCTGACAACACAGCTTATCATGAATTAACTATTAAAAAGGAGGAGGTAGATATAAAAGACGAATTACTTATTACATGTGCAGGAAATGAAATCATAGAGAAGCAATCCATTTGCAAAGTCTGTGATGATGAAACGGTGGACGAGAGTAGTGTTTTGAAGTGTATGAAGACCCATAGTAGACAATTTTACTCATGTGCTAGTTGTGGATATAAATCAACAACTAAACATAATTTAGTTCAGCATATGGACAAACATACAGGAAAAAAACCCTATTCATGTTCTCATTGTAAATATAGGGCGGGGCATCAGAGTTTCCTAATTAGACATATGAGAACGTGCACAGTACCTCATTCATGTTCTCTTTGTACCTATAAAACGAAACGTAAACGCAGTTTAGTGCGCCATATGGCAACACACACAGGAGAAAAGCCATATTCCTGTTCCATTTGCGAGTTCAAAGCAACACACAGAAGTCATGTAGTGGTTCATATGAGAAAACATACAGGAGAAAAACCTCATTTGTGTTGTAACATTTGCGAGTTCAAAGCAACACACAGAAGTCATTTAGAGGTTCATATGAGAAAACATACAGGAGAAAAACCTCATTTGTGTTCTATTTGTAACTATAAAACGGCATATAAAAGCAGTTTAGTGCAACATATGAGGACACACACAGGAGAAAAGCGATATACTTGTTCCATTTGTCAGTACAAGGCAACACAAAAAATTCACTTAATTGGGCATATGAAAACTCATATGGGTGAAAAACACGAAAATTGAGAAAAACTATATTTGTTCCATTTGTAACAAAGCATCCGATAAATATGCAACAGTTGGACATATGAGGACACGTACAGGAGAAAAACCTTATGCTTGTTCTAGTTGTGTTTTTAAAACAGTTGACTAAATTAGTTTAGCTGGACATATTAGAACGCATGCACGAGAAAAGCCATATTCTTGTTCATTTTGTGAATATGATATATTTCTTAGCATCCTATACGTTGATAGGCTATTACAGACCCATAGGTAATGACCCATGTTATATTAATATGTATTAATACAGCATTGAGTTTAAATAAATGTGAATCCATGTAAAGTAGATTTATTTAGTTGCTATACATTGTTCACCGAACGGAAATAGTTAAGCCACCCAAAAAAAAAAAAAATAACGAGTGCACAGAACAGTGTGCGCAACAGCCTGTTTCACACACTATGTATAAGAATCAGCGGTAGCGTGCACACCAATCAAACATGCTCTTGCTTGTGATGCGGATTTTAGAAGTTCGATCTAAGAAAAATTCTATTCAAATATTGCACGCTTTTGTAGGGAGTGGCTTAACTATATCTGTTTGGTGTACGATGCATAATAGTCTTTGCAGGAGTAAACATTTAACAAGAATACATTCCAAACACGTAAAAGTTACATTGTCATTATTTTCTCTAGAAAAATACCTGAAAAATAATTTCAGAAAATAAACTCTTTAATTCCATGAGAAATGAGAAAAAGGGTCCCGAGTGGTGTAGCTTGAACAAGCGTCTACGTTCGATCAGCAGAGTTAAGCAACGCTGTCTCTGGTCAGAACTTGGATGGGAGTTCCACGGCTGCATCTCTCGGCGCCTCGTGGTACGGCTATCACGGAAAAAAGTTGGTCCCGGCGGTCATACAACATCATGACAGTCGTTAGTGGGGTTGGAAGTCCTCATAACTGCACAGCGACGCCTGTAATTGGCCTAACGGCTGTTGGCTGAGTGCAAATTAAATAAATAAATAAAAATAAATAAACCAGCTGGTGTAGCTAAGCAAGTGATTGATTACTGAAGTAACAATAATGCCTGAAGTAACACGTTTTATCAATGAATATAATATTGAACAGGAAAAATAAAACCATTTGAGCAACGCTATAACAATGCAAAATTATATATACAAATAAACCTGCAGCAAAATGTATATGAACAGCTAAATATAAAACTAAGGTTTCCAACACTAGCATTTTGACCAGAAGACTTCGGGTTTGGGAGCTATTCTTCGGGTTTTCAATAAAATCCTTCGGGTTAACTAAAGGTTCATTCAAACATAGATTGCAAAAATTTTTACTAGTTAAATGCTGCAGAGCAGAAGTTATTGGTAGAAAGTTTCCCAAGAGACAAAAAATACAATTTTAGAAAATCTTTTCAATTTTTTTCAGAAAAATTTAGTTTTGTAATAGTTTACTTAACTTCTAAGATAGATTTCTAAAATGTTATTTAATGGAATATAATTAATAGTTTTGTTCTTCACTCCTATGATTTACAAAGACCGAAATTTATGCTATGTATAACGGGCCAGCTGCATTCCTCACCGATGTTTATTTTCATGCTTGAATATAGAGGCCCAGTTGTATTTCTTATTAGATATACTATTGTATTTTATGTAAGCAAATGTTCGCAAAGTCGGTCCTGCGCTGGATGTGTATTGTGAACTTTAGTGTGCGCGAGTGCAGCAAGAAACACTCTTTATGCGGGATGTGGAGATTTTCAACTCATGCAAATTTAACAAAGAAGACGGCATTCGCAGGTAGCCTCTTCTGAGAGCTGCATGGGTTTATTCGACTCGAAAGTATAGTACGTGAATTTGCCCAGGACGATATAAGTTAATTTTAAGCGACCTGAAAGAGCTTGGCAGCTAGCGTTTACTGCAAACAGGGTGAAAGTGCAGCGAACCAGCGTTTATAAATTCCGAAAACGCAGAGGAATAAATTTTATTAGAGAATAATGTGTGTGTAGCTCGTACTTCAATTTAAACAGGGCCGCACTCAAATAAGTATCGGCATCACGCAATTTTATCATTGCGTTATCGTTGAATATTTGACATTTAATTATTTTAAACACAATTACTTCAACGTTATCCTTGATGATGTTTTACGTTGTTCAAGTTTGCAACATGCCTATGAGTAGCTTTAAACTACATCGCACGTATGTTGTTTTAAAATTTAATTCAATTTTCTTTTATTTATTTTGTGTTTGTATATTTTTTTTGTGCTTTTGTTTTTATTTATTTTTGACGTCAATAAATAATATAAACAAGTTGACTTTTCTTGTCTATTGTTTAAAGTTAACTGTCAGTCCAACCAGCAGTACTAGGGGAACCGGACTCGTTTTGGCAGATAGTGACCTTTCATAAGCCACTAACTGAGATATTAAGAAAGTTTAATGTTAGCTAAGCTAGCTAAAGGATAAAAAGGGCAAATAATTATAAAATTTTAAGAAGTACGAGACGTTTTATTCAAATTTAATGTATCCATGATGGGGTAAAAATTCGTAGTTCATATGCTACTTAAACAATATAAAATAATTTTTGGAATTATATACAGTCAGACCTCGCCGTTCGCGGCTTTGCGCTTCGCTGATTTGATTTTACACGGGGCACCTTTGTGCTCTCTTTTCTTTACCGTTCGCGGATATTTGCTTTGCCGTTTGCTGATGGAATTGTCAACGTTAACTGTTTCAACTTTCACACACTAACGGCGGGGCCGGTCTTATGAGACCACTAATCTGACGTTAACTTTAATTCGCTGTTAAAATAAACAAAAACCCATAAAAATTTGTTTACTAATGAATAATATGTCATAAGCGCCAACATTTTGATGAGCTTTTGTTTATTTTAACAGCGATTTAAAGTTAACGTCAGATTAGTGACCTTTATAAGACCGGCCGTAAGTAAATAAAGCAGACGTATGCGGTTTATGTCATGAACACCTAAATAACAGTATTTATCACGATCTTGTAAACACACTTATCGAGCCTATTTCTTTGAATCTCTTATTACTAAATCGGACCTGAAATAAATTGTAAAATTATAACTTGAATAAACAAATGGATATTCTAACTCTAGATTCAAGTGGCACACTTATGTTACGTATGGAATTTTAGTTCAAGCTTTACTGTCTTCTCAAGCGTTTCTGCCGAAATTTTTTGAGGCTGCATAGTATAAATAAATCTAGTTTATGGAACCTAACTCCGTTTTTATCATTTATGTGTTTACTTGCGCATCGCGGTTTTGCGTTTCGCGGCATTCTGGACCGTAACCCCCGCGAACGGCGAGGTCTGACTGTATTTACAAATTAAAAAATCATTTTACCTGATCCTTCTATTAATTTTATCCCCTACTCCCTCTCTCCCCCAATATTTTCTTCGGGTCAGCATCGACTCAATGTTGGTAACCCTAAATGAAACTGTATTTTATGATTATCTATAAGTAATTTCTGTAAAAATAAGAATTCTAATTTCTTTTGTTGATTCTTGCCAAATATAAAATATTAATTCATGCTGCTTTGTGGATATTGTCAAACCAAAAGTTACCTAACTATTAATTTATGAACATTTCGAATAAAACACCTATTCTCAATTCTCATTACCAATGTAACAAAACGTAATACAAAAACATTAACAAATGGAAATATTATTATTAACATCGTCGTCGTTTTGTGTTTCTTCGTAGCTCAAAATTAAGTCAGCTTAGTATAAATTGCTTAACAAGTAGGTACAGCTGCGGAAATAAAAAGCGGGACACACAATTTTTGCCGAAGTTAAATTGTCCGAATAAATTCATTTTCGATGCTGTCCCAAGCTTCTTGTACTGCATTAACCTGTTCGTCTTTGTTCATCGACACATGATAGAAAGCATTTCATAAAAAATCAGGAAGGCCACATTACATCGTTCAAATATTAAAAAATGACCCTACAGAACTTGTCCCGGTTTATGTTTCCGCAGCTGTACATTGGCATAACAGAAGGATTTCATTTTAAAGAATCGATTTCAACTAGACGTAAAAGTAACGAAACCATGTATATTTTATTTACCTAACAAGGATGAATGCATTTATTCTTAAAAGCCAAATTAGCTAAAAGGCTGTCAAAACTTTATAATGAACTACTTTAACTCCAGACCGATGCCTGGCGGGCGGCCTACCCAGTCGCTTTAAATAATTGGGAACCTGCGTTCGAAAGAACAAGGGGTAATAATGCGGCTGTCTAATGCGTGGTGCTCACCACATCACCACTTGTCATGAATTTGACACGCGACAGTCGGGTGTGAGAGCGAGGATACGGAAGCTCTAACCTTCCGCCTTGCAGGCCAAGCTCCTTCATGGGGTGTTAGTGCCTCACCATTATTATTATTACTTTAATCTTGAGCTGCAGTAAATGTATTATTACTAGAGTCTGTCAAAATATTCCCGTATTTTTTCAAAATATAGCATAGCAAAACGGCATTTATTTTTTCAAAATATGGCATATAAAATGGAACTTATTTCAAAATAAGCATAAAAAATGGTAAGTATTTGAAAAAGTTGAAATTTTAGAAAAAATTTCACCAGTAATATTAAAAATCCCACAACACAAATACAAAAAACAAAGTAATCTGATAAAAATGACTGGCACAAGGCAAATAAGTGGAATGTAGGTATCCGAGGTGCATTGAAGGCAAGGGGGAGAGCGCGGGGTTGTTGTTGACGAGTGGACGTAACGGGATACTTACCTGAGCGTTGAGGCGCGCAACGAGCGGTCACCCCCGCCACGGGTAATCGACGTTAGTACCTGGCACTTACCAAAACTTCTGCATGTCTATTTTGAAATTTGTAAGCCCTTTTGTTTTGAATTAGCCACATAATATTGATTTTGATTGAAATATAGCATTAAAATATGTCATTTATTCAAAATATAGCATTTATCACGAAAAAGAGCATTTTATAGCATTTATTTCACCAACAAATGTGGTTCATTCCACCCCTTACTACGTGAAACGCCTAAATACGAAACCTGGCCCTAAAGAAGCCTACAGTAAGAAACATGGCAAAATGGCATTTGACGGCCTCTAATTTATTACTTTTCGTTACATTGATAACTGTTTATTTTTCCTAAAAATATTCATATATTAAAATTGTTAATTGTTTCCAATCTGCCGAATACAGCATGAATAATACATCGCCACAAAGAAATCTTAGAGATTAGATATAAAAAGCCTCTGTACTTTGAATATAAAGTAATTATCAGAGAAAGAAATAAAAGCTTATTAGAAATTTGTAATACAATTTATGTAAGAAAATGTACGCTGTAAGTAATATACCGGTTGATCATTTTCAATACGGAACATAGAACATACGTCTAGCTATCCTTGACTGTTGATTCTGAGTTAGTTATCAAAGTCAATTTGCTTATTCACTCACTCATTCGTTATCCCTAGCCTCTTTTACCTTTCGGATCATCTGATCAATGAAAGTTGTATTTGTTATTTTGTCGGCTGATAAATATCGGTCTTATTTGGCTAACTCGCCGAGAACAACATGATAATAATGCTTCTTCCAATGTGAGCATAAATAAAGTAAGCAAAAAAACAAAGTATGATTTAAGCTACCGCAAAACAGATCGCTATTCAATTATACGGAGCAATACAAGCGTTTGGCTAACTTTTAACCCCGTGTGTTAGCTCGAACCGGCATTAAGGCGTTAATTATAAGGAGCGAAAACACCTTGCAATAGTATGGGCATACGAAACCGAAGGGATTTCTATTGTAAACCCATCGTTCCGTTTGTGATTATTAAAAAACACAAAACGCCTTGAATATGCTCTAAACAAAATTATTTAAACGAAAAATTGTATAAATAATTCACGAAAGCGGGTTGCGAGCCACAACCTACCGAGTTACTTTAATACATAATACGCGGTGGCTGTGATAAAATTAACCTCGAAATAATGGAGAACGGCCTCGTGCAAAAAGGGCCCCTAAAAGCCGTCAACCACAGCTAAAACGTGCCAAAAGTAAGTACGAACATCTTACTGTAATTCACGGTTTAAATCCAAAACTCCAATGAACTATAGATAGAACAAATAATAGAATACCTAATGATTGGGAAAATAATGTAATTGTACCTTTATATAAAAAAGGAAGAACAACGATCAAAGGAAACAAATACCAAAAAAGGACAGTAGCGGAAAGGTCTCCTGATGGTGACAGTCTGGAAGATCAATTGAGAAAAATAACCCGTACCACGAGAAAAAAACTATTAGGTAAACCTACGCTGGGTGGCAACGATGACAAAATGGCAATGAACAAAGAAATGCGCAAACGGTAATACAACAAAAAAGTAAAGATATGAAGAGCGACAAAAATACAACAAAAAGAAAGTGATGGAAAGAAGTAAAAAAGGGACATTATAAAAATTGTCACATGGAATGTGAAAAGTATCATACGAAAAAGAGATGAACTAATCGATGAGATGAAAATGAAAAACATCGATTATTTAGGTGTAACTGAAATTAAAAAGAAAGGGAAAGGAGACATGGAATTGAATGAAGGTTACTGGCTATATTGGTAAGGGATAGAACACAAAGACTAGGGAGCAAAATGGGTAGGTTTAATAGTAAAACCCGATAAAATAAAAAATATCAGGAAAGAAAGATATATTAATGAAAGGTTATTAGCACTAGACATTAAAATAGATAATGTAAAAACTTGGACGATAATACTAGCGTATGCGCCTAATGACAACGCGAGGAAGGAGGAGAAAGAGCAGTTCTACGAATTGCTACAAATAGAAATTGATAAAGGAGAAAGAAATGTAATTGTCATGGGGGATATGAATGGCAGAGTAGGAAATATCAATAAAGGCATTGAAAGATATATTGGATCGCATGGAGAAAACACTAAAAATGATAATGGTATGAGATTAATAGACCTATATGTAGGGAACGATTTTGTGATTACCAACACGAAATTCATGCACAAGGACATACAGAAATACACCAGGGAAGTCCGCTCCAGGAATGCAAAATCCATTATCGACTATTTTATTAGAAATACAGAAAATTGGAAGAGAGTGAAGGATGTAAGGGTAAAAAGAAATACCGAAATAGAAAGTGGCCATTATTTACTAAGGATGTATGTTATGTGGGCTTGTTCTCTTCTGTTTGATTTCAGTGCTTTTATTGTTCTCCAGGACTCGGAGCTTCGTGTTCTTCCTATATACTGCTCTATATTTTTACATGCTTCATTCCACTGTTCAATTTTTCCTGTTACTATTAGTCTTTTAACTTCTCTATTTTTTCTCTATAGTTTTGTAAGTCTACCTTTGATTTTGTACTCAACCATTTTCCGTACAATTTTTCTTTTCTTTAATAGCATTCATCGTTTCTTGATTTAGTTTCCGTTCATATTTTTTTTCATATCTTTCCTTTATTCTAAATGCTTCATTCGCTGCTTCCTTTAAGCACTTTTTTATGTGTTTGTATGTTCCTTCTGCACTTTCGAATTAAAACTCTATTTCATATTTAGCCTATTTTGGTAGGTACAGTTCTTTTATGGTTTCGTCCTGTAGGATATCTAATTTATATTCTATTACTTTTTCTACTTCAATATCTGTTTCTATCTTCTTATCCTTTTTTTTCTACCTTTCTGTCCATACAATGGCAGTTCCATATCTTTGCTATTAATAGTTTGTTATCCGTACCACATTCCGCGCCTCTTTTAATTCTTACATCTTTTATGTTAATGGTGGACGTTATATAATAATGATGTAGTCAATAATTGATTTTATCTTACAGTAGCGCCTATTACGATACATTATACAACTTACTGTTTTCAGTGACTAAAATGAAGTTTTATTCACAAGTGAGTTTTCATTATTTATACTACTGCATTGTTGGTAGCACTGTCAAGCTTTGTCAAATTCGTCATTTTTAGGTTAAGTTTTGAGTCAGTCTGTGTCAAATAACAAACAAAACCTAACCTACGTACCTCGAATTTGACATAGACTGACAATACACTTCAGTACTGCCAATACACTTCAGTACTGTCAAATGTATATGACAAATCATAGGCGACTAATTATAAATTTATTTCGCGACATATTCTGACTGCGCAAACTATGCAGGCACAAGAGTTGCTACTGTAAGATAAAACGTCGTATATCACACGTGAGCGAAATACCATTCTAAGCTCTTGAGAAATTGTATTGCTCGTGCTGGGGCACTCGCGATTCAAAATTCTCACTCGCAAATAATGATGCATTTCTCTCACTTATAATATAATCTACTATTAATCTCCGTGTCTCTTGGGTCTAGGTATACTTATGTATGTCTTTGTGTCAGTAAAATCCATTGGCGATTCTGAGTTCATACCATTCACATAGTTCTGTTATTCTCCTCCCGTTGTCATTCAATGTGTCTTCTCAGCATTGTTCTACGGTGTCGTCGTTCTCTCTTTCCCCGTTCTTCTATTTAGGTCTCCTGTTACTATGATCTCTTGTGATTGTTTTGTTTTTAACATTGGATATGTTTATGTTTGTATATGGGGACCAAGTTACAAGTTTTCGTTAAGACGGACAGCGGCGAGATCGAGTGCGGCCGGCGAGCATCGTGGTGGTGAGTGTGGAGTTATAATACAGCACTCGCTGAATGCAGTAGCGTCTCATTTCATAGGACGATCGGCGCGCTTATTTTGTAATTATGGATTCTAAAAGTTTAAGAAATAGCGAAAAATGTAAGCGATATCGAGAGCGTAAACGTTTACGCGAGAGTAAGAATGCTGATTCTAGTGAGCTGAGTGCGAGAACGCCGTTAACAAAAAGTGAACGAAATAGGCGGTACCGTGAGCGTGTAAAGATTCGCAAACTTGAACATTCTGATGTTTACCCAGAGATTGTGTATAGTAATAGTGAGAGTGACCCTTTTGAACGTGTAAATAATGACAGTGAAGTAGTACAGGTAAATAATGACAGTGAAGTAGTACATGTAAATAATGACAGTGAAGTGGTGCATGTCAATAATTATAGTGAAGTAGTACAGGTAGAAGTGCCTTCTTTATTAGATGTGTGTACTAATTTTTGGTCCGTTCGCGAAAACGTGGTGCGACCACAAAGAAAACGGTTTAATGTTGAAGTACACTTTAAAGAGTATATGGATAAACATTTTTTTTTCGGATAAATTAGACGATTATTGTCGCGTGTGTGATCGTATTTGGTGGACGAGCAGATTAACACACCTTCGAATTGGTACGACCATATACGATTTCATGAAATCATTAAATTATTATGACATGCAAGGGCCGTTCATGGTGTGCTCTAATTGTTGTACGTTTCTGCGGCGTAAGAAAATTCCTTCCTTGGCAACACTGAATGGATACTTTTATCCTGAAATTCCTAAAGGTTTGCCCGATTTATGTCCATTATCTGAGCGTCTTATTTCGCCTCGCATACCTTTTATGCAAATTCGTCATATTAGATATTTTGCTGGTTCTCGAAGTTTAATCGGTCAAGTCGCAAATGTGCCTGTAGATGTCAATAATATGGTTATGGCACTACCGCGGCGTTTGGAAGATGATTTCACGTTTAATGTGTGCCTCAAACGAAAATTACTTTATAAAAGTTTGTATATGGCGGGGTGTATTTCTAAAACAAATACCGAGAGATCCAAAAAAAACTGTTCCTCAGCGGGCTGTGGAAATTCAACGTATGAATAATATGTTGGTGACACTGTACGTCAATGTCAAATTCGAGGTTAGCAAGTTAGGATTTGCGTCATTCTGTGTCATAACTGACGGAAAACCTAACCTGATAACCTCGAATTTGACATTGACGTACAGTGTCACCAACATATTATTCATACGTTGAATTTCCACAGCCCGCTGAGGAAAAGTTTTTTTTTGGATCTCTCGATATAAAAATGTGGCTCAAAGAATTAGTAAAAACGCCATTGTATCGAAAATACAATATTGTAATACATGAGTCGTTTTTCCACGCAAACTGTTCTGACGACGAAGAGGATGATGGTACCTTGCGTTACACCCATCTCCTTGCAAACAGCCATCGCAATATCGATATTAATATTCGGCGAAATAGTCCAGTCACTATGTCCAAAAATAAGGCCTTTGCTGGAAAGTGAAGGGAAATTTGAAATTCTTTTTTTGGGATGTTTGGGGGGTCTAGCAAAGCTTATCTTCAATTTGTCGACCAAGATTTCCTATGTGCTATTTCCGCCATCTTGATAAATGAGTGCGTTTGAGTTTTTTGCGATAAAGAGGTTCCCGTTAACACTACGTAAAAATAATGTAGACATCTTTTTTATAATTTTGAATGCTCTACAATTTATGTTCTATTACTTTTTCGCGTACGAGCGATATTTATCGATATATCGAACGCGAAAGGAGAGCGTGAAAGGGTCGAGATTTGTTTTCGAGCTGCTGGGCTTGTGTCCCATTTCTCTTTCTATTTAGCGAAAAAGTAGCCATTATCAAACTTGTAGAGGTTGCAAATAGCTTTAATTTGACCTATTATAAATTGATATGCGACTAAAATTACGACTTGTAGAGCGGGCCAAAGTTGTCAAGTTGGCGCGTAATAGATAGTATACAGCATTATATGATTGTATATTAATAATAATAATAATAATAATGAAGGTGTTTATTAAATTATTACAAAAAATATAGACTAAAACGTAATATTGTCTTGGGCGAAGTTCAACTTGATAGAAAAACAGATCTATCCGCTGTTCTTCCACTTAACCAGATGAAAAACATGAAGAAAAGAAAACAAAAAATCCAACGATCTACGATCATATTTGGAATACGAATATATGAAAGAATTCCTTATAAGCTGAAAGATTCAAACTGGCTTAATATGAAAGAAAGGCGCTTCTTTCATTCTGAATGTTTTTTCCACAAGATCATTTTGAGTAAATCACCCAGTTAGGTATACAACAAAATAAAGTTTAGATCCGACGTACATGCTTTAAATATAAGATTTAAAGAAACGCTGACTCCACCTCAACATAAGTAAAAATTTTTCAAGCGATCGTTTTCTTACAGAATAACTAAATGCTATAATTCGTTACCAAATGTAGTCAAAATTTAAAAAAAGCTATTTTTCAAAATTTTATGGATAAACATCAATGAATTAATTATTAGGGTCGAAATAACACACTTAGTAGATTGCTATATCACTAAACACTGCCATAGCTGTTTTGTGTGTAATATTTCGCCTGGCGCCAAAGCGTAGATCGTTGGATTTTTTTGTTTTCTTTTCTTCATGTTTTTCACCGGGTTAAGTGGATGAACAGCGGATAGATCTGTTTTTCTATCAAGTTGAACTTCGCCCAAGACAATATTACGTTTTAGTCTATATTTTTTCTGTGTAATTTTGTAATAATTTAATAAAGACCTTCATTATTATTATTATTATTAATATACAATCATATAATGCTGTATACTATCTACTTGATGAAATATAATGATTCCAGTAATGCAATGAAGTTTGTTATGTCATCTACGTAATAGTACGATACATGAAATAAAAATTACACGCCAACTTGACAACTTTGGCCCGCTCTACAAGTCGTAATTTTAGTCGCATATCAATTTATAATAGGTCAAATTGAAGCTATTTTTAACCTCTACAAGTTTAATACTGGCTACTTTTTTGCTAAATAGAAAGAGAAATGCGACACAAGCTCAGAAGCTCGAAAAAAATCGCGACCCTTTCACGCTCTCCTTTCGCGTTCGATATCTCGACAAATATCGCTCCTACGCGAAAAAGTAATAGAACATAAATTGTAGAACATTCAAAATTCTTACAAGGATGTCTACATTATTTTTATGTAGTGTTAACGGGAAACGATTTATCACAAAAAAATCAAACGCACTTATTTATCAAGATGGGTAGGGGTCTAGGACAACTCGGCGCCGCCATCTCGGCGCGGGGCCAGCTGGGCGCCGAATTTAAATTCGCAAACTACAGTGTGCACTACGTAAGAAAATTATTATAAACAAATAATAAATAAAGTGATGGCCAAAAAGCTGGCATAAAATGAAAAAAAAAATTAAATTTGTGAGGTCATTTTGGTATTTTAATTAGCCACCTAGGCTTTAGGGCAGCGTGCCCGTATGCTAAACCCTTTTAGTTACTTATTTGGCTCCATCGCCTAATTCCATAATAATGATTTTGCACATATTTGGCCCCAAACGCAGTATTTCTCGTCAGTTGGAGCACCCCTTTGCTGGTACTTTGGCAGCCGGGTGTTATCGCTCGCAAGAATTCCGAACCTTCTAGAAATCACGCCGTTGAGGCGCCTCGCCATTGGCTGTCTTTGTTACCGGAATTAATTTGTTTTATGGAGCGCATCGCCATTGGCTGCCGAGAGTCACGTGGCAATGCCGTTTGGCTCACGCCACTGCAGGGGCCGGAACACTGCTTGCTTGAGGAGTTCAAGTCAGGCCGTTGATCGAAGAAGTCGCAGAGTGTGCCGTTTCGCGGCGTTCCCGCTATTTGCGGGGACGCCAGCCTGTTTTTCCCGTCTCGTGCTGTTTCAGCGAATGTTGTCGAATATGCCATCCTTTAAGAGGTCGCGTGTGATTGTGCGAGTGGCACGTCTTTACGCCAAGGCGTAGGTGTGTGAAGGGCTTCTTGGGGCCAGTTCTGCGTTTGTGAGAAAGGGGGCTTTCCCTTTGCAACTCGCTGTTTTCGAGGATCTTTCTAGGCAGGACGAAGTAGGCCTCTTTGCCGCCGTAAGTGTGCTCTCAGGAGAGCGTCCTAACGCCGCCATCTTGGCGGATTCCAGCCCGTTTACCCCTAATGCCGTGTTTTTGCGATTGAGCTGCCACAGACTGCCGCCTTCTACCAACTGACTGCACGCCACTCTCATAGACCGTCTGCGGACTAAGGTATTTGTAATTGCAACCATTTAAACATAGTAACTGTCACTTGTGCGAGCGGTGGTGCTTTTGCGCTCAACTTTGTGTGGGCGGATGCATGCCCCTTGCTTGCTTGTCGCGGCTTTTAATGCCGGTTTGAGGCCACCATGCTTCGAGACGCTACTTTGGTAGCCTACTAGTAAGTTCATGTGCGCGAGTTTCGCGTCTCATCGCCTAAATAGCTAAAGAACTTTGCGCCTATGTCTTGGTGTTACGTTTGTGCTAGCTTTTAATTCAGTAACGTTGGGTGCGCGAGCTTCACTATATTGTACCGATTAATACCTAAATGGAATCAACGCCTCGCCGTGCTGAGCCTGGCGCGCCCTAATCTGTTCGAGCTCTTTGTTTATGTTTGCGAGGGCTTTGTGCTTTGCTTCCCATGTGTTAACCGCAGCCAACGACTGCGTGGGCGACGTAGCAGGGGCTGGCAACTATTCCAAATTCGCATGCTTTAGTGAGGCTATGTTAGCCCCTCTTCCTGGTCAAATATTGCAGTCACGCTGCCCCGCTGCCTTTGCAGGTCGGCGTCTGTTATCGCGCACTAACGCGCCCTTTTTCCGGAGGCCGTATTTCTAAACTGTACTCTAATATGTAAAGTGTCGAGCCCACTGCGGCCGGCCACCCATAGTGTGTTGTTTACTAGCATAGCGCGTCCATCAGCTGGTGCCTAACGTAAGCAGTAACATAAGCTCGGCGGCACGATTTGCTACCCAGATGTAGTTATCAACCAATAGACGCATATTTAATTAAGGGACGTATTATTCCTATTCGACCTGTGCATGCTTTGTTTCAGATAGCGCCTTTTACAGTGTAAAGATTGGTGTACGGCGAGACGTGAGAGATCAGAGCGTGCAGGTAGGTCCAGTGGTTGCGCAGTCTCGTCCCAAAGAGTCCCAATATTACCATTCTAGTATTTGCGATCACGAAATTGTTATTTGAGCTTGCAGCTCATGAGAATTCTTATCGACGGAGTATCTTGAATACTTCGCTCCCGTCTAACCGCCCAGGCCCGGTTAGTCGGGTTAAGACAGGCTTGGTGGCGCCCTCATAATTTTGACGTACTCTATATATATGCCTCAACACGCTTGCCCAGAACGTATCGTGTGACTCACGCCCGACTCCCTGAGCGTTCCAGCCGTGGCCTTTAGCCTATTTTTAGCCGATCTCAGGGCAAGTGTGCCAGTTTTTCAGGACTGATTCCGTGGTGCGATGCTCACCTTGGGTGGGTGTCGTAAAGTTGTTATAAAACCGTAACAGGCTATTAGCAGATTTAGCATAGTTAGCCGAATGTGCCGAGTAAATTATTTCCATCAACGTAATACCTGAATAACTAATCTAATTCAAAGCAAAATGGGCAACGTGTTTAGGAAGATTAAATGTTGCGGGGTTGCTAGACGATCGCTGAGGAGACTGTATCTAAAGCCATCCTAAATGTAGCCTTGGCCTAACCAATGTCGCATTTCGGCAGGGTGAGAATTATTTTGTTAATTACTTTCAATATCCTTCATTTGTAAAATTAGAAGGCTTTATCTCTGCAGTTTAAACATTTTAAATAAACAGGTGTGTTTACTGTACGCTCAAATAAAATTCGATCTAAAATATATTGTATACGATTTCTTAATATCCAAAATATTTGGCTCGATTATTGTGTAATTTTCAGAGTTTCACATTTTTAAGCTTCCATTTTTGGTTAAGTGTTAGCCGATCTAGTGTTACTTGGATTTCTATCTTTACAGCGCCAATGAAACTAATTTGCATTTGTGAAATCGAAAGCAAAGCTGTAATTCATGATGTGGTTAATTGTTTTTGCACAAGTTGCCATTAATAATAAATTAATAGGGGAGAGCGAAACGAAAATTAGATGTTTTTTGTCTTTTTGCATATCTCGTTATCTCCATAAGGGAAAATTGGAGTTAGATGAGATGAGAGGCTCGCAGGCGTCGCTAAATTTGTAGGGAAAAAATACGTTCAGGTCGCATCTGCCCTTTTCATAAAATCCAGCTACGTGCAAAATGTCATACGAACGTAGCCTTGTTGTTTCCAAGTGGATAGCTCTGAATTCAGAAGGCATAATGAACACGCAGCAGCTTCATTTTAGCTCGCTTGATAAGGGAGCAACAGCAGATGTTTTTTTTCTGGTCAATATTGAGGTTGATAATACAAGAACAAAATAAATATCTGTCTGTATATTTAAGTCGTTCTTATTTCTTATAGTTTATATTATAAGGAGTATAATAAGAGAAAACCATTTTAGAAAATTTACTGACACTGTGCGTCGCATTCATTAGTAACATACCAAAACCCATAACGAGTTGTGGGCCTCTTCTTAATCGTAATATATACATGTCCAGTCAAGGAATTAATATGCATTTTGACAGATATTAAGTGTCAAAAATTGTAAAAGAGTGTAAGTTCACTTATAATGCCGCGAAATTATTTAAACGATGAACAAAAAGAAACCACATTATAATATGCAAACATAAAAAACAATAATTGGGTTTATCCAAATTTAAACTATAATGATTACCGACCTGTACATCAACTTTGAAAACCCACGAGTTTTCATATTGAATTAATTTGTGTGGCTTTTTATAGCTGTAATACTTTCTTCTTCAATTTTACAATTTAAAATTTAACAAAATTGTATCTTGTAAATAGTAAAAACCAAAATAGGTCACAATTTCTATACTTTTATCATTCTTTCTATTCCGTGTGAAATATGGAACTGGTCGGTATATAGACAGTAGAAATCAAAATGTATTTATTTCATTTGCGGATATGATTACAATCTTCTGAAAAAGTAAGGAATAATTCAGCTAGACGCGGATGAATGAACACGTGATGAGACTAAAACAGTCAATATCTTCTGGATTAAGGCTGGCGTTTGGCTTATGTTGAAATAATAGGGACAGATTGATACATAGGAATCACGTATTATCGATTCACACGCGTCGTATGAAGTTAAACAAGACTTCATTTCAAAGATGAATGTTGGCTGATTAGTGTAAACAATTTTATAAATGGTAACAGATTCGCTTGCGCTGTAAAATTGTATTTAAAATATCGACGCTTTTGTAGGCATTTTTCATTTGTATTTCTGTCACCCAACAGTAAAATTTACTTGTGAAAAATAGAAAACAGAAACTGTAAAATAGCATACAGGTAGATACGATTTTTGATCTTTCATTTAAGACCTCATTGAACTATTTCTGACGTTTAGTTTTTGATAATACGTGATTCCTAAAAAATTTGAAGCGGTTGTCATTTAGGGCGAATATTTCCTTGGAATCGTCGGAAATTCGTGCCGGTTTTGTAAACACGTGATAAAATTTCCACAAAAATAGCGCACATATAGTTCAGCAATTGTAAGACAGATGTCGTTTCAAAATCAAGGTTGTGACATTGCCGAATACCGGGAAACTTCTGCTTGCAGTTTAGTGGCTAATCCGAAATTTACAATACGGTAAATAACGAATCCAAATGATAGTGGATGGTTATTATTAGAGTGTAGATTTCTAACTATTTTACTATACGTAATAATTAATAGCTGAACAGAAACGCTTAGAATGAAATACGAATTATAGATACAAAATATGGAAATCTACTCATAACCTCCAAGGGATTTTTGAAATTATTTCTCCCTCAAATTCGTAGTAACCATGCAACTATAGGCAACGTCTTAGCAACCATACAATGAGGCAATCTTTGATGTTACTTACATATTCTAATTTTAAATGTCATTATGACATTTTGAAATTTCATACTATTTTTACTAATATAAATTAGTAATTTGGAGATGAAATCAGCTATGTTGATATTGTATTAGCTTAGCTACTTGAAATTTCTAAATGAAAAATAAGTTTCAATCAGAACTCTGTATTGTCAAAAACACATTACAATTTTATTTAAAAGTTAATTATGGTTATACCAGCTTCATCAGATAAAATGAATTTAAAATACAATCCTTTTGCAGTAGTTAATCTGAAAGTTTAAACAAGCAAGCAATTAGAGAATAAGTGAAAGAATAAAACCTCACATTTAATACATACCAAGAAACAACATATCGTATCTTAATGATTAGGATAAAAAAGAATACACTTTAAAAGAAAACGACAAAAACTACAAAGGTGATTACTATTCTTTTAACAAAAACTGTTCTCTATTAACTATTAATATCTGTCTTTTAGCAAAATAATTTTTAAGAAAACATACGAAAAAAACAGAAAATAATCACAACCCTATCCTGTTTTTCAATACTTATTGGCAAAAATTGGAGTTTTGAAGGAATAAGAAAAATTATATTTAAATTTTAAACAAGAAGATGTAATGAATCCTAATTATTAAGATACGATATGTTTTTTCTTTGTATGTATTAAATGTGATGTTTTATTCTTTCACTTATTCTCTAATTGATTGCTTGTTTAAACTTTCAGAATAACTACTGCAAAAGGCTTGTATTTTAAATTTATTTTATCTGATGAAGCTGGTATAACCAGCGAAACGTTATAATAACCTTTTAAATAAAATTTTAATGTGTTTTTGACAATACAGAGTTCTGATTGAAACTTATTTTTCATGTAGAAATTTCAAGTAGCTAAGCTAATACAATGCCAAAATAGCTGATTTCATCTCCAAATTACTAATTTATATACAAAAACAGCTGTAACCCCAAAATTTAATTTTTACTAATATTGCTAGTAAATAAAATATTGTATGCACCATGGGAGATATTCATGTTCTTTACCTTCGGTTGACTTACAGACCTCAGACTAGAAGCCATCGGTCTGTAACACATGTCAACCCAAGGGAAAAACATATTCATATCTCCGTTAATGCATAAGTATCTATTATTTTTAGGTTGAAAAACAATGTTTTTCGGCAACCGGTTTTGAAGTGATTACTACCAAAACTGTCATTGAAGTAGACGTTTCTCTTACTGACACAAAAAGTGTATTTTGCAATGCAACACTTTTAGTTCCCAGAATTAATAGTATATTGTTTTATTAGAAATAAAAGTGGCACTTTGTTTGACGAGCAATTATGTTTGCATTTGCAAGACAAAGCGCATCGTAGCCGAGCAAATGCAAAAATGACAAGTCAAACAGGGTCACTTTTAATCCAAATAATACATACTATTTTTTCTGCAACCTAGAAAAGTACAAAATATTCAAAATTTTAGATGATTGATTACTTTTGACATTTCTCATTTAAAAATCATTATGATAATTACATTCACAGACGACCAAATGGAAGTTACTTTTAGTTCCATGGAAGTAAAAGTACTTCCTAGGAACTAAAAGTGTTACATAGCAACCTACACTTTTTGTGTCAGTAAGAGAACCGTCAACTTCAATGACAGATTTTGGTATTAAAAGTAATTACTTTTGGTTGCGCAAAATACTATTTTATTTAACAAGCATATAATGTAGGCTACATTACGCGAAGATGAAATCATCCAAGTGTAATACAGCGATTATATGCAAGTCAAGGGCAATAATTTATCTACAACTACATAGTTTTTGAAAATAACTAGGTACCTAATTAATCAACTTGATAATATATTTAAAATTTATCAATCGATATTTACCTTCAAAACCTTTCTGCCATTTAACAGCACACCAGAATCACTTTGCAACACTTTACAAGAAAACAGATACAGTTACCAAATTTTACTGCGATATATTGGTAAATGTTATACGTTTACAACTCAATTTATTCTTCCTATAATGCTGCCTAAACATATATAAAAAACTTTAATTATTGACAAATAAAAAAGTATTTTTTATTACACTACTTTATTTTCAATACAATATTAATAGCAGATACACTGTGATTGAGGTCACCGCCCTGGTCCGAAGTGGTTTAGAATTTCGTCTTGAGGTCTTGCTTTCGGTCGTACTCGTCGTCTATATTGAACGAAGATAGTAATTAATAATAAGTACAAAAAATTGCTAAAAATTTTAACATAAGTTATTACTTCTAAAGAAAAAAATGCTCAATGTATTTATGGTAGTTTCTGATGATATTGTTTGTATTCGCAGAGTAGCACAATTCAAAGGCTTCTAAATATTGCAGCATAATTCTAATTTGCAGTAATACTCGTTTCTTGTTGTTCTGATTCCGGTCATGGAGAAAATTGTATATAAGCAGGAGAGAACGCCATTTTTTCTTCTATGTATTTGTAGTCCTCGCGTTTCGCACTTGCGCCTCAAACTCACATTTTGGAAAAACGTATGCCTTTCTCTTTCGTGTTGGAAAGTACTATTCATTCATATTACCATCGATATTTTTCAGTTATTTTATCACCCCGCCCTCCTCAATATTTTCGTCGGGGATTGGTACAATGTTGGCAACCCTATGCAGAAAAACCATTTTTGCCTATGATGAATGTAGATTTCGTGAAGTTATTAGAATTTTTAATTAAACTACAAAAATATAAACAAGAAAGTTTAATAAACTTTTTTTATTCAAGGTACAGTTACTGAATAAATTGAAATTAAAAATGAAAAAACTTTATTTTTAACCTGACTTGTTCAGCTGCTGTACGTATTAATCTTCCTTACTTTTGGTTGTTTAGTTAAAAAATCGTATTTTTTTAAAGAAATAAAATATTTTATAAGATTACATTTAATAAAAATTACTATTTGTTTCTAACTTTGATACGGCCCTGTCGCTAGACTCGCACATCTAAAAAGCATTATTTAATAGATGTTTTATAAGAATTGTCTAAATAGCATAAAAATGTATTAAAACAATATTGAATTGTTTATAAAAAAAAGTACACATGTATTTACCAAACATAACCTGAATTGTTAATAAAACAGTACAAATTTACAAAAAATAAACCGAATTGTTAATAAAAAGGTGCATACATATTTACCAAAGATTTTTTATTAACAGAGTAGTTTATTTTTTGTAAATACATTTCTACTTTTTTATAAACAATTTAATATATTTTTTTAAATACATATGCACTTTTGTATTAACAATTTAGTTTATTTTTGATAAGTACATGTTGACTTTTTATAAACAATTTAATTTCTTTTTCGTAGTTCTGCATCTTTCTTACCCATTTTCTGACAAATTTAATTTTATTTCAATTATACTCGGGGTTATTATTGCAATTTTTAAATAATTTTACTGCACGCCAGTAGTCTACTGCCATCAAAAATAAATGGAGAAAATTGAAAAATTGTAGTAGGCTTAGTTTTATTAAAGAAATTATTAAAGAAGTTACTCAGAATCAGAAAAATAGAATTTCAATTGCAATTGAAACAGTTTTATTGGTAATAATTGATTTGTAATATAATGTAAATGAATTAAAATTGATTTGTCTTGTTAATTTACATTTATCTAGTTTTCGCAATTTCTTTTTCAAAATGAGCTGCTTCTAAACGGTAGTACCTAGGTATAATCGAGCCACAGCATGGTTTTAAAAATAACATCACTCAAACTCAAACTTTATTTTCACACTAATACAGTTAACCTAATCCTTAATTTGATTAAATTCATTAAGTTGGGCCTATCAGACAGAACTCTTCACCGTATTTTAAAGGATTTAAAATTTCATCCTTACAAAGTTCAAGTCGTGCACCAATTACTAGGTACCACGAGATTTAGAAGTTCGAGTTACGTTTTGTGAACAATTCCTTCAACTAATGAATAATAATAACCAAATTAATTTGGAGCAAGTGTTAATATTTTTAATAAATAAATTATATTGTAACTAAAATTGGCAAGTTTTTACTTTACATTTTTGAAAAAAAAATAAAAATATTGTAAACCTTGAAACAGTTATTAACAATTTAAATAGGGTCGGTCATTCTGCCGGACCCTGTACTACTTACTCTTCGTATTCTTGCACAGACCCCCATGTAAAGCCATACGCATTTTCTTCAATGATTTCTGCAGTAATATCGGATGGTTCTTGTTTACTTGAAACTGGAGATTCGCTACGGCTACAATCTTCGACAATTTCCTTTAAAATACCCCTACAAAATTGGCCTGTTTCTGTGAAAAAAAAAACATTAGAAGGTTGCACCATTTCATTATTGAATGAAAACATACGTGTCAGCAAAGGCATTTTCTCAATGATGCTGTTAAAAAGAATTTCCACGTCTTTTCTTATACGGTTTTCAAGGTTAAGTCGGCACTATTGCTAATTTCGTTATTATTCGAGCTACAAAGTCAGTTAAATAGGCAAACTAGTAGTATTTTTTTCGCCAATTACGATGGTGAAAACGGAATAAAAATCGAACAACGCGTTCGCGAGTTATATTAAAAAGTTCATTTTTTTTCAAATGGGACACTCAGTATACAATATTCACAATCGATAATAAATTGAATTCTGAACAAAAAGTGTCTTATCCTAATGTCAAAAATGACAAAGGTATTGATGATTTTTCAAATTCGTCAAGGTGGCTGTGTTAGTGGCAATTTTGCCTTATCGTAAAATAGAAATTTAAAAGGATATCCATGAAGTGAAACAATATCGTTTATTTCAAATTATTTTATGAACTTATAAAAACAAAACTCAAATTAGATGCTCAAAAACATCACCCTCTTGCTCCAAGCATTCTTGAGCCCGCTTGTAAACGCTTCTAGTGGCCCTGGCAATAACATAACTCGCGAACGCGTTGTTCGATTTTGATTCCGTTTTCACCATCGTAATTGGCGAAAAAAATACTACTAGTTTGCCTATTTAACTGACTTTGTAGCTTCAATAATAACGAAGTTAGCAATAGTGCCGACTTAACTTTGAAAACCCTATATCGTATCTGCGTACCCCTCCTTGAAGCAGTTGCTTTATTATTTCTTCTCTTTCGAGGTGCGAAATTATGTTTAACCATTGTTATATTTGTATAACTAACGTCAAATTCTTCATATTTATTGATATCGCACATGCACGAATTTGCCAGGTCAAAGAAATACAATACACGAGTTTGGAGTTACAAATATTACCAGATAACTTTTTATGTCTTGTCATTTTTATAATCTATTTGCACCTGTTGTATGGGCATGACGTTACAAAACACAAACACCTGACATCTGTTCAGCAGAGAACACCACCTTAGTTAGTCGTATACTTACCTAAAGTAGAAATGTTTATAACTAGTTTGACTATAAATTTCCAGGTGGTAGCACTCTGCAACACAATAAAGCGAGAGGGAAGATTGGAGCATTTTCTTCGTTCCAATCCCCAACCTTAACGAATTTTCGAACAGTCAGTTAGTCAAATCAAACTATGATATTTATTCAAATCAGGATCGACTGGACTGAATCATCGTATCCAATCTTGAATGGAACGAAATCGTAAATTCATTTCAATTACGAAATGGTAAATCTAAATGGATACAAACTATAGTTTTTGAATACATTTTTTAATGTTTACTAAAACAAGCACTTCAATGTCCTGCAGACTCGAACTAAATAGATGCTGTTACTGTAAAAAATTCGAGTAGTTTTTATGAAATTCATCGATCGCGATTTTGCTGCCGAATAGATTTTTAGCACAAGCTTAGTGTAAAAATTCTCTCTTATAATTTTACATAAAACAGTTTTTCTATCTTAATTCAGCAAAAAGTATGTGTCGAGGCTGTTCAATTCGTAAATAGAGAAACGATCAACGTCCATGTTGTTTTGTTGGGCATTTCGCCGCATTAAAAAAATTTAAATTATAAAGGTACCGACGTTTCCGGAATTTTGGTAGGGGAAAAATGGAGACAAATACAAGGTGCTGTGAAAGAATCGACAAATAAAATAATACCATGTGAGAAAATAAAGAAGAAAAGCAATTGGTTCGATCAGGAATGCCATAGTGCACTGAATGATAGGAATTAATATCGAAGTAATAAGATATAACGCAGCTTATAAGGACGTAATGTATGCTTTCTCAAAATGTGGTGAACCTTGCTAACAGATGCGTTAGTGTCACTTTTAATTATTCATGTAATTAATTTCCACATTTTCCCTATTTTCGATACATCTAAATAGTGATGTGAGCTTGAAAAGTTTCATGAAAAGTTTCAGTGAAAAGTTTCAAATTTTCTGAAACTTTTCAAATTTATAAGTTTCACATGTTTCAAAAATTTCCAAAAGTTTCATAAGTTTCATAAGTTTCAAAAGTTTCTTATAAGTTTCAAGTCAGTATTACAGATTGCTAATGAAGTCAAAACAAAGCAACCTAAAATACCTGAAATTGATGATGATGAATAAGAAGAACTTAGATTTACAGACTCGGAAGAGTCGGATGCTTCTCTATCTCAAGATGAGGAATTAATGAAAGACTATACGTTAAATATGGCAGAAGTTAGTAGTGACGAGGTAACAACTGATGACTATGGTTACACTGAATTAGAAAATAATGAATAAAAATAGGTTTAAATAGTAAATACTAATTTTACTTATATGTATATGTTATTTTTAAAAACTGTGTCTTGTAATTTCATAATTTCTAACCCCTTTTAAGTAAAATTAATGTTCTGTTTAATTAAAATGCTGAAAGCTACTTAAATGTACAGGAATTCTAAAAGTTTCACAAGTTTCATAAGTTTCAAGGTTTTCATGAAACTTTTCATGAAACTTTTCAAAATTATAAGTTTCATGAAACTTAACATCACTACATCTAAATAATATCGGCTACTTAATTTAAACCATAAGTCAAGTTTCGGATTTCCACGTATTTGTATTCGTAATTAATTTTGCGGTAGGGTAGGTATCACTTGATGCATCGTACTAGTTTAGTTGCATACTGAGAATTCTCTCCGTTTTCGAAAAATTTTGGCTTCTTATCTTATTTCCGCCATTTGCAATTCTGTGCTGCTGTAGGAAGGATGGTTTGGGGTTTCGTGTCTCTCGAGGAGTTTGAAGAATGTCCCTAGAGGAGTTATTTTTGTGATTTCTCAAAATCAGACTTTGTTCTGGATTTTACTTGCAAAGCACATGGTTACTTCGGCAAATCTGGGGGCTGAACATCGAAACGGTATGCCTAACTTTCTTTTGTACCTTTTGTAATCCGTAGGATTCTATTGTGTTGCAATTAATTTTACCCCCCCCCCCCCTTCTCGTACGGTTGAATTCCGCACCTCTTTGGATGGGCGAACGCAACTTCCTTCTTGAGCTTTTGCAAGTTCGGCTCGCCTTGCTCATTCGACCGTGAGGACTCCATTCTTGGAACAGGTTCGTAGTTACATTTTTCTTGGGGCCGCAACGTCGGAATCATATCGTACCTGTGTCGACGAACGCGGGGCAGTATCGCTGTTCGATATTGGAATCATCAACTAGCTCCCTCGAGGCTTATCGAGAGGTTTTCCTGTACGTCTGCGACCTGTGAGCTATCAGAGGTCTGTTTAAACTAGTATATTACCCTGCCTGCTCTAGGACTGGATTCGAATAACCTGTATTGATGGAATTCGTTTTTAATATGTTTGTGTCTCGTGTTAACCTATATTTTATTCGGAAAACATTAGAGTGTCGTCATAATAACATGAATTTAGCATAAACGTGATACTTACCTAGTAGAGTAGATTTTACCAGTTATTTAGGATTCTTATTGATAAATTTATACTGGAACACTGACTTGGTTAGCGGTTTATATTTTATCTGTCAAAGTGATTCTTCGTGGATGTGTCCCGTACCATCCGCTTTATTATTATTTGTAATTTTGCATCTGATGAAGCAATGTTGCATGCTTTGTTTGAAATTTTTGAGATTTGAATATTCACGTCATGCTAATGACCGTTTAACATGGTTGAATTACTCACATTAGTTGCGTACTTTCAAAATATTGCGTTAATTGATTCGATTTGCCTGACGCATTGAAACTGATGATAAATATTAATTATTTACTAAGCGTATTACGGGTTATACACTGCCCTACCGCCCCTACCCTGAACCAGGATCTTGGGGTCTGTAGGACCTTGCTGTTAATTAATGATAACATCTGAATGATTCTTGCATTTGTGGATTTAGGGTCATATTCAACTCAAAATCAAAATTTAACTATTTATAATATTGCCGCGGTCACATGCTTACCGTGTAGTTCTCCGGTAATGCAAATTGCTAAATGTACAGTCAATTTGTACTTCTTTCTACAATGTTTATTTATGCTAATCATCTAGACAGTTACTAATTAATGATATAATTACGTTGACGAGTCTTAATAATAATTTAAGCTACTGTGATATGTAATGTGATATTTTAATCTGGTTTGCCATGTGTGTGTATTTTCTTTGTTTGTAAATATACCGTAGAGCGGGGTTAAGTGAACCATTGCGGATAAAATGAGCCAAACATACGGTTGTTTATAATTAATTACACTGACATTTTTATAACAACTGCAACAGCGATTTTGCAGTTTGAGCGATCTTTCTGATGACCGAGACACGCTTTGGCGGGGATATGCCGACGCAGCATTTAAGTTAGTTACCAGAAACGATCAATAAACGTGCATGTGAATATTTGTTTGTCTGGAAAAGTGTTGAAAACCTCCCTTGTATTATCAAACCGGTAAGTTTGTTTTAATCAGTATCGTACTCAAGTCATTCTATGGAGTGTTGTTATCATATATTCTATCCCATATTTGTTTAAATATATTTATTTTCAATAAAACTCCAAAGTTAATCAAAAATTGTAACAAGTGCGGGTTAAGCGAGCCGGCGAGAGAAGATGTTATTGACACTGACACTAATAAAATTGTTGAAAAAATTACACTAAGAAACATATTCGAGGTAGATATCAGTTTAATATGAAAACTAATGTTTCACTACTGTCATAAATTTTTTGCAATGAAAACGGTTTTTTTAATTTCTTTTATGTTACTTGTTAAGAGAATACCTATTAAATATATTTTTTTTAAATGCATATTGGTGGCTCACTTTGCACATTTGGCAGGCAAAAAGAGTCGTTCTATGGATTTTAAATAGGGTGGTTCACTTTTCCCGATACTGCAGATAAAGTGGGCCACTTTTTTAAAAAATATATAAGTATTTACATAGAACTTCTTCAAAAAACTATTTTATGAACATATATGTAAAACTATAAAGTAATTACATTTAAATTAGCACAATCAAATATTCAACCTGTACTCATAAAATTACGAAAAACAAGAAAAAATGGGTCACTTAGCCCCGCTCTACGGTACTACCAATTGCTTAATATTATACTGCACTGACATCTATGCCTGCGAATTTTATTTGTGATTTCGCCGTTACCTTTAATTTTCAGGTTTGGTTAGTAGCGCCTTCTGTAGTGTACCATTTTAGTTGATTAGCAAAGTGCTGGGTTATTTGCTACTTGGCGCCCATATTTTTTTTAGCTAAAGATTTGAGTCTTTTGTTTTACCCACGACAAACTCCGGCCGAGAAGTCGGTTGCCTTTGTTTCTTCTTATTTACGGTCAGGTTGAGGGTAACACTTTCTTTGACTTCAGTAGCACGTCCAATTCTAAATTTTAGTTTCGAACACGACGATTACCTATTGGTTTTATTATAAATCCAGTTCTTCGTAAGCACGGTTCCAATTTTCCGAACATACGACGGTTGGGGGCAATTCTGTCGGGAAAACGATTAGCAGAAAGCCTCTGTGCTTGTACACTTTTTTTGACACTCAAAGTAAACTTGTGCATATCTAATAGTTCATCAATATTTTCCATTTTGGAATGATTAACAGTAAGCAAAATAAATTTCTTTAGGCACTTAGCTCAAACAAGTTTTTCCATTTTTTGCAAAAATTTCATAGCATAACCGTACTAATAGTCTAGAACGGTGAAAAGTACATAAAATGCTCTACAAGAATACATCAAAAGATTTATACCGACCAATTTAAAAAAAATGTCGGTGACGTCACAACAACAAATGAAGATGTTTAAAAAATATTTTCTTCACGGTATTGTAGCTAAGACTGTCGTATTGAATAATATATACGTGTGATGGTTAAATCACAATTGAAGTCGTTATCGTCGTGTGCCCGTTTTATAGAACATACTGTATAAAATCGATAAAAAATAGGCTATTTTTCATCCTTCTAGTTTTTCTTGTCTGTTTACACATTGGTGAAAGAGTTTTAGCAGGTATTCGTACAACTTGCTTTTTCCGTTCTTTATCAGTTCCCCATAGATATCACCGGGACTCTAGGCTTTTCCATTTTTCAAGCAGATGCATTGCTTTTATACTTCTTCTATCGTAAGTGAACCTATTTTTCTTATATTATGGGTTATAATCTCTTTTCTTGTTTCTTTCCTAATCTGTTTTATTATTTTCCAGCTTTTTATGCGTTTTCGTCCTCTTAGGTACGTATTTATCCTTGTGCAGCTTCTTTCCCATGACATTCTGTTTCTGACGTATTTTTGCGTACTTTTGCTTCTGCGTGCGTGTATATTCGTTTATGGTCTACACTTCTGGAGTTCAAGTATTGCTCGTATTCGTTTCCTTTGTCTTCTATTTCTTTATCCCATGAATATGGTTTCTGTTGTTTTACGTTTCTATCTTCACATCTGCCTAGTGCTTCTAGAGCTGTGTTATATATACATTGCTTTATGTGATTATAGTGTTCTTCCGTGTTATTAAAGCGCGTCTTGTAGCTTGCGATCTAACCTGGTTCTATAAAGTATTCTTACACTTTCTTTTTCTAAACTTTTTAAGTTGTATCTTCTTTGTTCTACTTGTTCGCCGTGTTTATTTTTTTCTACCTCGTCCGTGTTCTTTCTACCGGGAAGCAATATTGTTGTTTGGAGGAAATAGTGGTCGCTGCAACAAGTTGCTCCTCTATATTCTCCTACATATTGGAATTTGATGTTGCTCTTCTGTTTTCCAATAACATAATCTATGATCGATTTTAATTCTCTGGTGTCTTGTATCCACGTATATTTGTGGATTTCTCAATGTTTGAAGAAATCATTCAAGATTTTCTTGTTATTTTATTCGGATGTTGTTATTGTTCTCTCGTCATTGTTGTTAATATGTCTTCTACGTTCTATAACGGACACTCCTTGTTGTGCTCTGGTCCCTTTTGACACTCCATTCTAGAAATGATCACGTTGTCCTAAATTTTCTGATTCCTGTTTTTCCTTTTGGTGTTTAGATCTATATTTAGTTATTTCAGTTCAACTAATACTTCATTTAATTTTCGATTTATACCTAGCACCTCCCATGTGCCTAAATGTATGGTCCGTTATGAATCAGGTGATTTGATTTCAGGGTTTTCTTTTCTCGGACTGTCTATTAATCCGAACTAAAGAAGTTCAGTCACTCCTGTTTGCGGCTCCTCCGCTCTCTTGGTTATTTTTCCGTGAGACCGTTGATAGTTTTTCATTCCGTTAATTTAGGCAGGACTATTATGCCCCTAATTACAACCGGCCAATTTGTGTCAGACGCTGCTGCTAGTTTTGGTCCGCCCCAGGTATTTTGTTTCCCCGATACCCACCACATCCGATGAGCGTTCCCTTATCCGGCACCCGGGGAGGCGCTTGATGGGGAACTAGCTACCCCGCATGAGTTTTCATAAAAACATTTGCCTTACTCGATAGATAGTAACGCACTGGAATAAGTAAAGTAATAAGAAAAGGTACCGAACTCCGCTTCTTCCAAGATTGATTGCAAAGTGATAAGTTAACGTTTCGATGTTTTCTATAAAATGTAAATCACGGATTATGACGTTCATGTAGGATAAAAACTTCCACGACTGTAATTTTTTAACATCAGTTCTTTTGTAGAAGGGCCAATCCGGTTGGATCCATGGCCTCCACAATCCATAATCAGCGTAGCATCGCAGATCCACAGTTTTGTGTACATCTTCTGCTCCTACGTTTCATGTGTTCGTTAGATTTATCGTTGTTTATAAAAACGTTGGTATAGAAAGCCGAGCGACATTTTAAACAAGAAATTCAAAAGTTTGAAAGCCTTCCAAGACTAGAAATACAAAAATAGCCAACTTTGCAAACGCTTAGGGGTAAGCAACTTTATTCAAGCCGATTATATGGTTTTCAGTGCATTTAATTTTCTACTGACGCAAACAGTTATAAAGTATTCAATGCTAGAATACATCGTTACATTTCAATTAATATGTCTTAATTAAATAACTATTTTATTGCTGCTGCATCTATTTTTGATGATGAAAACTGTAATTTTGCATTTCATCGTGGATATCGATCGTTAAATCGGTCTTATAATTAGACTAACTATCCCGTCAGAGCAAAATTAGATTTTCTCCATAGTTGGCAAAATTGCAGGTAGTAACTAGCTTATAGATGGTTTCATGGTATACGTGAAATTTCGGAATTAATTGCCTCTTATTTTCAATAGTTCCTTCTAACAAATATTTTTGGGCTCCATCGCTAAAGGCAGAAATCGCTTATTTGCTATTCAAAGGGAATAAAGTTTGCCTGATGTTATTTTAAACGCCTAATACGGGAGTTTTCTTACCTATACCTGTACGTAAATGTAAGAATAACGTATGTTTCATAAGTTTTGTCAAAACATTCAAGGTGGCTCAAATGAGATACCTATGCAACTTATCGAGATGGCTTTGCAAACAAAAGTATGTTTGTTTACTAAGCTTCAATTTGACATATGGGTATCGTTGGTCAGTTTGCGAAAAATGTCATACAAATTGGAAGTTAGGAAAAGTATTTATAATTTAGTTGGGCAAACGCCTAAAGCTGAAATAGTGCGTATTTTTCGAAACCAAGATATATCAACTAGGACCATATATCGAACCATATCGGAATGCGAACAGGGCATCCCTTGAACGAACCTTCCGAAAAGTGGAAAACCAAGGATGCTCACCCCCTCCCCACACCGCAGTGCAGAAGAGTGGTAAGAAGTGCTAAAAATAAGGTTGGTGTGTCTGTAAGGAAACTAGCCAGGGAGGATCGGACTTCTGCCACCACTATTTTTTTTAGAATTTTGGTCAGAAGTGGTCAAAAATACCGCAAAAGAGAACAATTTCTGAAATACACCCCTAACCAGCTAGCCCGAATACCCCAATGTTGCTGTAATCTTCGGCGTCATTCACACAACAAGTTGATTGTGATGCAAGAAATACTTTATTTTGGGGATCTCAGAAATCAAAGGCATTGATGGATTTCATACTGATAATATAGAGGAATGTCCAGACAATGAGAGATTTAAAAAAGAAGCAAAATTTTCTGACAACATTTTAGTGTGGTGTGCAATTTGTTTTATGTTGCCGCCGCCCAGACCACTATGAGAGGTGTCCGAAGAAAATTGAGCTTCGTGAAACAGCACGGGCCGTTACGTATAATTAAATACATAAACTATGTTCTCAGATAGTGCACTTATTTTAAGAAAAAAATCATTTCTAATAAAAGTTGGCTGTGTTAAAAATATTTGACTTTTTATTTTGTGCCAAAACTTATGAAACATACGTTACATACAGGTCTGGTTGGTTTCGCCAACATACCTTAGCATTACAATTAATTTTAAAAATACATCCAACGTCTTTTTCTTTGGAATACCATCCCATTAAAAACTATACACAGTTTTTATAGTTAAGTCGTCACTATTGCTAACTTCGTTACTGTTGGAGCTACAAAGTCAGTTAAGTAGGCAAAGTAGTAGTATTTTTTTCACCAATTACGATGGTGAAAATGGAATCAAAATCGAACATCGCGTTCGCGAGTTATGTTACAAAGTTTTATTTTTTCAAATGGGACACTCAGTATACAACATTCACAATCGATAGGAAGTTGAATTCTGAACAAAAAGTGTCCTATGACCTTTCATCCTAATGTCAAAATTGACAAAGGTATTGATGATTTTTCAAATTCGTCAAGGTGGCGGTGTTAGTGGCAACTTTGCCTTACCATAAAATAGAAATTAAGAAGAATATCCATGAAGTGAAACAATATCGTTTATTTCAAATTATTCTATGAACTTAAAAAAACAAAATTCAAATTAGATGCTCAAAAATATCACTCTCTTGCTCCAAGCAATTTTGAGCGCGCTTGTAAACGCTCCTAGTGGTTCTTTTTGACATAACTCGGGAACGCGATGTTCGATTTTTGATTCCGTTTTCACCATCGTAATTGGTGAAAAAAATGCTACTACTTTGCCTACTCAACTGACTTTGTAGCTCCAATAATAACGAGGTTAGCAATAGTGCCGACTTAACTATGAAAACCGTGTATAAAAACCTACAAAACTGAATATGACTGTTTGCTAAGCGCTTATCAGACACTTCCTTCCACATTGGCATTCATAGCTTCGACAGTGGCCAAAAGTGCATTCTTCTTCAGTTGTGTCAGCATTCACAGCATTTGAAAGTATCTCTTATCATAAGACCCGTTTTTTTAGGAATTCTTGAAGTGAAGGTTTGTCCTGACAAATAAATAATTTGCAAACCTTGCAGCATGTTTCTGTTCCTCTTCCCTAGCCTGCGCATAAACTTGATATTGACTTTATATTCAATCTGAGACATTGTAACAGATAGTGGACCACATCTGCCCTCTAACAAAAGATTGCAGGTGACAGCGTGTAGCCAATTGATAGCAAACTCCAACACAACATCTATAAACCCTTACCCATATAAAACTAGTCCACCAATACTATATTGTTATCTTCCTGAATAGATATCATCATCGTCATCATCATATGCTGCCTACGTATGCAGTTAGATTTGCCTACCTTATAGTGGAAATCCGTTATAACGACTTCAGGTTCGTCTTGCATATTCAGGTTCAATATTTCTGGATCAGAAAAGCGCAAAATAGGCATTCTTAAAAGTACACCTTACGATCATTACGCAACCAAAGCGCAAGACCTCATTATTCTGACTTCTATTTATATTAATGGTCTCTCTTGAGCACATATGTATGAGACTGTACGTTTAATGGCTTAAACGACGACTTGAAGCAAGCAAGTAAGAATTAATTGGTTCCTACAAGGCGAACCTTTGGTGACGTCGATATATTCGACAGAGGCAAAAGCTGAGATCATCATTTTATTACATCATTTACTTTAACCAAATTGCAATTAAAAGTTCTTGTTTTAATTACATAAAACCATAAGTTCCAGGTTCGTAATAACAGAAACTTATTGTACGGAGTTAAATGGAATACTGTTTTGTTGGGGTTTTATCGCATGGTGACTCCAAGTTTAGCAACAGATATTAAATAAATTGGAAAACAGCTGGTCTTGATAAGTAGATCTGGAAACATGCTAACAGTGTTATGGTAAGAAGAAGGGTGAGTATCGGTGATTTAAAAACTTTCGGTTAAGATGAGAAGTTGCTTTTTACGTTTAAAAATATCTAATTAAACTATGCGGCATTTTTAACACAACAGATAAACTTCCTTGTACGTTGTAAGTAAAATAAGGTCTACACTTTCAGTTATTTTGATAACATAGTCCGTATTCATATGCCAATCCAATGTGACTTCTGATTTCGCTGGAAATGATTTGACATTTTATCAAGTTCATATCAAAATGTAAACTGTAAATAATATAACACGTTGATTAGTATTTAAAAATTATTTATTGGTCAATTAATTTGAACATATTATATTTAACTTCGAAATATGTTGATTTTATGACTTTCTTATTTATCATTCAGAAGAAGAATTTAATTGCAACGTAGTTGAGATAAAAAAATCTATTTTGTATTACTTGAAGCAGAAGAGTTCTAGTGAAGCAGGGTAATATATTTCTAAAGCTCCGAAATTATAGCTTAACTTAACTTATTAATATTCTAAACAACTAGCCCTAACAAAATGCCGGAGAATTGTCGTGGGAATTGTCATCTACCTAGTTGTTATAAGCAGTAGTAAATCAATAGTTATCGGAACCACGTTCAACACCTTTCCGTAGCATACTCTGCCGAACTATACAGAGTAGTCGAACTGCGACAGAATATAGGCTACAAAGAGAAACAAGTACGCAAGAAAAACAACAACGGCTAGTATCAAACATCAACAGCACATTTATTCGAATTGACGAGTTTAATACTCTGAAAAATGGTAAGATTCATGAATGGAAAATAGACCCGAAATCGATGTTAGGACACGTTAATGCTAGAGTTACAGAGCTCACCTTAATTACCCCGTAACAGGTTAATTTGTCCGGGTCAGACATCAGGGAGAAGGGCGGTTCGCTACAAGCGATACCGATTAAGCGAGATGATGATCACTAACGGTGTTAAATGCCAGGCGCCACTACTTTACTAACTAAATCGGGAAAAGCACATGTGGGCTCATTGTGAAAGTGAAAGCAACGACTCGACCTTTCTGATTCAACCTTGGCAGTGCTTGAACGACGATCCAACGAACAGCTGTGCTGGACAACGAGCACTTGTTGCCTTGTTGAACCCAGGCGGGTGAATCCTGAAGCCAAATGAACGCGCGCAAACGCTACTCAATTTGTACTCTATCTAACACATATGGAAATATACTAATTGCGTCATTGTGGCGCAATATTAAATCAGAATTTCGCATGAAGAACGGGGGAGCCCCGGCAAATGAAACGAGCCGCCGCTTTGGATTCAAAGAGTAATTATAATTCGAAAAGCCAAATTACGTCATCTATACGGCAAGCAAACACATCTAAATTAAATATAAAACATTGCCCAAAATATGAAATACAATGGGCCGGAAAACGCCAGTGTTTAAAAGGAACGGAATTAAGTGTTAAGACATCACTGAACCATCAGTTTGAGCGTAAATGAGACGGGAAAAAAACTAAAATTCAGGATACAAAAGCGGGAAGAGGCGAAAAAGTGCGAAATGCAAAAATTGTTCTTACAACACACATGCGACACAAATTCTTCGCCTAATAACCGACCCGTTTACTATTCCTAACAAACGAAAACAGGAGGCATACAAAATGAAAGAATGAAGTTAAGTGAGCAGCAACAAAGTTACAAAAATAAATTCACTCAACAATTATAGATCTGCGACGGTTAATTTCCATGAAGAGTGCAATCCAATAAGTGATGCATTTTTCTCGTATCAAGAAGCGTGAGATGCGATGCCAGGTGCGCGAAAGCTTAGAACTTACCTTAATGGCGGTGACACGTGTTGGAAAACCCAGGAGAATTCCGTCGTGGTGGGCTTGCTACTGCAGGTATGCGCGTTTCCAACGTCAACTCCGTCATCCATCAGGCGGGAAGGACAGCACGTAAAGCTACTTTTCGCATCCACGGATTCTCGGCGTCCAGCACAGCGAGTTTCGCTACCAACGCAGTTATAGCATAGTAGCATATAAGCAGTAAACGCACAATCAAAGGTGCGTCTAACACAGAACGAAAGAGAGGAAAAGAAGATAAGAAAATGCCAGAAAATAAGTTCAACGGAACATTAGACAGAAAGAAAAATAGCCAAAGCCTACCTTTGTTTGCAGGGGACAACAGATTTTTTACTTTCGAAATACTAACATCTTCATGTAATAAGATGCGTATAGTAATTCACCTAGCCAATTGGACCAAATCAGGTGTTACCTAAAGGAAGACCTCGAACAAGCACGTCGCATAGGTTCGATAATAAAATGCCGACATTTCTGAAATGGAAATGAAGGCCGAACGATAGCCCCAGCTTAAAGCAACACGAAATCAGAAGTCACTAAAAACACTATTTAGGCAACTTGAAGTATACGACGGGATTTAAGTTGCCGAACGTATAAGAAAAATTTGGCGGAAATTGGCAGCGAAGCCTTCGAACCGTAACAAAGCAAAAGAATAAAGTCAATTAACTGTCTACTACTGCTATTCAGACGAACTATTCTAGTAGCTTTAGGGCTCCAACGAGTTCATCGTCTGTCAAAAACAATTTCCCAAAGAATTTAATACGAGCTAGATGCAAAAAAGTTCCCGTGTCGGAACTATTCGCACTATGGCCGTGCGATGGAGCAGCTAGTTGAAATCGACCTTTGCGCGCTTGTGTACAACGTGAGAACCAGATGGATGACGCAGATTGTTTACCATTTATTTATATTCGCATATCTTTGGAGATATCGGGGTGCTAACATTAACTTCATGTTTAACTAGGAAGAAATACGAGAAAAACTATTAAAAAATAGCGTATGAAGACAATGCTTTGAAGAAATCGACTTTTTACGAGTAGTACCATTACTGGTGGGACACACTGAAAGACCTCATGGTAGACGCTCATCCACGACCTGAAACAATGAAATAAAAATAAACATTAAAAAATACCGGAGAATGACCATTCTATAGATTCTAAAAAAATCGTATAATTTGTAAAGTTATTTCATGTCTATGCTACTCTACTCGCGGTCTAAAAATGCTTTTAACTAGCATTTTACTAACTTGTAAGAGTTGAAGCAAACGTGTGTCTTTCCATGGCAAATGCTGTAAAGGTGATTAAACTTCAAAGTTTATTTATTTATTTATTTAAATGGGGTAACAACAGTCAAAAAGACCAATTACAGTTACCCTACAGAATATAGTTAAGCTAAAAAAAACACGGCAAAGTAAGAACTAACTTAAAGAATAAAGCGAAGTTAAGCGAAGTAGCGAAATTAAATCAAACTAAGACAGAGATTTTTAAATTTTAAAAATGAATTTTGAATGACATCTATATTTGGATTTTTATTACTATAGAGATTGTAATATTTTGCAAAACGCATGAGTGGAGAGTTATCCGCAGAGTTGGTGTTACAAAATGTTAAACTAAACAGATCATTGCTTCTTGTTGAGTGAACGGGAATACGTATACTAAGTAGATTCAGGAGTTCCGTACAGTCAATATTATTATTGACCAGTTTGTGTAGTGTGAATAGATGCAGTAGTTCACGGCGCTGGCTGAGAGGAGTAAGCAAACATATGGTACCCGGAAATTTCCAAGCAACAAGTCTCAGACATTTATTTTGTACGCTCTCTATTCTGTTGATATACGTTAGGTATTGTGGAGCCCATATGTTGCTAGCAAACTCAAGATGACTGCGGACAAATGCAAAGTATAGGGCTTTTAAGGTTGAAATTTTATGAAAATCTCTACAATTTCTATTAATAAATCCAAGCATCTTATAGGCTTGCTTGCTTGCTGGTCAAAAATTAACTTGCTGTCGAAGATGACCCCAAGATCTTTGATGGTCACAGCGGTCGACACTATTTCGCGTGAAATGGAGAAAGAAGCAGGCACCTTGTATCTGTTTCTAGTAAAAGAGATGTGGAAACATTTTTTGGTATTTATTTTTAATTTATTAACTGCACAATATTCGCAAAGTCGATCAATATCTGCTTGTATCAATTTGACCTCAAGAGCACTCTTTACTGAGCGAAAAATTTTGAGATCGTCTGCGTAAACTAGGAATTTGGAGTGGTGATGGTGGAAGCAATTGCACAAGTCATTTATAAAAATATTAAACAGCAGGGGTCCCAGATGAGATCCCTGTGGCACACCGGAAGTAATGGCGCTGTAATTTGATGAATACCCGTTCAATACAACAATCTGCAATCTGTTGGTTAAATAGGACTCAAGCCACCGCAGTAAGTTGCCATGCACACCGGCTCCAGCAAGTTTGAACATAAGAATAACGTGGTCAATGGTATCAAAAGCCTAACTGAAGTCGGTGTACACAGTTTCCACCTGAAGGCCATTGTCCATACTACCCAGTGCGTATTCCGCGAATAAATCAAATTTGTGTTCACCGAACGACCTTCAAAAAACCATGCTGCTCAGGTACAATCCATGTTTTGACATGAGAGAATAGTATTTCATAAATTAATTTTTCAAAAATTTTGCTGATTATGCTAAGTTTGGATATTGGGCGATAACTTTCAACAAGACTTTTGTTACCTTTTTTGAAAACAGGAACAACATAGGCTCTTTTCCAGTCGTCCGGAAAACACCCTGTAGATAGGGACTTATATAATATTGATAAGGGTTCAGCAAGTGTTACTGCACAGGATTTCAAAAAAATTCCTAGGATGTGATCAGGACCAGCACCTTTAGCTACGTCAATAGTAGTTAAATGGTTTATGACCGAGGATTTGTCGATAGCACAGTCGTGTAGTGTAGCATTGGTAGAAGGCTCTAAAGTTAGGCATGCTGTTGAACTATGTAATGAGTACACAGATCTGAAGTATTCAGAAAATAGTTCACATACTTCCTGCCCATTTGCGGCTACTTTGTCTTTATATTTTAATAAAGATGGTAAACTACGGTTGCTAGTCTTATTAGAAATGTAACTCCAGAACTTTTTAGGATGGGTAACGATACAGGTTTCTGATTTAGAAGTATATTGGCTGTGAGCTTCCTTAAATAAGACTTCAGTATACTTTCTGTAGCTTTTGTACATATTTAAATCGACAAGTGCTTTCGACTTCTTATACTTCATGCGGCTAGAATGTTTTAATTGAATAGCCCTGATGACATTACCATTAAACCATGGGGGATAGACACGACGTTCAGAAGGAATCCTTTTTTCGTGGACATGTTTGGCGACCGTAGACCGCAAAATGCAGTAAAACTTGGTGACAGCATCGTTGACTCTCAAAGCTGAAAGTCTGAGACCCAATTAAAAGATCTGAGCTCCTTATTTATAAGGTCATAGTCCGCAGAATTGTATAGGAGTATATTTTTAGTGTTTTTACTTTTAGATGGTTTATAATTGTCTAAGCATGCATCTCAACAGGAATATGGTGAGCGTCAACAATACTGTTTAATTAATAGCAATGTTCTAAGGACTTTTTGAATCTTTTTCATGCTATTAAAATATAGATAATATTTTTATAAAAAATTACTTCGCAGTCTATTATTCAAGTTGACGATTTTGTTTGTTATGCTACCTCACATAACTATTTCAGACATGCATTATATATGTATATGTATGTCTACTTTTATTATTCATTAGAATATTGCTGCAAAGGTTCGCACACAAAGGTAAAAACCTTGGCCAAACACCATATACCTAACGCGGCAAGAAGAATTGAGATATTTTGAATTTGTAACTTTTGCTCTGGTCAGGATAATTTTAACTTAATTACATTCTTATATTCAGCGCCAGCGCGGTCGAGCGGTTAGGGAGCTCGACTGTGGCGTCACGGTACGGTGTTCAATTCCCACACCTGGCAACTGGTGGGCCGCCCACTTAGTTGCTTTAAAAATTGGGTACCGAAACTACGGTTGTGGAAGTAGAGAACGTAAGGCAGTCGTCGAAGGCGTAATGTTAACTGCATTACCCAGTACGCCGTTAACGCTGTACCAGATGGGTTTAGGAAAGCGATATTCGGTGGTCCTGACCCGCCGTGTTTCAGGACATATTTCTCTGTGTGGAATGACGCGCTCTGAACTTTTTCCTCATATTAACTAATTTGCTATTTATGGGTAGTTCAGAGTCAAAGTTCAGTTTAACCTCGAGTGAAAATAAAATAAAGATAGTCTCAATCTTATATATAAGAATAGTCCTGACTCACTGACTCATCAACGCCCAGTCCAAACTCAGGGACCTAGAAAGCTGAAATTTTGCACAGAGGTTTTTTTTATGATGTATACAAGGAATAAGGAAGGATATTTCGGAACTCAACCCCTAAAGGGGTAAAATGGGGTTCCAATTTTGTATGGAAAAATAATATTAAATAGACATTTCGACTTGAAACTTCGTAGGAGTACTCTTAAAAACAAATAATCAAACACGTATTTCGTGATTTCGGATCGAGGCGGAACTACCTGTGGGAAGGCTGTAGCCCATAATACGTGGAATATACTGGGTAGCAGCCGCGGGGTTCAGTTTAAGGGCTGTTTTGAGAGTCGTGTTCAGGTGGTGGTTGCAACAAGCCACGAACACGATAGAAAACGATTTCTAGGCGGTATTCGGAGTGTCTTATTCAGGTACTAGTTCCAACAAGTCACGGATAAGACGGGAAGCTGTTTGTAGGAGATATTTGTAGGTGCTGGTTCTAACAAGCCATACAAATACGTTTAGGTTTAGAGTTCAGATTCGAAAGTTATGGAAGGTTTCTTACGGTTCTCGGCGGCTTCTTCGGACAGTGTAACATAAAAATAACTTGGGATATATTGTAAGACTGATACGCGAATTGCTCTAACGGCGCGTGTCCGGAAATTTGTAAAATTTCGAGGCAATCGGTTTCACGGCACTTTTGCCGAAGCCGTTTGAGAAACGACACGCATGTTTGCGGTACTTAAATTTTCTGGAGGGTTGCTCACAGTTATGTTTTAAGCACACTAATTTATCTTTTGAAATACTAGAAACCGACTAACCGGTAAGGATAATTTTTTTGTTTTTAAACTTCACTAATTAATGACGTGAAGGTTTCTAGTTTGGGTCAAATTTGAAACCACGTTGCAAATAAATTTCAACCGCATCTACCCATCCAGGGGGCGTCTTAATGGCCGATTTTCAAAACTAAAACCATGGTGCTGCACGTTTCAAGGAGCGCCTATATAACAACTTATCGTGAAGATAGGATTCGCCAGGTCTTGGAGCAATTCGAATAAAAGGACAGATTCTTAACAACAACCAGATTAAATTCAAATTACCCCTCAACCTGACTTTTATTTAACCTACTACCTGCTTTCGCAAAGGTAGCTGCCGTGGCATATAAAATAAATAATTTTGGTGTTACAACAGGTGTAGGTCTCGGATTGGTGGCGACTCGTCTTTTAGAGCAAGACGAAGTCCGGATCGGAGAGGCGGGCGTTCTTCGCTTGCTGAGATCAAGCGGTAGCGCCGGGCTCCCACAGGAAAGCCTTTTCTGACTGGATGTGGCTTCTACTCTAGAGCCAGTGAGCCTGGTGACTCTTCCAGTTGGAGCTGGATGGGTAGGTCGCTGGACTCATCTGTCTTTGGCAGCCTGGGTGCCTTTTTGTTATACGTTCTGGACCTGCCTATCTGAATTATTTTCTGAGGGAATTTGTTGTACGCGTAGCTGGGGCGTTTTGTTTATCGTCAAGTCCTCGCGTACCTAGAGATTCATCCGCCGATTGTGACTTAATACTAAACATGGTATTCTTATTCTTTGATGGTTCCAGAAAATTTGATAGTTTACTTTAATGCAACGTTGTATTAAATCAACAGTGAAACTCCTCAAACTACATAATCTAAAACATTTTGAAATTTGTTTTGAAATAATGAAAACGCTTTAGGTATCTGAATCGTGCCGTATTGGCACTCCTGCTTTGTGACAGTTTCTATCTTTAATCTGTTTTGGTGTAACAATCACCTAATATTTAAAATTCTGTTATGGAGACATGAGTACATCATTATCCTTAATATTCTAAGAATAGAGGAGATAAAGAACTTCATAAAAATTCCATACATCTTGCGCTTATCAAATTTCGAATATGCACATTTTATGCGTGTTTAAATAGAGAACGGGATGACGATAAGAACTAACCCTCACATTGAAAGATTACCTGCCAGAGAGATTGGTAATTTCCCTAACAAAATATTATCGCGAGGGAATAGCCGCTATTAAAGTGAAACCGTCTTATATCGCTGTTGAATTGTAGTAAAAACCAAATTCTAAAATGCAGGCATTCTGTTTTATAGCAGATCTAAATTTCATTTTACTCTTCCTCTGTAAACGAAAGCTATTTAATATTTCTCATTCGTTTTAATATGACACTCCGGCGTTGCCTTACGATGAAGTGTAAATAAAACACTCAGACTGATATTTCTTACGAGAATATTCATTAGAATTTACTGTTATTACTACAGTGTTACGCCTGTTAGTGTAATGTAATACCAAGTTTAGAATCTTGGTTTCGCGCTCCGCTGGCTCAAACGTTACGTAGTTGCACAGCATCCATTACACGCTGGTTGGTAAATTTGTGTATACTAAAGGGAGGACCTGTGCACTGTTGTACTATGAGGACCTAAACTACAGCATATTCAGGGCCGTGCCAAGCCAGTGTGCAATGTGTGCACGGCACACGGGCGGCCAAATTCAGGGGCGGCCAAAAAGGTTTAAAAATTATATACAAACTAGCTGAAGCCCGCGGCATATGCCGCATTTAAAATGTAGGACAAATCTAATAACTTTTGTTGCATTAAAGAAAATTTTAAAAGCACGCTAGAGATTGGAAATTTTTGGATAGCCTCCAGGCCACTTTCCTACATATTGGATACAGCCGATACTGCTGAATTGAATAGTGTCTTCTTTTTTGTGTTCAGTATTAAATGCTAATTATTGTTACAATGCTGTAAATCCAGTTTGTGGAAATGTCACTGAGACAGTTTCCAAAAACTAAATTCCTGGAATTTGCTGATCTCTAAAAGCACTATATTTAGACAAACCTACAATTTTCTGAAAATAGGGACAATTAAGTACTTATCTGCTTTTGGAATATCCCAAATATAAAGGAAATATTATGTTTTATTGTTATGATGGATAATTTCTATACGTATTTAAGTGTATACTTCCTATTCCAAAACCTGTAAAACTACCTGATATCAGCAAATTATTGCTTAAAGTTCTTGGTGTTCAGTCGCTTTTGTAATTTTGTCTTGGTATATTGTTTATTTGGCTTGGTGTCTTGCTCTTATAAGTGGTGTGTGAATCAACATGGTAAGTAAAATGTCCATCATATTACCTACTTTTTCTACAAAAAAATACGTAATTGGCTTAACTAATGTTATTACACATTTATATTTGTCAATAAATTTCTTGAACATATTCTACCGAGATTTAAAAAAGACTGCTAGTATTATTGCAGTTTTTTTGTCAATTGATAACTTTAAATCAGTGTTGTTGATTTTGTGAAATCCTTCCAAATTAATTTTCGAAAACTTTACTAAAACCTCTTTCAAAGGTGCTATAATACTGCCACCTCATACCGATAATTAATTTAATCGCATTTACAAAGTACATATTCAAAAACATTTCTTAATTGTATTTACTTTGGTTCTTAATATTTAAAATAATGTTTTATTAAATATCACTATTTTAAATAAATAGAGCAATTTAATTAATTCCCAATTTTATTGCAATTTGTCATCTCAATCTTATTTCTCAATTTGCAGAACAATTCTACTGGTATTAAATTACCTAATAATTATTTTATTACAGGATAACACCCAAGTGAGAAAAGAGTAACAATAAAAATGTATTTATTATTTTATTATTAATTATAAAAAAAAATATATATATATATATATATATATACAATTCCAATGTTTCATTAAGGTTGGCCTTCTTTATGTACATCGCTCGCATTACCGTACACTGCGGTTCACCCAAAAGAAGTCCTTAATTTTATACTTGTAACATAAATAGCAATTATTTCCTATAAACTAAAATTAAGGTGTAACTGGTCGCCTAGGGATGCACTTGTCATAATGGTTTTTAAATAAGTAACGTCAAAAGCAATCAAACATCTAAAATTTTGAATTTTGTACTTTTCTAGGTTGCAGAAAAAATAGTATGCATTATTTGGATTAAAAGTGGCTCTGTTTGACTTGCAATAATTGCTTGTCAAACAAAGTGACAATTACTATTTTATTTGCAATCAACATTTTTATATAGAGGTTGCGTAAAATTGTACGAAACATGGCAATTCCATGTCTTAGAAAACGTTTAAATACTATTTGCCATAAGAAAAAGTTAAAATATCAACGATTATGTAGCCATTTATCATTAGTATTTCTGTCATTCAAGAGCAAACCGGGATCGCGTAACTGACACATTATTGATGCAATGCAACCAGAATTTTCTGAATTACTTAACCTTTCAGTAGTGTCTCGCAAAGTTCTCCTGGCACGGGAGCATGTTCTTGAGATCATTTCAAGTAAAAAAGTTCATATGAACATGTGTCCTATTCTCAGTACTTATTGAGCTATACACATTTCAAACTAAATTAATCTTAAATAATTTTATTCAATTTTGCCGTATAAAGTGACCGTTATTTGTTTCTGGCCTGCCCATGAAAGTTGATGTTTTATAAACAGTCATTTAAAATTTGTATTCCGCTAGCGATTTAAAATGTTTATTCCGCTAGGGCTTTAAAAATGTCAATAAATGTCAACCAAAATAAATCAATAATTTATCAAAAAATTATACATAAGTACATTACAACTAAATTAACAAAACGACGTCCACGTCGTCAATTTTCATTTTGACCAGTTCTCCAATGCGACAACCGCCAGCTATACTCATAAGTATAGTCTGCAATGTAATTTTACAATTAAAAGGAAAGAAATGGATCAATAATGTTAACCTTTGCAAGTAAATACTTTTCGTCCGGTGAAGTACGAATGAACCTCAAAATTTCGTCGCGGCTAAGAACATTTGACTTATAGGGCTTAAAGCCTCTTGCGTTTTGCTTGGAAAATATTAAGTTACTGGCTCCACACAATTAAAATGAAATTAAAACGATTTTCTTACCATATATGAATCTGGCCAGTAAATGTACATATACAGTGTGTCCCAGATTGAGTGGGATTACATAAGTAACTTTTTTATCATAGAAGATGAAGATTTGGTTAAATGGACAATGCTTTGCAGTTTCATATGCTGATTTAATATCGGTTTGAAAAAGTTCAAAATGTCGAACCAGTCAAAAGTTATTAGAGAAAAACTAAAAACTGTAATTTTCTTGTATGTCAAATATCTTTGTAAGTATAAGAGATACGAAAAAAAGTAATATTTGATTTTTAGGTTACTGAATAGAATTTTTTATTCTCTTTTCAACGATGTAAGATAACTTATGATTGAATAAAAAAAAATCTGGTGTGATACACTCACACAACTTCCTTTTACAGTGATCTTATAATTAGGTAAAAATTTGATTTTAAATTTTTAAGCATCTGTCAAACATTTTCAAAAATTGCAAATGGTACAAAAACCGTACAAAATAGAGAATTAGAACAAGAGACAAATTTTCTCTAGAATTTTAAGCTGAATTCAAAAATGTAATAATATACCGGGTGTTGTACTTAAAATAGGAGTTAATACAAAAAATAGAAAAAAAAAACAAAAGAAACCCATTTTAGAGATATTCAACTGGAAAATCACTTATCTCACGTCAATACACATTAAAAATGTAATAAAAACATAAAGTTTGAAGGAAATCGTTAGAGCTGATCTAAAATCTAAAAAAACTAAAAAATCGCAAGAGTAAACACCTACTTCCGGTTATGCAATTTTCTTCAAACGCTTGCTGTCGCATGTACATACTATACAAAACTTATATATGAAGTTTCAACACCATACCTCTTTTCGTTTTTGAGATATTCTGTTCACAGACAGACAGACACACAGACAGACCAATGAAAAAAAATATGTTTTTTGGGATCAGGGGACTCTAAAACGTGAAGATCTGTTGAAAACTCAATTTCGAATTTTTGGGGTGAATCCAATACTTCCTTTATTGTAACAGGAAGTAATACCAGTAAAATTAATTGTTTTTACATATTAATCAAGTAGGCTTACATAGATAAAAAAAACAAACAACATTTATTTAAAAACAAAACATAATCCTGATAATCACATGAAATGATCAAAATGCTGGTGATTGTTAGCTAAACATAGGTGACACCATTTGACGACACGACGGGTTACTTTAAGCAAACTTTCTTATTGTTTTTCATCATGGCTGCTTACCTACTTGATTATACATTTAAAAAGTAATATCACGATGGTTTTTGTGGTTCAAGTACTTAGTACTTAATTAACATGTTACTATAGGCCATTCACTAAACACAAAAACATTAACTATTTCTTTAAGTTGGCATGTACATACAATTTTTGTGCAAGGAATTCTGTATTTTTGTTTCCACACCTGCATAAAGGCGACTTTGAATTTAAACATGACAATCAATGACAATTAATAAATCTCATTATTTCAGTGTCAAAGTACATATTATTCTAGAAATTCTTGCCTGAACTTTTATAAAAAAGTAATAAAAATACATCAATAGTATCCAACAGAGTATTTGTTTAACATCCTTAAAGGTAGTTAAGTTATAACATTTATGACAGTTGATAAATAAATGTCATACCCCTAACCTATTTGGTTTAGTAACTTTTTGGAAGTACGTTCCTAGACTAAGATGAATTTTGGAAGTACACTCAAGGTTTTGTAAAATAAATTTCACCTAATTTTGTTTTGATCCATGTAAGCCTACTTGATTAAAATGTAAAAACAATTAATTTTACTGGTATTTTTTAGTCAATCATATGTTATCTTACATCGTTGAAAAGAGAATAAAAAATCTGGTGTGATACACGCACACAACTTCCTTTTACAGTGATCTTATAATTAGCCAAAAATTTTATTTTAAATTTTTAAGCATTTGTCAAAAATTTTCAAAAATTACAAATTTTACAAAAACGGTACAAAATAGAGCATTAGGTGAAGCGACAAATTTTCTCTAGAATTTTAAGCTGAATTCAAAAATGCAATAATATACCGGGTGTTCTATTTAAAATAGGAGTTAATAAAAAAAAATAGAAAAAAAACAAAAGAAACCCATTTTAAAAGTATTCAACTGGAAAATCACTTATCTCACATCAATACACATAAAAAATGTAATAAAAATTTAAAGTTTAAAAAAAATTACAAGAGTAAACACCATACTTCTGGTTATGCGATGTTCTTGAAAAGCTTGCTGTCGCATCTACATAGTACACAAAACTTATATATGAAGTTTCAACGCCATACCTCTTTTCGTTTTTGAGATATTCTGTTCACAGACAGACAGACACACAGACAGACAGACAGACAGACCAATGAAAAAAAATATGTTTTTTGGGATCAGGGGACTCTAAAACGTGAAGATCTATTGAAAACTTGATTTCAAATTTTTGGGGTGAATCCAATACCTCCTTTTATTGTAAAAGGAAGTAAAAATTCTATTTAGTAACCTAAAAATCAAATATGGAAGGGACCATAATTATACCGGGTGTCCATTCTCAATGTCGAACATAGGCAATTAACATCTGTGCATTCACTCGTTCTTCATTGAAATAATAAATTTTTCTGTAGATAATTTTAACATACGTTGACAGAAAATATCTGATTTAAGCCAACTAAATACCAATTTTTTGACAAATGCTATCGAACTTGGCATAATATATTTAAAATTCCCAAGTTTTAAATTAAAATTTTAATATAAAAATCGCATCTTGAATATTATTATTGGTATCATTTGATGCGTAATAATTTTATCTTTCCATTGATACCATTACCTTCCCTGTAAGTTGAATTGGCGAGCAGGAATCGGCAAAAACGTTCAATACAATGTTATTCGCCTATGTTCGACTTTTAGAACGGACACCCGGTATATAACAGCAATGAGATAACATGAATAACAAAATAGAATGCTTGAGTAAGAAAGAGATGGCCATACGAAAAAAATATTTTAGTAGGCATGTTTAGTTAACATATGTCATAATTAAATTAAGCGTCAAGCCTTCTTGAATATTTGCTACTATATTTATCTCTTTCTTACTCGAGCAATACGAGTTATTTTCTTGTTCATGTTATCTCATTGCTGTTATATCCCGTGTGTCCACAGGAGTACGCACCATAGAGATAAGATAATGCTAATAGAATATAAATATCAACCAGTGCTATGACCACCGATCCTTTTCTTGTACCATTTATAACAATATTGTTTCATACAGTGGCGAGTCGGAAGCCAGAAAACAACGTTTTAGCGTGCCGGCGAGCACAGCATTAGCCGATCTTTCTATTCTATTTGGTTATCCCTATGGTGCGCCCTCCTGTGGACACACGGTATAATTGTGGCCCCATCGGTATTACTTTTTTTCGTATCTCTTATACTTATAGGCCATTCAGTAAACACAAAAACATTTAAATTTTTTTGAATTTGGCATGTGCATATAATTTTTGTATTAGGGATTCTGTATTTAGTTTTGCAAAGGTTTCCACACCTGCATACAGGCAGATTTGAATTTAAAAATGGCAATTAGTATTTCTCATTGTCAGTGTCAAAGTAGATATTTTTCTAGAAATTCTCACCTGAACTTTTATAAAATGTAATAAAAATACGTATTAGTAAACGTTACGTCAATAGTATCCAACACAGTAATTGTTAATACCCTTAAAAGTAGTTAATTACAACATTTATGACAGATGGGAAGTAAATGTCACACCCTTAACCTATTTGTTTCAGTAACTTTCTGTAAGTACATTCCTCGACAAAGATAAATTCTGGAAGTACACTCATGAAATTTTGGAAATCAAAGGCCACTTTGTGTTTTTATGTTTACTGAACAGACTATACAAATTTATTTGACATACAAGAAAATGGCAGTTTTTAGTTTTGACTGGTTCGACATTTTGAACTTTTTCAAACAGATATTAAATCAGCATATGTGTTTGAGCACTAATCAGGATCGAAGGTACAATGTTTGTAGCCTTCTCAGTTTTTCGCTATCTGGAAAACCGCTGATCGCCAGCTCGCCTTGGAATTTGTGGACTGTATGATTGTAGGTTTCACTGAATTATACACACGTTGAAAAGCGAAGGTAGTAATTTATTGCCATAAATTAACACGAACAGTTTAACATTTACAAAGAATTAGCTTTCAGAGTGCGGACCGGTTTGCATGCTGCCACTTTGACAGATGAAACGTAAGTGTTTTTGGAATCGGATGCCGGTGAGGCAGTCTACTGCGCACAGTACGAATTCAGCATGCAAGAGAAGCGGCAAAGTTTATAAAGTCCTTAACATACCGCCCGCCTTGGAAAGGGTAACCTTTCAAATAAAACAGTACAGAGTTGACATGTAAAAGCTAGAGTAAAACATGTAACATGAACACACATATATACAAAGCCTAATAGTACATGGATCTTAATCTAGTACAAGAAAACCCGAACAATGGGGAGCCAAAAGGCTTTACGAAAACTGCGCTGAACGCTAACGCACTAGTTCACAACACTAGGTAGCGGGCACAATTTAGCGAAGGATCGCTTCACGATCCCTGACACAGTGTTCACTGACGCCACACGCGTAACGCCGTCAAGGCCAGGGTGCAGCTCGGTGACCCGGCCTAACCTCCACTTCAGAGGGGGTAGATTGTCATCCTTGATGAGGACCATGGAACCAGGCTGGAGGTCCGAAAGATGCGTGCGCCATTTGGTGCGCTGTTGGAGTTCCGAGATGTACTCTTTACTCCATCTCTTCCACACATTCTGGTGTAGTTGTTGTATTCTCTGGTATTTAGACAGCCGAGACTCGACTATCTCAGTTACGTTGGGATCAGGCAGTGACACCAACGGACGACCAATCAGGAAATGAGAGAGTCAAAGGCTGAAGGTCGTTTGGATCAGAGGACAAAGGGGACAGGGGTCGGGAGTTTAAGGTCGCTTCCACCTGTGCTAACAAAGTGCTAAATTCATCATAATTTAGACTAGCGTTACCTATAACGCGCCGTATGTGATGTTTGGAGGACTTAATTCCGGCCTCCCACAATCCGCCAAAGTGGGGACTGTGCGCGGGTATAAAATGCCAAGCTACTCCGTCGTTCGCGACTGATTCGGAAATAGAAGGGTTTTGTTCCGCGAGAAAATTGCCTAATTCGATTAACTCGGAATTAGCGCCTACAAAGTTAGTGCCGTTGTCTGAGTAGACATGGAGCGGTTTGCCTCGTCGAGCCACAAACCGGCGAAACGCCATTAAGAAGGCTTCAGTAGAAAGGTCAGCGACCAATTCAAGGTGCACTGCTTTTGTGACAAGACAATAAGCTGTAACTCGTTGTAAGCGAGCGAAGCTTGAATACTGATTGAACGGAAATGGTTCAACAGAGGTTACAGGAAAACTCTGAACTTCCTTTTTGAATTCTGGAAGCTCAGCACGAACATGTTTGGAAGTAGGCCAAGAGGCCTCACCTTCGCTTAGCCAGGTGGGACCATGCCACCAAAGGCTTAACAGACCCAGCGGGTCAAATATCTGCGATCTTTCAGACAAGATGCTACGCTTGGTAGCCTTACTACTTGTAGAATTTGAAATATGGGATATTTCAGACAAGCTGCTACGATTGGTAGCCTTACCACTTGTAGAATCTGAAATATTGAACATGGAAGTAGGCCAAGATGCCTCACCTTCGCTTAGCCAGGTGGGACCGTGCCACCAAAGGCTTGACAGACCCAGCGGGTCAACTATCTGGGAAATTTCAGACAAGCTGCTACGATTGGTAGCCTTACTACTTGTAGAATATGAAATCTGGGATATTTCAGGCAAGATGCTACGCGTGGTAGCCTTACTACTTGCAGAATCTGAAATCTGGGATATTTCAGGCAAGCTGCTGCGCGTGGTAGCCTTACTACTTGCAGAATCTGAAATATTCTCTACTGATAAGAATCTTTTCTGAGCGATTTGCAATGAATCGCCCAGTACCTCTACAGGCTTCTTGAAAGGGATAGAGACAACGAATCGACCATTCGCTTCTCGTTGAGTATTTTGCACGAAATGTGCCTCACAGGCGTTCTCTTCATTTGTGCGGACCTTTTCCTCTGGGTAGTGTTCGAGTTGCCAAAACCTAGCAATGGGGTCAGAAGCATCCTCGATCGTGCTAAGATTGCACTGTACAGGGTACGCAGAAGGAGGGCCTGTAGGGCCAGAAACAATCCAACCAAAACGAGTCTTTTGGAGGATGGGAAGATTTGGGCCTAGACCAATTTGTCCAATACAAAGGAGCTGCCAGAAAATGGGCGAACCAATCAGAATGTCGATGTTGCCCGGTTGGTCGTAGGACAGATCTGATAACTTGATGTTATCAGGAACCTTGAAGCTGTTTCGCTGGACGCGAAAACTTGGGGTAACACCCGTAATCTCATCGAGAACAAGACAGGATAGGCCAATGCCGTATGAAGTGTGAGGGGCTTGCAGCTTGATATCACACCTAGCCTTGATTTGAGAAGTGGCTTTACTTAAGCCAGAAACAGTAACGTTGACTTCGCGAGTTGGAAGCTTCAACCTTTTACACAGATCTGAACGTATGAAGTTCGATTGGGAACCGGAATCCAGCAGGATTCGCACAACATGAGGCGTACCATCATCAGCGATGAGTTTAGCGGTAGCCGTAGGTAAGAGTACCTGAAAAGCATTCGAACAGAATGCCGAAATCGATTGGTTTAGTTCAACAGGGGTTTCTGCCGACATCGCAGATCCTGGTTGACTAGAAGAAGCATTTTGAGGTTTATCCTCATGAAGAAGTGTGTTGTGCCTTGATTTGCACTTTCTACACGTATATTTGGAGCTACAAAGGCTCGATAGGTGACCCTGAGTTAGGCAATTAAAGCATACGCGGAGCTCTTTTGCCTTTGACTTTCTGTCAAGAACAGACATCTTGACAAACTTATCGCATTTGTACAAGGAATGAGATCCTTTACAAAGTGGACACGAAGGGGTACCTGACACAAATGATTTAGAATGTACCTTGGAAGACTTTTCGGGTACAAGCTTGCTATCTTTTACCTCTAGAGTTTCTAGAAGCTTTGCTGTATTTTGTAAGAATTCCTTGAACTCATCAAGATTAGGCAGGTCAGAACTTGACCGGTTTCTAAGGACCTCCCATTCACGAAATGTAGTGGGGTCCAGTTTTTTAGAAACTACATAAATTATAACAAAATCAAGAAGCTCGCTTTCGGTAGCTAATGATTTGATTGCTGCAAAATGTTTGAATAACATATCGCTAATCGTACGCAATTTAGTTGCAGATTCCTTACTGCAAGATTCCAGTTCAAAAATAGCCTTGAGGTGGTTATGAACCAGAATTTTTGGATCATTGTATCGATTGCACAATGCCTCCCAAGCTAGAGTATAATTACCCGCAGTAAACTCTAAACTTTTTATAATTTGGCTTGCATCACCCTGTAAACTAGCCTTTAAGTAATGCAGCTTTTGAATATTAGTTAACGCTTGATTCTCATGAATTAAACTAATAAAAATCTCACGAAATTCCAGCCATTCTGACACGTTCCCTGAATATTTGGGAATCGATATGGCAGGAAGGCGTACAGCTTGATTATTGCAATGTGAACTGCAATTTGAATGCGTTGATCTTACGCTACCATTAGGAGATCCAGAACGATCTGGTGCAACATCAGACTGTTTGTTGTATTCATTAATCAAACATTCAGCTTGTGAAATTGCAAGAAAATAAGAATCCTCAAATTCGACTTGTTGCTGCATTTCAGATTCTACATCCTCACTGGTTTCTAAAATTTGTTCATGAACCTCATAATATTCTGATAACACGGTGGCTATAGCATCCAATCTTTTTTGCAATTCAATAATTTGAGTACTAGGTAAAAATTGATCTTCATCATGAATTTTTTGCAAGGATTGCACGTGATTTGAGAAACGCGTGAGCTTGCCCTTGATAGAGCCACGTGCTCTTACAAGCGGATCCATATTGTTGAGATTAAAAACAATTTAACCGATCGAACTAACTTTTCGTACGCCTCTGGCGTGAATTTTGTACGCTTCTGGTACGCGGACCCAACGGGTCAACTATCTGTGATATTTCAGGCAAGATGCTACGCGCGGTAGCCTTACTACTTACAGAATCTGAAATATTCTTTAATGATAAATCCCTTTCGCACGCCTCTGGCGCGAATTTGTTTATAACGCAGACAGCGCTTGCTAGCAACGCGAGAAACTTGTAGCTTACGACGCAGAAAACGACCCTGGTACAACGCGGGAAACTTGTTGCTACGACGCAGAAAACGGCCTTGGTACAACGCGGGATTATTTATGAAACATGCAGGGGATATCGCTAACAAACGTAATAGCTTGGCACTTCACGCAATTAAAATGTTTATATGACTCATAAACCATTTGTTTACGCAATAATACGCAGCTGAAATTATGCACACATGCAAACACAGACGAAATAAACCAAATTTATGCATAGGAAAATCAGGCTTACATTTGATATTGGTGTGTGCCGCCTTGCCGGTTTTCTGTTCCTACTACCGTCTGGCTAGCAGCTGCAATGCCCACGTGCACGAATCTTGGCGTTGATAGCACCGTCTGCTGTCTTCCTTCCTCTCGTTACGGGCACCGCATGCGCCCTCTTCGTTCCACGCGTTGCTGCGAATTTGGACGCTGCTTCCTTGCGGCCGATTGCATGCGATGCAATACAAACTGAATATGCTTTGTACTTGCCTATGACCAATGTTGTCGAATGCTGTCGCTGTTTTGGACCCGCAATGACCTAATGTGGTTTAATCCGGTTCTGTAGGACCAATGTTTGAGCATTGATCAGGATCGAAGGTACAATGTTTGTAGCCTTCTCAGTTTTTCGCTATCTGGAAAACCGCTGATCGCCAGCTCGCCTTGGAATTTGTGGACTGTATGATTGTAGGTTTCACTGAATTATACACACGTTGAAAAGCGAAGGTAGTAATTTATTGCCATAAATTAACACGAACAGTTTAACATTTACAAAGAATTAGCTTTCAGAGTGCGGACCGGTTTGCATGCTGCCACTTTGACAGATGAAACGTAAGTGTTTTTGGAATCGGATGCCGGTGAGGCAGTCTACTGCGCACAGTACGAATTCAGCATGCAAGAGAAGCGGCAAAGTTTATAAAGTCCTTAACAATATGAAACTGCAAAACATTGTCCATTTAACCAAATCTCCATCTTCAATGATAAGAAAGTTAGCCATGCAATCCCACTCGATCTGGGACACACTGTATGTAATTGCTTCATATGTGCCATTGGGATTTAAAGTATAATTAAATCGTAACACAAATTCCCTAATCTTTTGATCGAAAAAATCTTGATTCACTATGTGCGATCGAGTCCCAAACTTTCATTTTTATCTGTTAACACACAAAAAATAACCACACATAATGAAATTCCACTAAATAACTTACAAACAAGATCTGACGCTTCCCATATAGTTACATTAGATATGTACCTTAGGCTTTGATAAAATTTTCCAGTTTTTAATAAATATTCGGTAGTTTCTTTCAAAATATCCACTATTAATGCCCAATCAGCTACTGCCGATGCACTCTGAAATAAAATTTAAATAAAACACCATATAGTGATTCTAAAATACCAACATATACCTGGTATCTGGGGCAACCATAAGAAGCCCAGCTCCTGCTCCAGGACCGAATAAAATAGTGGAATTTCGATCGCCATTGAATTATTCCAAATTGTCATACACCCATTTTAATGTCATTGCTTGATCAAGAATACCATAGTTCCCAGGTGAATTAACATCGCCTGTATTAAGAAAACCTACAAGAAAAGTCATGTTCATATTGCTAGAACAATTTAGCTTTACGATTACCTAACGCTCCTAGTCCACAACTTTGTAAAACGTACCCAAAATGTGTCCTTGAAATAAATTCGAAGCTCCTCTAACAAAATCGCCACCATGTATATAAACCACTACAGGATATGGACAACCGTCGCGTACTAACATTGGGACTGCGCTCGACTATGGCAAGGATCTGCAATGAAATAATAATAAATGCCGCTTATTCACTTCCATAACAGCATAATTTACCTGCTCGTTGTTTGATTTTACTGGGCGAATTTAATATTCTTCCCCTTCTTATAATCTCTAGCTGTCTATTCTGCGTTTCATCACCCGATCATAGCGACTTTTTGAAGTTTGCTTGCTTAATGCTGCAGATCCGTAACCAAGGTGTTGCGAAGGTATCTAGTCTGGGTTATCTGTATCCTTAAGTTGTGTTGGTTTGCCTAAATAAATTCGTTTGCTCTAGCAGTCAAGCCATCGTAATTGGAAAATTTACTTGCCTGTTATAAAATGTCTTGAACAAATACGACCATATTTAATTTTTGCTTGTGTCAAATCAGTCCTTTTGCGAGCAGCAATCCACTTTTTTCTCCTCAAACTACGTAATTCATCTATTTTTCCATTATTTGTGAGCTCAGATGGAATTCTATAGCAGGTTATGTTATGGCCAAGAACACTCTTCTTGGTTATGGCGTCAACTGTTCACAGCCTCCTTGTTGTGCGTGAAATAACAGTGTTGTCAGACGTCCTCAAAATATTGTACAATAATTAAAGGAAAACAACACTAAACACTATGTTTGTAGTATTAATGTTTATTTAAGCTGGTATGACACGATTATACACTTCTACGAAAATTTATTCTCTTGCTTTAGTTGAAATTTCTTAGAATTAAATGAGGATACTGTACGAAATAAATAAGATTGACGCCGTATTTTGTCTGCCAATTCCGCTTTGCCTGGCTGATCTGCTAATTAATTTTTGACAGTTTCGTCTAATCTAATAAATGAGGATGAAAATGTACCAGAAATATTTTAAAAATATACTTTTGCAGAAACGGTTTTAGAATGTACCAGATTCGTAGAATTGTACCAGGTCTGGCAACGCTGCTAATATCAAGACCACGCCCAAAATCGAACTACACATAGACCACGCGCATGCATGTTTGACCTTGGGAAGTGTTCTGCTTTATTATAAGTGATTACAGAAAAAAAATAAAAAATGTACAATTTTTTTTACTTTACAAATTTTATTTATTTTTTTTTTATTTGACAACCAGTTTATTTACAATCTGCCATACACTATACAGCATTCAGTAAATTGTATTGAACATGCTAATGTCTTGGGGGCTATTGTCGTACAGACAATTACCCTATAAATAACCTAAAGTAGATAGGCTTATGACTACTACATAGTGATAGGGATATTGAAACTTAATAATAATAATAATAATAATAATAGATCTTTATTGAACAAAATAATATACATTTGCCCAACAGGCGAAGTATCGGAAAACCGTTTTTCAACTCTGCCTATAACAAAATAAATTGTCAATGATGCACAAAAATTCATTTAAAAAAAAAGTGCTAATATAAAATATAAAAATAAAAAAATAAAAAATAAAGGTAAATGCAGTCAATGCAGTTGAAAGTGGTGGAATAGATTATTTACAAACGCCAGATAAATTTAATTACCGACGAACTTAATAACATAAAATAGACAATAACTTAAAAAAAAGCGTAGATACAAAGAGTAAACTTAATAAATAAATTAAAATGTCTACATTCCCTAATGAAAAAAATAAACAAAAATCACACTATGCAAGCTGTCTATTTAACAAAAGTGACTTTACTTGCTTCCTAAATAAGTTTATGCTATTACAATCTTTAAATACAGTTCTCAATCTATTTAAAATATTGCATGCCACATAGTGAAATCCAGACTGAAATTTAGTAGTTCTGTGTGGAGGAATACAATAATAGTCGTCATTTCTAAGGGTCTTACTACGTACAGTATGCCTTTGAATTAACAACATCATTAAATATACAGGACAATTATTACGAACTACATTATACAACAAGCAACTATAGAATAGAGAAAACCTATTTTCAAGTTTCAGTATATTTTGATTATTGTAGTGTTGTGTAATGTGCTCTCGGCGCTCAACATTAAAAGAAAATCTAAAACAGCAGTTTTGAAGTACCTGAAGTTTATGTTTATATTCTTGCGTAAGAAAATTAAAATATATGCTGGAACAATAATCAAGATGACTTAAAATTAAGGTATTCATAAGGGTCCATTTGGTGTTTGATGGTAGTAATGATTTAAATTGATATAAAGACGAAAACTTTCCGTAACAAACAGCAATTTTCTTATTCACATGAGGCAAAAAGGATAAGTTTTTATCTAATATTACACCCAAACTTTTGACGCACTCACGCAATGGTATTTCACTATCACTTAAACGAATTTTGGCAGTCATTGTTGAGAGGGCTACACGTCGCACTGCACTGGAACCGATGCATATGGCTTCTGTTTTAGTCGGGTTGATTATAAGACCGTTGTTTTTAGACCACTCAGTAATCAGGTTTAAATGTTCATTTATGGTATTAATTGCATCATCAACAAGGTGGGGATCGCAGGATAAATACAGCTGCGTGTCGTCTGCATAAAGATGTAGTTGTATCTTCGATGTAACATAATGTGATAAGTCCGCAGTAAATATTGTGAAAAGGATTGGGCCCAGGATGCTACCTTGGGGTACACCCTGTACAACTGGCAATTCTTCAGATATTTCGGGACCAATGGAGACATGTTGGGTCCTGCTATGAAGATAATTGCGAAACCAATCAATAACTTGTTCACTACAATTGTAATACTTTAGTTTTGCAAGTAGAAGGTCGTGATTTATGCAATCGAATGCTTTACTGTAGTCCAGTAAAAGAAGAATTGTAACTTTAGACTCGTCAATGGCTTGTACAACATCGTTTGTTATTCTAAGTAGAGCAGTCGCTGTGCTGTAGTGCTTCCTAAATCCCGATTGCACAGATGGTAGAATATTATAACTATCTATGTGGCCATTGAGTTTATCACAAACTGCCATTTCTATAATTTTGGAAGCTGTCGGGAGGATACAAAGGCTCGATCCACACTACCGGGCTGCTCTCGGTTCGATCTCGCTCCGCTCAAATATTTATACATTGTTAGCAATGGGCACATTCACACTATAGGTAACGGTCAAGCTCAGGTCGCGCCCAATGCTAACAATGTATAAAAAATTGAGCGGAGCGAGATCGAACCGAGAGCAGCCCGATAGTGTGGATCGAGCCTTATAGGCCGAAGTTGACTAAGCTGTACGGCTTTTGATGTTTTCGCTAACGGACGAATATATGATTTTTTCCACACTTTTGGAAAAGAACTGGTTGCGAAAGAAAAATTCAGAACGTCGCGTAGAGCATATTTAGCATAAGGAAGAACAAGGTGAAGCATCTTTAAGCTGATGCTGTCAGCACCCACTGCGGTGGATTTGATTTTTCTAATATATTTTTCTACATCTTCTACAGTTATTTCCGTGAAGATCAATTCATTGTCAATACCAGGCCTAGTATTATTATTGTAAAACGGTAGCAAAGCTTCAGTATTGACTGTTGCAACAGGAACATTCGCGAAAAAGGTGTTTATCGTATTAGGATCAACAAGTAATGTAGGATCTATAATATTTTTCTCTTTATTGTGAACATTCCAAGAAGAAAAAAGTGTCCACAATTTTCGAGGATTATTTCTATAAATCTGTAATTGATGGTTTATGAATGCGGTTTTTTCTCGTTTAATTGCAGATCCCAAATAGTTACTTAAATCTTTGTAGTAGCGCCTGTCTTGCATACGCCCACTTGACTTAAATTTAAGGTACGCCTGTTTTTTGAGACGAATAATTTCTTTTATTGTGTCTGTTATGTATGGTTTAGGTTTACTGTTTCTTACTTTTATGGTGCGTAGTGGAGCATGTTTATCAAATAGAGTGACTACTGCGTTATTGAAAAAATTAAGTTTTAAATCTATATCGGGTAAGCAGTTAATAAAATTCCAGTCTATGCTACTGGCATCACGTGCAAATTCATCTTCATTGAAGAGAGTAAAATTTCTTTTCAGTATTATTTCGTGTTTAGACGATTCGATGTTGTAGTCCAGGTCGCAGTATATTAGTTTATGATCGGATATATTTTCGAGATCCATTGTTCCATTATTTAAAATAGAACGCAGGTTGCTTGAGCATATGATGTCTATGAGAGTGGATGACGTTTCAGTAATACGAGTTGGTTCAGTTATTACTTGTTTTAGGTTAAACATTTCTAGAATATTCTTAAGATAGACTAGTTTATTATCAGTGGTTAAAAAATCAATATTCAGATCACCCATTAAAATAATTTCATTTACATCCATAGTTAAATTTGCTAAGGTCAATTCTAATTCATCTAACTGTGAAATAGGAGTATTTGGTACACGATACGCAACTCCAATTGCAATTTTTAACTTATGAGCAGTAAGAATAATCCAGCACTGCTCTAAATTAGAAGATGTTAAGAAGTGTAAATCAACAATCTTGTACTTGAGATGAGATTTGATATAAAGACACACTCCTCCTCCTCTAGTAGGTCTGTCGGCTCTAATTATTTCGTAATGCGGAAGATGTATAGTTGTAGACGAAATTATTGGATTTAACCAGGTTTCAGAGATTGCAATTATATCAAAATTTTGTGCAGATACAAGATCTGCAAAATAATGGAACGATGCATTTAACGAACGACAATTGAGGTGGCATACCGAGAGGTGTTTTACTTTTTTGAAGTCGAGCCAGTTTCGGAAGAATGGCCAATTTTATTAACAATTTTAGGTATCCCTTTTAGGTATTTAATTGTGAGATTAGATTCGCCTTCTTCCTGCCTTGTTTTGAGTTGCTCCCGTAAGTTTACCATATAATTTCTTTGTATAGGTGTTTCATCACTCGAGATTTTTATGTTTTTGTATGTAGTTGATTGCAATTTATTTTTATTGCGTAGAATATAACTTACATCATGTTCATTATTTAAGATTGCTTTTATTAATCTTGGGCGTGGACCAGGTTTTCCAATACGAAATACTGCTACTACCGATACGTGATCAGCTTTAATTGTCTTGATAATTTTATCGGAAGCAACTGTGACTTCATCGTTTTCGCTAATACCGCTTATAATTATATTCTTTGACCGTTTAACACGTTCCACTGCTTCGGACACGATTTCTTCGTATTTATCGGCCGCAACTGTTTTTTCCCCAAGAATCTTGTCGTTCAGTTCTTGAATTTTTGTATCGATTAGTTGAAATTTTTTATCAACTAATTCTACTAGAAAGTTTTTAAGCTGATCAATTTTATCATCAGCATTGCTACATTTATTGCAGTACCATTTGATGTTTTTCGATTTTGAGCGAGTTAAACAGTTTGCTGCATCAGTAGATAACCCCAAGCAGGCATGGTGAACAAGTGCGTTGCATCCATCGCAATGTGTGGTAAGCGATGCATTATCAGCAGGTTCATTACAATTTTTGCATAAAAAAGGCATTACTTTTTGGTTAAGACGTCGATCCAACGATAGTGTAATACAGTTAAGGGTAACTTATAGTTGTTTTTGACATAAAAAGTTTGTAGGTCGAGAGTACACTTAACCTCAAAATTATTTCTATTCACAAAGTTGCACTATTTCGGGTACAATAAATTCAACAAGTAGATGATATTTATACGAGCTACAGCACGCGGAATTAGTGATATTAGTGTGTGATTTTGGTAGTTATATACTCACAGCTTAACGTTATTAATCTCGAAAATTTAAAGAGCGAACAAGCCGTGTGTTTACTTCACTCACTCACTTTCTGTCATCAGTCTTAGTAAAACTAAATAGCTTGCGCACCACTTTTCGGAGGGCAGTAACTAAGTGAATCTGTTTGGTAACTCTAAGGGGGTGACTCGCTTTAGTCGGCGCACTACACGATTATGTAATAAGTCACTAGCTAGATTGTTTGGATGCACGGCAAGGCGGTCACTGTAATTGCCACTCAATTGAGTAATCACTTCACTAACCGAGCTAATCCCGAGATCACGGCTGATAACAATGTTTGGGACGTACCATGGGGCATTCACAATGTGACGTAGCACTTTAGATTGAAAGCGTCTGATGATATCTATGGTGGAGTTTGCCGCTGAGCCCCATAACTGCAGGCCGTAGGTCCAGATGGGTCGTAGAATAGTTTTGTACAGGAGCAGTTTGCTGGCTGTTGATAACTGTGATGGTCGTCCTAACAACCAATACATTTTGCGAAATTTAAGTCCTAACTGCTTGCGTTTGGTCCAAACATGATGTTTCCAAGTGAGGCGTCTATCCAGGTGTATCCCTAGGTACTTGACAGTGTCTTGTTGAGGAAGTTGCTGATCATTGAGAAGTACGGGGGGGCAAGTTTCTCGTCTCAATGTAAATGTAACATGTGCAGATTTCGTTTCATTGGCTTTAATACGCCATTTCCTTAGCCAAATATGCAGGTTGTTAAGATGGGTTTGCAGCTGTTGGGATGCTACGACAGGGTCAGGATGGGATGACAGGATAGCTGTATCGTCCGCGTATGTAGCGATAATGGTCAGTCTAGTTAAGGGTATATCCGCCGTATAGAGTAGGTACAACAGTGGGCCGAGGACACTCCCTTGAGGTACTCCAGCAGTGATTCGGTGTAAAGCGGTGGTCTCATGTTGAACTTTAACTAGGAAATGCCTGTTAGTTAAATACGATTTGAGTACTAAGAAAAGGTCCGGTGGAAGTATATGTCTGAGCTTAAACAGTAAGCCGTCATGCCAAACCTTGTCGAAGGCTTGGGAAATGTCAAGAAACACTGCAGAGCAATATCTTTTTGTTTCTAACGCCTTTGTGATTTCATGGACTAGTCGATGCACCTGTTCAATAGTGGAGTGTTGTACACGGAAACCAAACTGGTGTTGAGGAAGCAAAGTATTTTGTAATATGAGTGCTCCGAGTTTTATCTGAAGGAGTTTTTCAAACACCTTTGAGAGGAGCGGAAGGAGACTTATTGGCCTATAAGAGGTCACCTGCTCGAGCGGTTTACCTGGTTTCAGGATGAGAATTATTGTAGCAACTTTCCACTGATCTGGGAAGTAACCCAATCTAAGCACTGCATTAAATAATCTTGTTAGAAATTTTATGCCTTTGTCTGGGAGTTCTTTAAGGACTATGCTGGTGATTAGGTCGTATCCAGGGGACTTATTTTTAAGGCCTCTAATTATATTACTTGTTTCTTTAGAGCGAAAAGGTTTAGTTGGTAGACTCATTTGAAATGGTGCTGTTAATAATTGCTCTATTTCGCTTTCTTCTTCGGGAGTAGCTTCGGAGGGGTGAGGCACAAACACCTGTTCAAGATGGTTTGCAAAAACCGTCGCTTTTTCCGTAGGACTTCTTGCCCAGGTACCGTCTTCTTTACGAAGTGGAGGAATATGTTGGATTGGTTGTTTCAACTTTCTAGTGGCTCTCCATAAGGAGTAGTCTGCATCTGCTGTTGGGGAAAGCGTTTCTAGATAATGCTGTATTGTCTGATTTTTTAGTTGTTTGAGGAGTAGTCTGAGTCTGGCTGTTGCTCGATTGAAATTTGTTCTGTCAACTGGAGCTCTGGTAGTTTGCCATCGTCGTCTTAATCTTCTTTTTTCAGCTATTAGCTTTTTAACTAGTATTGGACAGTCAGCTGTGCGATGAGTTTCAGTTCTCCTTGGGGTCGCGTCCCATGCAGCGTTTTGCACAACGCAATTGAAATGTTCGACAGCAGTTCTTAGGTCCTCTTCCGTTTGGAGGGAGATTTCTAGACGTAGGGATTTCTCGACTTGTGTCTTAAAGTAGTTCCAGTTAGTTCTGTTAGTAGTCAGGGACGGAGGTCGTTCAGTTTTCAATATTTGGGACCCAAGAGTGAGTAGAATAGGCGTGTGGTCGGATGGTAGGTCTAGGCAAGACTTAATTTGAACCGAATTTAGGCTTATATTCTTGATAAAGAAGAAATCCAAGAGATCAGGGAGCTTGTTAGGATCTGAGGGCCAATAAGTCGGTTCTCCAGTGGATATAAAATTTATGGTGCGTGACGTAAAAGCTTTCATTAGTTCACGACCCTTAGTGGACGTTAGCCTGGAACCCCAATGTGTGTGCTTGGCATTGAGGTCACCTCCCGCTATAAAACGGGTGCCCAGTGTAGTAAGGTAGTGTTCGAAGTGTTCCTGCTTATTCGCATGCCGTGGTGGACAGTAAACAGCTGAGAGGGTTAGAGGTCCTAACCAGTCCTCGACTACTACTGACGTCGCTTGTAAGTGCTCTGCGCAGTATTTGTGTGTTTCGAAATGTTTTATTGTGTTTCGTATAATGATAGCGGTGCCAGCATGTCCGGTTCCATCAGGATGTAGAGTAACGTAGGTGGAATAGTTGGGAATCTTCAAGTGACTTCTTTCGGTAAAACGGGCTTCAGAGATGAGCATAACATCTATGTCGTGTTGTTGGATGAAGGTCGTGAGTTCAAGAGCACGTTGTTGTAAGCCGTTGGCATTCCATTCAGCAATTTTTAAAAATTGAGGCATTATGAGAGTTTGGAGACAAGGGATGTTAATAAATTTAACATTGTTGACATCTGTTCCATAAGGGTCTTCATCATCTGTTTAAGTTCAAACATATCATTGGCTGGTTGAGGTGTTTGAGGTACTTGTATTTGTTGAAGGGCACTGGGATGTGACTCTTGTACTTGCGGAGTTCTGCCGCTAACAATTTGTGCATGAGTGATACCTGATTGGATCAACGTTGACGGGGCTCTATTTATCTGCCTTTGTCTGAGTGACGGGAATGATTTTTGTTGCAATTCTTTGTAAACGGCGCAACCCTTGTAATTCGCTGGATGATTACCATTGCAAAGAACACATTTGACATCATCACTTCTGTTTTTACGGAGGCACTGCACATTTAACGCAGCGGGGACTTCTGTTGCAGAAGTTTTTTGTGTGTCCCAGTCGTTGGCATTTCGTGCACTGTGGAATCTCTCTTTTAGGTCTGGGTGGTTCAAATTTTACTATGGAATGTAAAAGTTTGGTTATGTTATATATGTCCTTGTTGTTTGGAGCTGATTTAAGTTCCACAGAGAATAAAGGTAATTGTTTCTTAGTGACACGGTCTCTGATGTTTGATATATTTGTGACTGTGTGGTCGAGGTTTTCAATAGCCTGCTTTAGGGTTGCAGGGTCAGTAGAGGGATGAATATTTCGTAGTACAACTCGGAAGCTACGATTTTGTTTATGTTGATACGAGTGAAATTCTGTATTTTTCTCAGCTAAGGCTTTTATTATAGCAGTATACTTTTCAGTTGTGGCGGGTAATATTTTTACCTCATCGTTATAAAGTACTTTCAGCTCATATTCGTTTTTGGCTGTACCCTCCAGTAGCTCTAGTAGTGGTGGCAAAAATTTTACCCCAGATACAAAAATTGGGGGAGGTTTGGGGTTCTTTTTGTTAGCATCTTGATGTGAGTCAGAGGAGCCTGTTGCGTCTTCAACATCTAGGTTCTCAAAGCGATTGGACGTTTCCACTGGTTTGTTTAGCCAGTAGTTTGTGAATTTTGCTTGTTTCAGATTAGATTGGGAGACATCTGCACTTCTTTGACGTTTTCTATTTTCAACAATTTGCCAATCTTGGTCTTGTGTAGATTGCGTAGCCTGTGCATGCGGTTGTGATAAATATGAAATATTGTGGAATTGATTAGGTGGAGACTGATTAGCCGAATACGTTGTAAAATGTTGATTTGAGTGTACAGGATGCTGCAGATAAGTGTTATTATTTGGCATAGGTTGATAATTAGCTGACGGGTAACCCGGCACGTACGAAGAATTCGGTGTGATTTGATCTGCTTGCATTTGTTCATGATTTTGATTGGTAAAATGAGTCGGTGGATGTTGATAGTAAGCCATTAAGGCTTGTTTAATTTATAGTGACTGCTAATGTAATAACGAAAATAAACTAATTCTTATCCTAATAGCACTTGACCCGAAGGTCACTTACATGTGTTTCGCTTGCAAACACGGAGCGGCAGGCAATGAACTTTACACTCCGAGAATCAGGCGAGAACTCCGACAAATTTTATAAGTTCAAAAATATATACCTATATAATAATAATAATGGTGAGGCACTAACACCCCATGAAGGAGCTTGGCCTGCAAGGCGGAAGGTTAGAGCTTCCGTATCCTCGCTCTCACACCCGGTTGTCGCGTGTCAAATTCATGACACGTGGTGATGTGGTGAGCACCACGCATTAGGCATAAATATAGGTATAAAAAATGTTTATTGTGTAAATGAACACCTGATAATATGGTTACATGGATTATTGTTTATGTAACTTCTCGAAGTTAGTTTTTATTCCGTGGCGGCTAATTGTTAAACGAAGCCAACTTGAAGGAACGCTTTCCATGCATCTTTATGCAATGATGACAAAAAAACCGGATATTTATCAGAAGCAACAAAACGTGACTTTTCAGAAAACTGGCGGCTGGCGGCTTTTATTGACTGTGAAACATATCGTATTTATGAAGTAGGTATTTATATTATTTTTGATCGGGGTATCGGCGATCTCTTTTGTCGGTAAGTACCTAATTGTTTAAAGCTGATTTTAAGAAATATAATATTATATAATGCTTACATTAATGCTGTGGTAATATGGGTGCAATGATAATTATTTGGTCATTTAATTTTTGAATTGGCTGCAGAGAAGATCGAGTAGAGAAAATTAATTTTGTTAGTGATTGTGTTTTGAAGAAAGTTGAAGAAAAGTTATAAATATGGTAAGTATCTACATCCATATCAATCATATATTAATCAATACACAGATAGTTACCTACATATTCTTAAATTGTATTAAGTAATAAAATTGTTATAATTTTTCTAGAACAGAAAAACGAAAAGGCTGTCGGGTTTTCAGTATCGAAAACAAAGTCTACAAAAAAAGGAGAAAAGAAAAAACTGGCCAATACTTTAGAAAAATATTTGAAGCCAGAAAATGTGTCAGCGCAAGCATTAGAATCAAGCTGTAGTTCTCTTTCCGGGCTACTTAATGAGCCGTACGTCCAAGAAGTCGAAATGGAAATTATGAGGGAAGATTCCGAATCTGGGGAAGAGAAGGTGACTTCATCTGACTCGGAGTCTCCAAAACTAGAGAGAAGAGAAGTTGGTGACGCTGAACTAAAGAAATTTGGCTGCTCATCAGATTCACAGCAGTCGCAGCAGGACACAGCTACCTCAGATGATCCTGGAGAGTGGCCTGAGATAATATCAACAACATTAACAAAAAATTTAGTAGAAAAAGGGCCTGTTCAGGTAACGCAATTTAATTTCCCAACTAATGAAAATGGTCGAAGGTTTTCGAAAAAATATTTCTACCGTTCTCTTCCAAATGGAGAAGAAATTAATAGACCGTGGTTAGTTTATTCAGTAAAAAATAATGCAGTTTATTGCTTTTGTTGTACAATATTGGGCAAAATTAAAAACAATTTTTCGTAAAAGGAAGGTGTTTCTGACTGGTAGCATTTGTCACTATTGATTTCAAGGCACGAAAAAAGTGATACTCACAATGCAAAAGTTAAAAATCAGTTAGAACTTATAAAATTGTTATCAAAAGAACAAACTGTAAACCAGACGCAACTACGTTTGTTGAATGCAGAAGCAAAGCACTGGCATGCTGTGATTGAGAGAATAATTTTAATAATACAATATTTGTCACGACAGTGTCTTGCTTTACGCGGGCAATATAATAAATTATTTGAAAGCAATAACGGTAATTTTTTAAAAGCTGTTGAGATGATCTCAAAATTTGATTCTGTTATGTCAGAACATGTGCTTCGGACTCAAAAGTCACAAAAAGATGAAACACGAATGGTAAATTATTTAGGGGACAAAATTCAGAATGAAATAATAGATGTCATTGGTAACAAAATTAGAAATAATATTTTGGATTTAATTAGAAAATGTAAATACTATTCTATCATTCTTGACTGTACACCGGATATTAGTCATATCGAACAAATGACTATAATTTTTAGATTTACAATGTTGAATGAGTCCTCAAAAAAAAAATCTGGTGTGATACACTCACACAACTTCCTTTTACAGTGATCTTATAATTAGTCAAAAATTTAATTTTTAATTTTTAAGCATTTGTCAAAAATTTTCAAAAATTACGAATTCTACAAAAACGGTACAAAATAGAGCGTTAGTTGAAGAGACAAATTTTCTCTAAAATCTTAAGCAGAATTCAAAAATGTAATAATATACCGGGTGTTCGATTTAAAATAGGAGTTAATAAAAAAAATAGAAAAAAAACAAAAGAAACCCACTTTAGAAGTATTCAACTGGAAAATCACCTATCTCACGTCAATGCACATTAAAAATGTAATAAAAATGTAAAGTCTGAAAAAAATCGTTAGAGGCGTTTTTGAAAAAATAAAAAAAAACTGAAAAATCACAAGGGTAAACACCTACTTCCGGTTATGCGATTTTCTTCAAAAGCTTGCTGTCACATCTACATAGTACACAAAACTTATATATGAAGTTTCAACGCCATACCTCTTTTCGTTTTTGAGATATTCTGTTCACAGACAGACACACAGACAGACACACAGACAGACAGACAGACAGACACACAGACCAATGAAAAATAATATGTTTTTTGGGATCAGGGGACTCTAAAACGTGAAGATCTGTTGAAAACTCAATTTCTAATTTTTGGGGTGAATCCAATACTTCCTTTATAGTAAAAGGAAGTAAAAATTGAAATACGCGAGCATTTTATAGAATTTTGTCCTATTAATGATTCAACTGGAGTGGGTTTAAGTGAATTTTTAATGAATTTACTTTCAAAGTTGAATTTAAATACTTACGACATGCGTGGCCAAGGGTACGATAATGGGGCAAATATGCGCGGCAAACATAATGGTTTGCAAAAAAAAAATTTTGAAATAAATCCGCGAGCATTTTTTGTGCCGTGCACAGCCCACACATTAAATTTAGTAGTGAACGATGCTGCTAAAGTTTCTTTTGAGACTTCTGGTTATTTTGATATAGTTCAAGAATTATTTGTTTTTTTTCTGCGTCGGTAAAAAGTTGGTCAATTCTGAAAAAACACAATAAATTTTAATTTAAAACCACTTAGTGATACACGGTGGTCTAGTAGAATAGACGCTGTGAAGCCCCTGCGTTACCAAATTGGACAAATATATGATGCATTGGTAGAAGTAATTGAAGATCGTTTATCCGTACAAGACCACAGTGCTTCACATCAAGCCAAATCTTTGGCATTAAAAATTCAGAGTTATAAATTTTTGTGCTCAACAATTATTTGGTACAATATTTTAATCAAAATTAATGTTTTGAGCACGATGGTGCAAAATCCTACTATAAATATAAAAACTTGCTTAGAGCATTTTAAAAATTTGTTAGATTTTTTCTTAGCTCTTCGATCAGATGAAGAATTCAATAATGTTCTTACTGACGGTAATACACTTGCGGATGAACTCGGTATTGAACCTAATTTCCCTGCTGTTCAGTCTGTTAGACCACGAAGAAAACCCAGACAATTTGATTATGAACACAGTGATGAACCAATTATTGATCCAAAAAATTAGTGTAAACTTAACGTTTATTTTAATATATTAGATCAAACTTTATCGTATTTAAGAGACAGATGTGAGGGAATAACAAGATATGATACTATGTTTGGATTTCTCTATAATACGTTTGATTTAACGGAAAACGAGCTATTACAATTAGTGATCGGCCGATACCGATATAAATATCGGTGTATCGGCAATATCGGCAAATTTTGCCGATAATCGGTATCGGCGAAATTTTGCCGATATATATCGGCAAATTTAAGATCAACCATTTTATTAATTATTTGTATGTAAAAACTTATTTTCGCTATTTTCTCCCATCGTATTTTTATTTGAATTCCAAAAGATTATAATACCGCACGACACAATCGTTATCTGAGCAGCAACTGCAGCAGCACTGTGCACATGTGCACTGGCGCAAACAATGAAACAATACACTTTCTGTAAAACGGGTAATCACCACGACACTGTCGGGGAATTACCGAAATTGGTTCATATCACGCCCGCATCGATGCGGAGTTGACAATTTTTACTTATATCAACGTATATTAAATAATTACAGACCTTTTAAAAATGTAGTGCCGATACCGATATTATATCGGTATCGGCAACTAAAATATCGGTATCGGCCGATTATCGGTATCGGCAAAAAAAATCCGTATCGGCCGATCACTAATTACAATGTTGTAAAGATTTACATCTTCATCTAACTGATGATTCTTGAAAGGAATCAGATGTAGATGGAATAGAATTATTTGAAGAGATAAAATCTTTAAAATTACATCTTAAACGTACTTCAGCTGAAAAGCATCATTTAGAGCCCCAGTCCATTCTTGAATATATTTTTGAAAATCAGCTCATAGCATCATTTCCAAATATGTCAATAGCTCTTAGAATATTACTCACGTTACCAGTTTCAGTTGCGTCTGGTGAGAGATCTGTCTCCAAACTAAAAATTATTAAAAATTATATGCGATCCACAATGTCACAAAACAGATTAAATAATCTGTCTACAATAGCAATAGAAAGCGACACGATGGATTCCATCGATTTAGAATTAGTAATTAAAGAAAAAATGTTGCAAACATGTAAATTTTGGGGCGGCAAATTTGGCTCTGTACACAGGCGGCCATTGATGCTGGCGCGGTCCTGAGCATATTATTAGTGTTGTAATAGGTTTGAGGATACATTTTTCCACAAAATGGGAAAGGAATATGTTCGTGTGAGTACATTAAAACAATACCCTCAGGTTTGATAAAATTGCCCGGTTATTTGATGTTGCAAATGTGCTTAATTAGTGGAGTAGATCTGGCGAAAAAAAACCGAGTCTTTCACGATGGGAAGACTACCGGGGTTGCGAAGGGGGGGGGGGGATGGGGGAAATTGTCGTTCAAAGATATGGGGAAACGGGTTTTTCGCGAATAACTCGTTGAGTTTCATCCCGATCGGAACAATTTATAGGGGGTGAAATGAAGGGTTCGCAAATACATACAAACAAAATGAACTTTGGTTGGTCGAAATCGGTCCAGCGGTTCGCAAAATATTGCGGCGGCGGGAACCCTCTTCAGGCCGTGTTCGCGTTTTTCGCGGGGAAGATATTGACCTAGCGACTTTATTTTTTTTCCTGTTGTCGCTAGCCCTATCCCTTGCCCGTCTTCAGGGCAAAACGCGTTCACCTCCCTCCCTCCTTTAATAATTGTCCTACCGGGTTCGTAGGGGGCTCAATTTCAAGGGAAAAATAAATTCAATCTGGTGATAAAAAAAAATTGTCTCCCACTCCACTCCTTCACCGCGAAAATGAAGAAATAAAATTTTCGAAATCGGAAGATTGCCCGCCATTTCCCCATTTTCGTGAAAATCGTGGTCTCCTTCGACTCATCTTGTAGCGAAAAAAATAATGAAGATTTTCCAGTTTGGATGACCCGGATCGGCCAATAAATAAAAAAGTTCGCCCCGATCAAAGTTTTTTTTTATTGTTTTCCCTCCCTCTCCCCTCCTAATTGACCTAGCGACTTGAAATTTGGACAAACTATTTTGATTGTGATTACCTAACGGGGAAAAAAAATAAAGTCGCTAGGTCAATAGCTTCCCTGCGAAAAACGCAAACACGGCCCGCGGAGGGTTCCCGCCGCGGCGAAATTCCGGGCGCAGTTTTTCGACCTTCAAAACGCAATATCTCGCGAACCGCTGGACCGATTTCGACCAACCAAAGTTCGTTTTGTTTGTATTTGCGAGCCCTTTATTTCATCTCCTATAAATTGTTCCGATCGGGATGAAATGAAACTCAGCGAGTTATTCGCGAAAAACCCGTTTCCCCATATCTTTGAACGGTAATTCCCTCCCCCCTCCCCTTGCACCTCCGGTAGTCTTCCCATAGTGATCATCTGTAAGAAGAACCCCGACTCTTTGAAATCACAAAAAAAAATTCGAAAAGAGAGTTCGTTACCAAACCCAGATCTACTCCACTAAATATATAATATATACAAGCATTTCATTCATACCAACTATCATTCTTAATACATGGTACGTCTGCAGTTGTTAGGTTACTATCGAATTGTACAAATGTACATATTTCTTTAATTTTTAAATTAAACGTTACTGGTTTATAAATAAAACCACTTTCTGCTGAAGTTCATATCGGAATAATTACAATTAATATGATGACTACAGTTTAGCGCTATAAAAATAAAACTCTATACTCCTATATGTTTAATACAGCATGTACGTTTATAAACAGTTGATGTTTTAATGTAGTCCAGGTGTTTGAAAAATAGGACGTAGCGATTGGAATATTGTTAAATTCGAATACTGGTTGGTTTTTAATGAATATTGATTAGGCAAATATCAATGCTGGCAATTAAATCTGCTTTTAAAACGCTCACAAGCAAAGTAACAACTAACATAAGGCTAAAAACACACGAAGCGGTTCACGCCGAGTCGGCGGCCGAGTCGGCAGCCGCCTGCGATAAAACACACGAGTCGGCGCCCAGTCCGCAGCCGACTCGGCGGCCGAACACACGAGTCGGCTAAAAGTCGCCGCGATAAGCATAACGATGACATGTTGCTAGTATTCCTATTGAATACAATGGATTCGTTTTCGTTTTATTTTATTTGCATAATCAACATGCTGCGTGTCCCATATGGCTGGTCTTGCCTGGATTTCCATTATTAATTTTTCGGTGTCGATATTGGAACACATATTTACCACTAAAATTAAATTAGTACCTTCAAAACAAATGATCAGTCAGATACTACTCATCTAAGTAAAATGTTTTCATATACATATTACAAAGATATTTGACAACCGCGCCTGATACTCACCGCTTTGAAACCGCTTGTCGTGTGTACACTGTGATAAGATAGCACAGACTTGCAGGTACGCTCGAAGCGATAAGAAAACCGTGCTCGGCACATGTTCTGGATGAGCGTACGGTCGGCGTACGCGCGGTATACGCGCGGCGTACGCGCTACATAACGCAGCGTGTGTTTTGTCCGCTTTAAATACATGGAGTCGGCGGCCGAGTCGGCTGCCGACTCGGCGTGAACCGCTTCGTGTGTTTTCAGCCTAACATGTTACATGTTTTAGAGGGGCACTTGGTTGACAGCATACCATACGTAAAATACAGGGAAACTACAGTGCAACGCTAATATTACTTTCAAGATTTTTATGCTGAAAATGCTTTATGGAATGAACGCTTCTCTTACTACCTTTACTTATTTCCAAACAACTGAATTTCTACTGTATAATTGTGTAGTTCCAACTAACCTACCAAGTCAGCGTTAAATATAACGAGACACATTGGTGAAATAAAAATTTCGAAATGTTATTGTAATAGCACCATTTTGTGTCGCATTCTTATAACTGCCCAAAGATAAATGTGACGTATCCGCAAATGTAGTGAAATCAGTAGGTAGTCAATTCTTTAACATTAGAAATATGATGTAGATGTAGACTTTGTCCATATATGTAGCATGATGCAACAGTGATATACTGCACTTATTGGCATGCGACTCACAGAACGTTAAACAATGTATAAGTAATATATCTAGAAGATTTTTCTGGAGAGAAAATAAAGCACGTAATATAAAGTTTAGTTGTAAATAAGTAGTTTCTGTGAAGGATATAAAATAAGGGATTTAATCACATTGCTTTAGAACAAATGGTTATTTTAGAAGTTCAACAGTACCAATATTTGAAATTACATTTAATAAGAACGGTAGTAGTGTAATAGGCGATGTAAAAATTAGGTTTAATAAACAGAATAAATGCTATTCTGACATTTTTTCCGGTGTCTGGTATAAATGCACATAGAAAACAATTACAGATCAAATGGACTGTCCGTAGAAAAGTAGAAAATCATATTAAAACAAAGTAAATATGGATATTGTGAGACAACTAATGGAAGTGAAGAAAGATGTGGACAAAGTCGAAAAAGTCTAACAAAAGTCTCGTTTAATTAAGACATATAGAACACGAGAGATGACCGAAGAAGATATTGATATGGATTCTACTAGACAGATGGAAGAAGAACAGATCAAGACGAGGATGACAAAAAGGAGTTCAAGAAGGTGTGTAATCAATGGATCGTAAGATAAAAATGGTTAGGATGAAAGAAAACATACATTTCGATGAGAGAAACCACAAATATTTATATACGTACGCGTAGAATATCTCTTCGCCAAGGCATCAATATCTATAAACTTGAAAACTGTAAAAATATACAGGATGTCCGGAAATGGCGTGTACAACGGAAGACCACAAATTCATTGGCCCAAAATATGATGATTTGACTCACTTACCTATATACAAAGTTGGTTAGTTTCGTCGCTAGAGGGCTTTCGCCTAGTGTTAAGTTACAATTACTGATTCAGGCTGGTAGTGATTTAGAAAATATTTTTTGTGGCTAAACCGTAGTAGTATGGCTGCACCGAAACTGGAGCACCTGTCAATCATCCGATTAAATTAAATTAATTGACCTAATTAAATCCGTGGATTGATCTAATTAATTTCGCGGTTTGATCTAATTAATCACATATGAAGTTTGACATGTAATTTACATATGTGCTACTGATTAAATTACGCGGCGGCCATTTTTAATTTGCTTCCGGAATTACGCGCCGAATGGATTAACGCGATTTCCATTGTCCCTACCTACTATAGGAAATTTTTCAGATTTTTATTTCTAAGTTCCCATTTTTGAATTTAAACTTTCCGGGTGTCGTTCATCTTGGTTTTCTGCGTGCGCACTTCTCTCGGCTGGCGTTTTAATTTTAATTTTCGCGGAAATATTTGAATTTCAAACTGGTAAATCTTCCGTCTCCCTCATTGAAGCTGTTGTCTCTCTCTTGCATTCACAGAAGGGCTGTTTATATTTAAAAAAGCTTTTTGCGTCGTCCCCAAGTGGGAATCGAACCAGCGACCGCAGTATTACGAGTCTAAGAGGCTAACCACCTGAGCTACCCAGACAACGTAACTGAGCCCTATTAAAACTTTAACAGTTGCGTGCGGGTTCGACGTCGAGCTTCCTTGTTGTAAACAAACTATTTTTTGAGAAATATGATTTATAAGAATGGAATTGTATAGCATGTGCTGTTAAATGAGGTGTAGTAATTTTAAAAAACTGATTTTGCGATTGGATATGGGATAATTAATTATTTTATAATTTGTGCCTGCTATATCGATGGATTAACGAGATTCTCATTGTCCCTACCTACTATAGGAAATTTCCGCTCGGTTGGCAATAAGAGGTAAAGGCAGATCGTAAATATAAAAACGAGTTACAAATTTGATTTTAATATATTCCTGAAATACTAAGTATGAAAAGGTCTCATATAATATTATTAAATTATTTATAAAACCGAGGCTATTATCCATTTTTCATATTTGAAATGCTAGAATATGATTAATTTTATACTGCTATGCGTAATTACAAAAGACATTATAGCCCCGAGGAGGCTTTCTATTTTGTCATCCTCAAATGGCCTAACAGGTCGTTGCCTGTCGGCCACAATTATATATACCGGGTGGCCATAAATATCTGATATCACATTACCTTTGGAATCAACACCGCTTTATTAAAGTGATGAATCCAACTAAACTAAATGTCATTAATGTCATCACACCTAAAATTCCTATCTGTCAAAAATTATTACAGATTGCAATAAGTAATCGAGTTAGAACAGGAATTTTTTATAATTGAGTCGTAGGCTAAACTGCAGAATCCGGGACACATTTCCCTCCTCTTATTGCATTTTATAACATTACATAGGTAACAATACTTATCATAATTGAAATATAACGCTAACCAACATTTATAAGTAGCTAATTGCATGGCTACCGGGATCTCAGATATTTATGGCCACCCGGTATATCGGCAATAAGATAACATGAACAAGAAGATACACCTATTGCTTGAGTAAGAAAGAGATAAACATAGTAGCAAATATTCGTTGTAACACCGAGATTGACATGTTTGGTTTTATTTTATAAGTAAGCGTCTGAAATTGTGTCATTATATCGATCAAAACTGAATTTTAGTTTAAAAAAATTCCAGTATAAATGCAAACGGACGAAAATAAAAACGCAATTGACCACAAATTAACATAAATTTGAATAAAACAGAATTTCGTTGAAAAATATTCTGTTTTAGTTTTAAAAATTCCAGTATAAATGCAAATGGCCGAAAATAAAAACGCAATTGACCACAAAGTAACATAATTTTGAATAAAAACACAATTTCGTTGAAAAAATGTTCTGTTTCACTAAAAATTTTACAAAACTGACATCATGTCACTTGAAATTATACAAAAAACGACATTTTTATCCAATAAGCGATAAAAAATACGCCATCCCCCATCATTTAACTTAAAAATGATCACATTTCGTTTTACAAAACGCTTTATAATAAAGAAAATGATGTAAAAACAGTTTTAAGAGTTATTTCTAATCATAAATTTGCAAATGTTTTACACTTTTTTCTCTAACTTGTTGCAATTTTAGTAAGATTTGAATAAAAAACTGCAATTTCTGCAGCAATTTTAGTAAGATTTGAATAAAAACACAATTTCGCTGAAAAAGTTCTAACCAAAAACGACAAAAACAATATTTTTATTCCATTTTCATTGAAAAATCTTCTATCACAAACATTTCTAGAAGCAAAATTGCCGCAACGTAGACTCGCTGTGCATTTTATTACAGAAATTCTTATACTTTTGATGAAAATATATGCACGTTGACAACAAATTAACATAAATTTGCTCTAACTTGTTGCAGTTTTAGTAAGATTTGAACAAAAATCACGCATTACACATCATCTCACATAAATTTTTACAAAATCGACATGATGTTACATAAACTATGCATAATTTTGCAAATGTTTTACACTTTTTTATAAAATGCATCGCTCAAAATTAAAAGAAATCGCAATTTCGTTGAAAAAATCTACTACCACAATCATTTCGATAAACAAAATTCAAAAAATTTTATACTTTTGATGGAAATATATGTATGTTGACCACAAACTAACATAATTTTTGAATAAAAACGCGCAATTCGTTGAAAAAAATGTTCTGACACCATCAAAACACGCAATTTCATTGAAAAATCTTCTACCACAAGCATCTCGATAAACAAAATTTCAGTTACGTAGGCTCATTGTTCATTTTTATTACGAAAATTAACTCAAAATTGAACAAAAATCACACAATTACACATCTCACATAAATTTTTACAAAAATCGACATCATGTCACATAAATTATACAAAAAATGACATTTTAATTCAACACACGATGAAAGTTTTATAAAAATCACCCAATTACACATTATCTCACATAAATTTTTACAAAAACTGACATCATGTCACTTGAAATTATACAAAATATATATATGTTGACCACAAATTAACATAAATTTGAATAAAAACACGTAATTTCGTTGAAAAAATGTTCTAGCCCCATCATTTCACTTAAAATTTTACAAAACTGCCATCATATCACTTGAAATTATACAAAATATATGTATGTTGATCACAAATTAACATAAACCTGAATAAAACACACAATTTCGTTGAAAAATTTGGAAATGTTTTACACATTTTATAAAATGTATCGCACAAAATTAAGAGAAATCACAATTTTTAAATTATATCACGCCATTATGAAATCGTAGATTGATTTTTTTTGAAATTTTCCACTTTGTAACTGTAAAATAACTTCAAATACTAATATTTTAGCTTTAGATTTTGTATATATACAGGGTGTCCCAGACTTCACTCCTCAGGCCTATAACTTTTGTTATTTTTAAAAATAGCTGTATTAAACTATGTATATTCTTAAATGGGAGCAAATTGTCTATAAGACAGCCAAAGAAATTTTACGAAATCTGCACTTGTGTAACGGTAGCGATATTCAACTTTTTTTTTTCAAACGAGACGCTATACTTTTTCTCAATTTCTCTAATCATACTTTTTATTCTCTTTACAACCATGTAAACATATATGGGTGGTACATCAGAAAATTTTTGAGAAAAAGACAATTCAAGGTTTAAGAATGAATTGCCATAGAACTCACTGTTTTTTTGTAAATTTTATATAGTTGGCGATGAAAACAATAGCGTAATTTAAAAAAATATTATTTATGTTCATATAACATTAATTAACTTTATGCTAACAACTAATTAGTTATACATAACTACAAAAATTGTTCAAAATTGCCTCCGTTGTTATTTGAGAAAAGCTCTAAACGATGCAGAAGATGTCTGGTTGTCGTTTCCAATAAAGTTTCTCTGGTAATGTTTGCACATTCTGCTCTTATTCGGTTTTTTAAGTCATCCACATTTAAGAGAGGCAATTTATAAACGCGTTCCTTTAAATTGCCCCACAGGAAAAAGTCCATGGGTGTGAGGTCAGGAGAACGAGCTGGCCATTCTACTGGACCGTATGTTCCCATCCACTGCTGTGGAAAATTAGCATCTAAGTAATTCCGTACAATAGCGCTGTTATGTGCTGGAGCACCATCATGTTGATAAAACATGTTCAGTCTTGTACGCAGAGGTACATCTTCCATTAGCTCCGGCAATACGTTGTCCAGAAAGTGCAAGTAGCGATTGCCAGTTAAAGTTCCTTCGTAAAAATACGGTCCTACTAGATAACCATCAAGTATCCCACACCAGACATTAATTCCGAAAACACGTTGATTATTCCTTTCTCTAAGCCAGCGTGGCTGTTCCGTGCACCAGTATCTAGTATTTTGTGTCGAAACCAATCCATTATTATGGAATCGACTTTCATCAGACCACAATATTTGTCTCAAGAAATTATGTTGTTGAGTACATTGCACAAGGATCCAAGCAATAAACGTAAGTCTCCTGTCCGGATCTTCAGGGTAAAGTTTATGTACGCGAATACATTTGTATGGTCTGTACCTGTTTTGTTTTAAAATGCGCTGTACTGACGATTTCGAAATGCCACATTCTGAGGCTACTTGCCTTAAGGAAGATGTAGGATTGACTTCCATATACCCAAGAACAGCTACTGTATGTTCTTCATCAGCAACACGTCTGTTCGCATTAAGCGGTATTCTTCTGTTTACTGAAAACGATCCATGTTCTCGGAGATTATGTTCCAAACCTCTAAACGTCTTATGATCAGGATGTCTTCTATCTGGATATTGCTCTCTGTATCTTCTAGCTGCCTCTCTTGAATTACGCCCACACAAACCGTACATTAGTATCATGTCACATTTTTCGGAATTAGAATAATTCATAATTATCAAAACAAACAGAATGATAATTGCTTAAATTAACTTGACAACATAAATTGACAGATTTGCGTTAATAAACAAATGCATAAACTAATATTTGTCTAAACTACGCTATTGTTTTCATTGCCGACTAGATATAATTTACAAAAATCAGTGATTTCCATGGCAAACCATGCTTAAACTTTGAATTATATTTTTCTCAAAAATTTTCTCATATAACACCCATATATGTTTACATGGTTGTAAAGAGAATAAAAAGTATTATTAGAAAAATTGAGAAAAAGTATAGCGTCTCATTTGAAAAAGAAAAGTTGAATATCGCTACCGTTACACAAGTGCAGATTTCGTAAAATTTCTTTGGCTGTCTTATAGACAATTTGCTCCCATTTAAGAATATATATAGTTTAATATAGCTATTTTTAAAAATAACGAAGTTATAGGCTTGGGGAGTGAAGTCTGGGACACCCTGTATATATATCAAACCCAGTTTCGAAATTTGTACATGGCTTAATGTATATGAAATATTGTTTGAAATTGCAAATAGAAGGGTTTTAAACTAGATGTTTTCTTAATTATGCAGAGAGTGCTCGTTTATACAGGGGAGGCAGGTTGGCCGAATGGTTAAGTCGTCCGATTTAAGCTCTGATCTCGAGAGAGAATACGGGTTCGATTCCCGTACCTGCCATATTTTTTTTATATATTTATTATGAAAGTCTTGATTTTAAGTTAGTTTATTCACGACGACTCTACCGGAACAAACGACTGAGCTCCTTTTCGACTAAAATGGACCAAGAGCGGAAGATGTTGATTGTATCGCCGGAATTTGTCCAACGTCTTAAGTCTAGCGAGAATACGGAGAAAAATATATTGTCTCAGCTTGATGACGCAATGCAAAAAGTCTTAAAGTCCAAATTAACTGATCACGATAAATGGGGGCAGTACAATCAAGTCTTACAGAGATTCCTTCATTTCATAAACCAGGCACGGCAGCCAATCAAAATACCTATTGAATCAACCAGTAACAGCCTATCAAATGCCGTTATTTTATCTACACTTCCCAAAACTTTTAAGAAAAAAGCTGAAGTTTTCCTACGCATTTTGAGTACCTCAAACGATGTGAGCTGGGATCAGAAGGGTACCGTTACTATAAAGGGTGAAATTTTACCGACGTCTAACATAGTCGATTTAGTTCACAACACTCTGAGGCCTCGAAAAACTATTAATCCACCCGGACGCCTACAGTTTGCTGATTACATCAAAGGCCTTAACGTTGCTCAAGTGTTGCTAACTAAACCTGAACAGCAAAAGAAGCCAACCCTGACTGATACTACAGGAAAAACCGAAATGGAAACTGATAACTGCGAGCCCCATTTAGAATATAAAAACACCAGCTACTCATCCAAGTCCACATCAAAACGGTTCAGTCAGAAGAACGCCGATAAGGAAACGCCTCCAAAAAAGGGTCGTTAGAAAAATGCCTCTAAGGCAGATGTCATCAACATCGAAAACGAAGGGAATTCTAGATTGGGAGCATCTTAAACTTTAAAATGACACAATGAAATTCTGATTTTATTACTTGCAGCCTTTTTAATTTGAAATGTTGTACACCTCAAACTACAGTTTTGTAAATTGCTAGCGAATTTTTAGTAAATAAGACATTCAGCTGTACATTTATTTTTATATTATTAAGTATTATACGAAATAAGAACAATATATTTGGTTATTACAAAGTGTTTGTGTTTTTTTATTTCTACTCTGCTTTTGTTTTTCACGAATCTGCAATAATTACAAAATCTAAAGCTAAAATATTAGTTTTTGAAGTTATTTTACAGTTACAAAGTGTAAAATTTAAAAAAAATCAATCTACGATTGCCTAATGGCGTGATATAATTTAAAAATTGTGATTTCTTTTAATTTTGTGCGATACATTTTATAAAAAGTGTAAAACATTTGCAAATTTTTCAACGAAATAGTGTGTTTTATTCAGGTTTATGTTAATTTGTGATCAACATACATATATTTTGTATAATTTCAAGTGATATGATGGCAGTTTTGTAAAATTTTAAGTGAAATGATGGGTCCAGAACATTTTTTCAACGAAATTACGTGTTTTTATTCAAATTTATGTTAATTTGTGGTCAACATATATATATTTTGTACAATTTCAAGTGACATGATGTCAGTTTTTGTAAAAATTTATGTGAGATAATGTGTAATTGGGTGATTTTTATAAAACTTTCATCGTGTGTTGAATTAAAATGTCATTTTTTGTATAATTTATGTGACATGATGTCGATTTTTGTAAAAATTTATGTGAGATGTTGTGTAATTGTGTGATTTTTGTTCAATTTTGAGTTAATTTTCGTAATAAAAATGAACAATGAGCCTACGTAACTGAAATTTTGCTTATCGAGATGCTTGTGGTAGAAGATTTTTCAATGAAATTGCGTGTTTTGATGGTGTCAGAACATTTTTTTCAACGTTGTTGAGTGAAAGTCGCACTTTGATGATGCAAGCTGCAAGGTCTTGCGAAACGTTAGTGAATATGGATGCACAAACAGCAAAACGGCCAAATCTGCCTAAGTATCCTCGTTCTCAAGATACTCAAACAACACGAGCCACCAAAGAGCATGGCGATCGCGCGTGTTTTTGCTCGACTTCACAAGGTGCAAGGCACATTAAGCCAGAAAATGCTGGGTATTCATATACAAATACTACGCGGTCTAAGCCGAAATTCCTTACTAAAATTGCAACAAGTTAGAGAAAAAAGTGTAAAACATTTGCAAAATTATGATTAGAAATAGCTCTTAAAACTGTTTTTACATCATTTTCTTTATTATAAAGCGTTTTGTAAGACGAAATGTGATGATTTTTAAGTGAAATGATGTGGGATAGCGTATTTTTTATCGCTTATTGGATAAAAATGTCGTTTTTTGTATAATTTCAAGTGACATGTCAGTTTTGTAAAATTTTAAGTGAAACAGAACATTTTTTCAACGAAATTGTGTTTTTATTCAAAATTATGTTACTTTGTGGTCAATTGCGTTTTTATTTTCGGCCATTTGCATTTATACTGGAATTTTTAAAACTAAAACAGAACATTTTTCAACGAAATTCTCTGTTTTATTCAAATTTATGTTAATTTGTGGTCAATTGCGTTTTTATTTTCGTCCGTTTGCATTTATACTGGAATTTTTTAAACTAAAATGCAGTTTTGATCGATATAATGACACAATTTCAGACGCTTACTTATAAAATAAAACCAAACATGTCAATCTCGGTGTTACAACGAATATTTGCTACTATGTTTATCTCTTTCTTACTCAAGCAATAGGTGTATCTTCTTGTTCATATTATCTTATTGCCGATATATATAATTGTGGCCGACAGGCAACGACCTGTTAGGCCATTTGAGGATGACAAAATAGAAAGCCTCCTCGGGGCTATAATGTCTTTTGTAATTACGCATAGCAGCATAAAATTAATCATATTCTAGCATTTAAAATATGAAAAATGGATAATAGCCTCGGTTTTATAAATAATTTAATATTATATGAGACCTTTTCATACTTAGTATTTCAGGAATATATTAAAATCAAATTTGTAACTCGTTTTTATATGTATTTACGATCTGCCTTTACCTCTTATTGCCGACCGAGCGGAAATTTTCCTATAGTAGGTAGGGACAATGAGAATCTCGTTAATCCATCGATATAGCAGGCACAAATTATAAAATAATTAATTATCCCACATCCAATCGCAAAATCAGTTTTTTAAAATTACTACAGCTCATTTAACACCACAGGCTATACAATTCCATTCTTATAAATCATATTTCTCAAAAAATAGTTTGTTTACAACAAGGAAGCTCGACGTCGAACCCGCACGCAACTGTTAAAGTTTTAATAGGACTCAGTTACGTTGTCTGGGTAGCTCAGGTGGTTAGCCTCTTAGAATCGTAATACTGCGGTCGCTGGTTCGATTCCCACTTGGGGCCGACGCAAAAAGCTTTTTTTAAATATAAACAGCTCTTCTGTGAATGCAAGAGAGAGACAACAGCTTCGATGAGGGAGACGGAAGATTTACCAGTTTGAAATTCAAATATTTCCGCGAAAATTAAAATTAAAACGACAGCCGCGAGAAGTGCGCACGCAGAAAACCAAGATGGACGACACCCGGGAAGTTTAAATTCAAAAATGGGAACTTAGAAAAAAAATCTGAAAAATTTCCTATAGTAAGTAGTGACAATGGAAATCGCTTTAATCCATTTGGCGCGTAATTCCGGAAGCAAATTAAAAATGGCCGCCGCGTAATTTAATCAGTAGCACATATGTAAATTACATATCAAACTTCATATGTGATTAATTAGATCAAACCGCGAAATTAATTAGATCAATCCGCGGATTTAATTAGGTCAATTAATTTAATTTAATCGGATGATTGACAGGTGCTCCAGTTTCGGTGCCGCCATACTACTAACCGTTTATCCAACAAAAACTTTGTAAGAGAGAAAATAGTTTCTAAATTAAAGTAACTATCCAGAAAAAAATATTGGTAGTGATTATACAGGGGTTAAAAAAATATGGATGGATAATTTATTGTGACAAAGTTTGTAAACACCCTGTAATTTTCGAAATTAGGGTTTATTCCACAAAAAGCTGTAGTTTACTGGTACAAACGCATGGCCAAAAAATTACTGGTACAAACGCATGGCCAAAAAATGAATAAAATCTATCAAAGATTTTTCGACTTATTTGAAAAAAATTAAAAAAGCAAATCATTTTTAAAGCCCTCTAGCGGCTAAACCAACCAACTTTGTATATGGGTAAGGTGAGTTAAATTATCATATTTTGGACCAAGGAACTTGTGGTCTTCCGTTGTACACTCCATTTCCGGACACCCTGTATAATAATCTGGCTTATTGGGTAATTTTAAAAAGGTGCCAAAATGTGCATGAATTACAAAACCCGTTTCATATTTAATCATTAAACAGCCGTTATGTGAAGCACATTTTTATAAGTAAAATCGTAATAAGTTATACATATATTATTAAAAATAAATAAAAACGAATCAACTAATTTTATTCCAACTTTTTCTTCCAAAGATATCCAATCACCATGTAAGAAACTAGTTATATTGAATACACTTGACAATATATTTCTCTTTTAGGTACTTACGATTTTCTTGACCACCCAGTACTTCAACTTCAATTTTCACTGAAAATATTACTTTCTGGCTTGATAGCATATATGTATTATACATATATTGCTAGTAGGGCCTCGGAACGCCCGAAAACATTATGGCGCCGACACTTAGAGTATAACGCGTCTCGTGCGCATGCGTGAGAATTCGAACTCCGCCTTTAGAAGCGAATTTTAAACTTGACCACTTCCCCATTGGGCGGACGACGCCGTCTCGCTTGCGCACAGCTCACTATTATACATTGAAGAGTTGGTTGTCTGTCTCACTTCCTTCGTGAGTTTCCCACTCATAGCCGCTAGCATGCTTGATAGCTGGTTTGTGCTCTTATAATAATAATAATAATTCACAATTTACATAGATTAAAAAGAAAAAAATACCTTTATTCATGTGTTAATTAAATAGACATATATAAATAGAGGGCGACGTTCAACTCAAAGCAAAAGCAGTGAGCTGCTCGTCCACCTAACCCTACGTTGGAAAAAACAAAAGAAAAACAAACAATCCTAAAAATATAGTTGGGCTTTGCTGTCATTATTTCCCGAAAACCGCTAGACATTCAAAAGTAAGAATATTTTAAATTTGTCTTGAATGAAGTGTTTCAAATTCAAATTATGCACATCTGTACGAAATGAGATTTTGTTATATAAGTACGGTGGAGTTTTATACTACAATTTACTTTTCAAATCGATATTTATAACAATAACCTTTCTTGGGAGATAGTGTACCAGCAAGCTACGCCTCTCCATGTAGTCTAACCCTTTGTCCACACAACTGTCGACTTCTTTTGTGCAAGACGAACTTCCATAGCGCTGAAAGGTTGACGCTGGCGCAAATAACCTTAGAAAAACAGACAGAACATTAGCCGGTGGAATTATCTCATAAAGGAAATAAAGAACGTCATCCATCCTAAAAAGCATGCGTCTTGCATTTTCGAATTTTGTTTTTACATTGCGAATTGCAGATCGCTTGGATTTCAAGCGAAAGTGCTCCAAATTTGGTCACATTTTAATCTAGTTCTCGGAAACTCTCCGTGATATAAGATTGGAGTGAAAATTACTACTAAATAATCATGAGGAAGAACTTTTTATTGTTCAAGCCATAAAAATTCGACTAAAATGTGTTGATCTAAATAGAGGGCTACTGTAGGTAAACTAATGTAAAGATACTTATCGACGCGACGTGCGTAACATTAGTTTTGGTTTAATAATCCCTATAGTTGTCCTTAACCACACAGGAAATCATAGTTTTACGTATTAATAATCTTTGTATTTCTATAAATAATATGAAAGGTAAATATATTGAATAAAGTCAAATTCAGGGCGCTACACTTCATGAAGGGGTTTGAATACATTTAAATTAAAACGGTTTGTCACTGATTATGAAATGACTATTCGTTTAGTATAGATGAAGTACATAGTCTCTCAGAAGATTTGTAACTGTAATAATTATTTATTTTGGTCAAAACCCAATAGTTACTACATATAAATTATTAAAACTGTAGATCAAAACAGCTCATGTTGCGAGTCACTCAATTTCTCTTTTTCTAACAAAATTTCGTATAATCGATGTTAAACATGATACAGATTATTAATGTATAATGCTTACTGTATTTGAAAATGAATAGACAACATGGTGAGGCACTAACACTCCATGAAGGAGCTTGGCCTGCAAGGCGGAAGGTTAGAGCTTCCGTATCCTCGCTCTCACACCCGGCTGTCGCGTGTCAAATTCATGACACGTGGTGATGTGGTGAGCACCACGCATTAGACAACCGCATTATTACCCCTTGTTATTTCGAACGCAGGTTCCCAATTATTTAAAGCGACTGGGTAGGCCGCCCGCCAGGCATCGATCTTGGATTTGAACTCCAGACTTCCGCGCCGCAGTCCGATGCTCTAACCATCAGAGCCACGCTGGCGAATAGACAACATAGCAACTTCTAATTTAAAGTTAATGTTGCAGCTTAGATTTGCTCAAACGCCCAATACTGTACTTAAAAGGTATGATTATTCTGCACCACGAAGTATCAAATCAACAATAACGCCAGGAACAAAATTTGACTTCCAACGGGGTGCTTATAACCGACACAAACTTTAGCTCACGGCAAGAAGTACGGTTGCAAGGGGGTGCTTGTACTTAACGGTACAAACAAATAAAAGCCCCATGTTGGGCGCCACTTCAGCTGTTTATGTCTGCAACCGGCTTAGAGTTTGCTCGAGTAGCTAGTGGGCAGGGTGCCGGTCTTAAAATGAAAGAACAAAGCTTGCCCACGATAGTTAAAGTAGTAGGTATTTGTTATTGAGTAGGGCACCACAATGGTGTTTTGTGTGCCAGTGATGAAGTAAGAAAATTTCACCAGGAAAGCCTTTACGCGTTGCGAGACGTACGTGTTCAACGTAAGGCGTGAACATACCTTGCTTCAATTTTCTCGTAGAAGGAAATATCTCACTTCACTGATAACGCATAATGTATTTTGTTTCGCAAGAAGTTTTTCTGTTATCACACTCGATATAGACATTGCAATTTGATGTCGTTTATGGTTTAGTCAATAGCATATAGATATATATGGCGCAACGGTTGTAACGTTGTGTAGATATTATAACAGAATGTAATTCGGGTGTATCTGCCAAGTATATATTTCTATTCTGAATTACAGGGGCAGATTCCGTCCGATGATTTGAAAAAGGGAGTGGAGCAACAATTTATTTAGTTGGGTTTTGTTTGATAACCCCTATGTGGTTAAAGGTTATTGTTGCGAGTTATTGAGACATTCACGGACTTTGCTTTTTAATAAATAATCACGTCGAGTTGATGGATCGTGCAAGAGACTTCATTTTATAAATAGTGATTTCTGTACCAATAGTAATGCATCTATTTATTGGACTAAACACAATTGTTGGGGGAATACTATCCCTCTATCTAGATGTTTGCAGTAGATTAGTTTAAAGCATGCTCGTTACCTTTTGCTGATTAGTTGAAAGTTATGAAGGAATAAAAATATTGTTCTAGCCACCTTAAAAACCATTATCCTCCAAATGCTACACTTGCCAGTGTTAGTTTTCATCCAAGTTCAAACTCACTGTATTACAAATGTAACGAAGCGACACACCTGCAAATTCAATATGTAGTGTATGAAGGAATATGGAAATACGAACGTCAGAGCGTCGACCTTCCTTTGTTACCGTGATACATCACGCAGATGCACATATTGGAGAATGAAACAACTCACCCCAGAAATTTTATAAAACAAGTGTAATATGTAACGTTCCTAAGAAAAGGGAAAGTTCGGAATATGAAACATGCTTTTTATAGCAGAACTACATTATATTTATGAGCAGCGGTAAAAGTCTCTTGTATAGGACTTTTACTAAAGAAGATTATATTGGTCTTGTATTTGGATAGCTAAGACTAACCGAAATCGCCTTTTTGTGGAAACTGATAGAAAATCAAAATTATTAATTGCTCCTGCTGTAACATATTATTTTCGAGAAAATATTTGAGACTAATATCTATAATTCTTTATATATGATGTGAAAATTACATAATATCGCTATGTATTGATTTCATTCATGCTCTAATACCACTAATCAGAAAATTAATACATGATATAGAAACCGTTATTGTTAAATTCTCGTTAAATTATCGTTTCACCAGAATTGCTGGCTGGACAATATTCGAGTCTCGGAGTCGTGCCTGTCGATGGTTAATACTGGGTGATCAAGAATGATTGTAGGGTTCATAACTTCGCCATGGTCGCATTGTTATCAATAGTGTATACCGGGACCCACGAGAATATGTTGTTTATCGAAACTTTCATCCTCCACGACCATATGCGCGCACATTGTAAGTTTTGAAAACAATGTATCAATAACATTGTATTTTGTTATTGAATTGTATTTTTTTGCTCATTTTGTCTCATATTTGCGGTTATATTGTGCGTTTTTAATATAAAAAACATTCTTGTCTTTGTGTGATACCAATTTTATAATTAAAATTGGTTATATGTTATTTTAGTTCTTTTACGCTTGTTCAATTTTATTAACTTTTTGTGTAACAAAACGTGCACGATGTATAATTTAAAACGTTGCAATAATATATTTATCTTTAATATACCACCAGCTTTTAAATTTCCCGCCCAATCTGAAATACCCGCCTGCACGTCACTGGAAATAGTTGGGATTATTCTTCTTAACATAGAATTTCGGCTTAGACCGCGTCGTATTTGTAGATGAACACCCAGCATTTTCTGGCTTAATGTGCCTTGCACCTTGTGAAGTCGAGCAAAAACCCGCGCGATGGTCATGCTCTCTGGTGGCTCGTGTTGTTTGAGTATCTTGAAAACGAGGATACTTAGGCAGATTTGGCCGTTTTGCTGTTTGTGCATCCATATTCACTAACGTTTCGCAAGACCTTGCAGCTTGCAAGTAGAATAGGGGCAGCTATCCCCTCCACTTTTTATTTGATTCGCGGATTCGCGGTTTTATTCGCGGATTTCGCGGTTTAATTTTAATTGACCTAATTAAATTGATCTAATTAAATGACCCAATTAATTTCGCGGATTGCTCTAATTAATTTTCATATGTGCTACTGATTAAATTACGCATTAGCTACTGATTAAATTACGCGGCGACCATTTTTAATTTGTTTCTGGAATTACGCGGCGGCCATTTTAATTTCAATTTTCGCGCGAATATTTGAATTTCAAATTTTTCTGATTTTTTTCTTAGTTCCATTTTTTGAATTTAAACTTCCCGGGTGTCGGCCATCTTTGTTTTTTCCGTGCGCACTTCTCGCGGCTGCCCTTTTAATTTCAATTTTCGCGCAAATATTTGAATTGCACTAACTCGTTTTAAACCATTGTACTCTGTTACCTGGTGCTGCTGCATCCTGGATCTCTGGTTTTATAAAATTTTAAAATAAAAGGGATGGAGACATTGCTTGAGCCGCATAGCAGACAGGTTGGTTCTTGTAAAATTCAGCGATGACGAATCACGACAAATAATAATAAAACGTCAGCTGAGGGTCAAGTCCTTCGATAAATATATATATCAAACCCAGTTTAGAAATTTGTACATGACTTAATTTATATGAAATATTGTATGAAATTGCAAATAGGCTTTTAAACTAGATGTGTTCTTAATTATGCAGAGAGTGCTCGTTTATACAGGGATGCAGGTTGGCCGAATGGTTAAGGCGTGCGATTTAAGCTCTGGTCTCGAGAGAGAATGCGGGTTCGATTCCCGCACCTGCCATATTTTTTTTATATATTTATTATGAAAGTCTTGATTTTAAGTTAGTTCATTCGACTAAAATGGACCAAGAGCAGAAGATGTTGGTTGTATCGCCGGAATTTGTCCAACGCCTTAAGTCTGGCGAGAATGCGGAGAAAAATATATTATCACAGCTTGATGATGAAATGCAAAAAGTTTTAAAGTCCAAATTAACTGATCACAATAAATGGGTGCAGTATAACCAAATGTTACAAAGATACCTTCATTTCACAAACCAGGAACGGCAACCAATCAAAATACCTATTGAAAAAAGCAGTAACAGCATATCAAATGTCATTATTTTATCTACACTTCCCAAAACTTTTAAGAAAAAATCTGAAGTTTTCCTACGCATTTTGAGTGCATCAAACGATGTGAGCTGGGATCACAAGGGTACTGTTACTATAAAGGGTGAAATTTTACCGGCGTCTAACGTAGTCGATTTAGTTCACGACGTTCTGAGGCCTCGAAAAACTATTAATCCACACGGCCGCCTACAGTTTTCTGATTACATCAAAGACCTTAACGTTGCTCATGTACTGCTAGCTAAATCTAAACAGCAAAAGGAGCCAACCCCGACTGGTACTACAGGAAAAACCGAAATGGAAACTGAACTGCGAGTCCGATTTAGAATATAAATTAAAAACACCAGCTACTCATCCAAGTCCACATCAAAAAGGTGCAGTCAGAAACACGTCGATTAGGAAGCACTTCCAAAAAAGGGCCGTTAGAAAAACACCTCTAAGGCAGAAATCCACAACAGCAAAAACAAATGGAATTCTGGATTGGGAGCGTCTTACTGGATTGGGAGCGTCTTAAACTTTAAAATATACCCCACAAACAATTAAAAAAAAAAAAAAAAAAAAAAACTTTAAAATGCCACAATGAAATTTGTTCTACGATCCCATGTAAACGAATTCTGATTGTATTACTTGCAGCCTTTTGAATTTGAAATGTACACCTCAAACTACATTTTTGTAAATTGGCTAAGGGATTTTTAGAAAATAAGACATTCAACTGTACATTTATTTTTATATTATTAAGTATTATACGAAATAAGAATAATATATTTGTTTGTGTTTTTTATTTCTACTCTGCTTTTGTTTTTCACGAATCTGCAATAATTACAAAATCGAAAAGCTAGAATATTAGTATTTGAAGTTATTTTACGGATACAAAGTGTAAAATTTTAAAAAATCAATCTACGATTTCATAATGGCGTTATTATATATCGTTTTGTAAAACGAATTGTGACAATTTTTTAAGTGAAATGATGTGGAATACGTGTTTTCTATTCAAATTTTGTGTTAATTTGTGATCATCACATACATATTTTGATAAATTTTACAAGAACTTTTGAATTTTGTTTATCGAAATGATGGTGGCAGAAGATTTTTAAATGAAATTGCGTGTTTTTATTCAAATTTATGTTAATTTGGGGTCAACATGCATATATTTTTATCAAAAGTACAAGAACTTTTGTAATAAAAATGCGAAATTGTAACATTATATCGATCAATCTACCGTGAATATAAAATTTTTAAATAGTTTCGATAAAATTTATGATAAAACGTTGTAATAAAAAAGCACAACGAACCTACTTAACTGAAATTTTGCTTTTCGAAATGATTGTAGCAGAATATTTTTCAATGAACTTGCTCTTTTTTATCCAAATCTTCCTAAAATTGCAACAAGTCAGAGTAATGTACTTTGATTTATTTTAATTTTGCCTGGTGCGATTTATAAAAGGTGTGCTTCAAAGTAACTATAATACATTGTGTTTAAAAATTATAGCCGTATGGCAAAACAAGCTGATTCCTGTCAGTTTCGCCGCAAACCAACAAGCCCCCCCTAGCTCAGCGGTCGGACTCTCAATACGGAGATACGTAGTTCAAACCCAGGCAGATACATTGATTTTTCAATTAAATAAAATTCGCCGTGGAAAACGTGTTTTTTAATGCTTAATTTTGTCGCCCCACCTGATTTATATCATATTTTATTACCATATAGAATGCATAACAAACTTATGTTCATTTTATGTGTCGAGACATTAAACCAAGGTGAGTGTATTCATACTGAATGGGCAGCAAAGAAGCTTCGTTGGGACATACTTTTATGAAATTTGGTAGTACGAAATAGAAGAAATTATAACGATACGTTCAACTTGTGGATTCCGGCAGTTGCCCCTACAACAAATATGAATAGCGACGACGAATTTTATTTAAGTTGGTTGCGTACCAAGCACGAAATAAAGTAATGTCTATTTATTTTAAAAGCAATAAAAATCATATGAACAAAAACGTTAGAAAATCGCAAAACGCTTATGCATATATTTTTAAAACACGCCTCTTATATATTTTTAAATCAAAACCAATAATTATAGAAACTTGAAGTGCACATTCAGGCTGTAACAACTGTTCACCGATTTTAAGGAAACGACTCGTTCTAGAAGGCATTTACAAAATTCATTCACTGTTTTCAATTTCGGGATTACTTATGCGGCTCCACCGCGGCTGAACGATTAAGTCACTTGGTTTTATAATTGAATTATCTGTTTGAACTATGTAAGAAGCTAATTGTTACAGACGACATTTTAAAATCGCGGTTCGTGACGATGCACCCCAAAAAATTTAGCAACCTGCTATGTACAATCTAAGATAACTTGAATTGCACATTCAGGCTGTAACAACGGTTTGCTCGTTCTAGAAGGCATTTACAAAACAGCAGTCAATAAGGGCGAGTGAGATAGAACGACGACGACTCGATTAAAATTTACAGTCCGCTATGCAGTGACGTCAAACTTTACAGGATTCGTCAGTAAAAGGAAAATAGCCACAGAATAGAAAAAGTTTGCTTGAATTAGACGGAAGACTTCGGCGTGACGTAATCAAATCCAAAAACGGCTTCCGCGGATTTCGCGATTTAAAATAATTGAAGTTATTTTACAGATACAAAGTGACGAAAATCCAAATAAATCAAACTACGATTTCATAATAGCATGATGTAATTTATAAATTGCATGTCCAAAATGGCCGTCGCGGATTTCGCGATTTAAAATAATTATTTACATGTGGTTAATTCAAATTTTAAAATCGCAGCCCGTCAATTTTTTAATAGAATAAAAGCTATCTGAACAGGGGTATTTCGGGAATATATTAAACTCAAATTTGTACCAATTTTAATTTAAAATTTAAAAATCGACGCAGAAAATTAAAAATTATAGGCGTGGAAATTTCTCAACTATAAATACAATTTAAGCCGTCCAGTATCGTCGGAGGAGATAGCGATCAAAGGTACATACATACAAAGAAAGAAAGAGACCACCGATTTTATGGTATTGGTATAATAAATAAAGTAATGTCTATTTATTTTAAAAGCGACAAAATCATATATTCACTGATTTTAAGGAAACGGCTTGCAATTAAATTAAAAGCGCCTAATTGTAATTTCTTTGCGACGTACCTAAAGCTCACAGAGGATGACGAACTTGAAAGTCAGTCCTCGGGCTATGTTGGTGCTTGCGTTTTCCGAGCAGGTTTTGACAGGCAGCAGCGGTCAAAAATAAAACATTTGAATAATTTAGCTCGTTTATTTAAATTCTATTATAAAAAGCCTAATTGTAGGTTCATAAAATAATCGAACGTTAAAATTCTATTTGCTTGTTCGTAATTGACTGCATTTTTCATTTGAATAAATACACGAATTCCGTTACAAATTTCGTTGACCATAAAGCAGCCGTGCCATTTCAAAGTTTAAAATTTGATATTATAATGAACTTTGAGAATAAAATTAAACAAGCACATAGACCAACAGGCCATCGAGAAAAGTTTGTTTGAAATTTTATAGAGAATCCAACAGTTGCAGAACAGTGGATTCATAATTGTATCAATACGTAATCAAACTGTTCTAGCATTTCTTAGAAATTTCGCGCGAATTCGTAAGATTCCGCCGCAATAATTAGGATCATACTGCGTAATGCCTCTTTGAGATTTATTATCAGTTACACCGGCATGTGGCAGTTTTGTTAAATACATTTTCTTTTTATTATAGAATCAAACTACGTCCATTTAATTTTTTAAAAATTACCGAGCTATAATATTACAAAAGGCACCGATCTGGCGACTAAAATTCAGTCGAAAATAACATTTAAAATTAATTATAATATGCTCGCGACGCGAATGACTTTATGTTTAATTCCTTTAATATGGGAGCGTGACGTCAGAACAGCGAAGAGGTAGGTACACTGCTCAAAACTGAAAAACCAAGGCGCCTCGGTGGCCTAGCGGTGAACACGGATCTAAGCCAGATATAAGCACGAACGTAGGGGGTTCAAATCCCTTTTGGGTCAACGCAAAAAGCTTTTTTAAATTAAATAAATGCGAGCGAGAGAAGTGCGCGCAGCAAACCAAGATGGCCGGGAAGTTTAAATTCAAAAATGGAACTTAGAAAAATTAGATTTCAAATTCAAATATTTGCGCAAAAATTGAAATTAAAAGGGCAGCCGCGAGAAGTGCGCACGCAGAAAACAAAGATGGCCGACACCCGGGAAGTTTAAATTCAAAAAATCTGAAAAATTTCAAATTCAAATATTCGCTCGAAAATTGAAATTAAAATGGTCGCCGCGTAATTCCAGAAGCAAATTAAAAATGGCCGCCGCGTATTAAATTACGCTAATGCGTAATTTAATCAGTAGCACATATGAAAATTAATTAGATCAAACCGCGAAATTAATTGGGTCATTTAATTAGATCAATTTAATTAGGCCAATTAAAATTAAACCGCGCAATCCGCGAATTAAACCGCGAATCCGCGAATCAAATAAAAAGTGGAGGGGATAGCTGCCCCTATTCTACTCTTGCATCATCAGAGTGAAAGTCGCACTAAGAACCGAAGGATAAAGGTAAAGGTTATTTCAATTCCCCCAACTGGGGGCGGACTGCTATAGGGACCTTCCGTCCCTCTTCAGGAAACTCGGGATGGGTGAGAGAAAGGAGGGGTGGAGACTGGAAGAAAGGTCAGGAAAGGTGGAGAAATACTGCACTACTCAGGAAAACCACCTAAAAACCTGAATCAAGGCAGACGGCCGCGGGAATCGAACCCACGACCTCCCGAACCGAAGGTCGGAGTGGAGCTATTTATAGTCTTCCGTGCCAGGCGCGTGGAGTGGCGCAACGCTGGTTGGTCGTCCGAGTGCAATGTAATCCGTGGGGCGTGGCCGTATGACGCACAGTGGTTGTAATGCTTTAGATCGTGTATCACAGGGGTCGACGTTTTACTAAGCTTAAAGCCATCTTCCCTGTTGATATTATTTGGATGTTTTTCTATTTCTATGGCTTCACGTATCACTCTCGGAAAGTAGTGAGGTATTCTGGCAAGTACTCTGGCATGCTCAAATTCTAAAGTGTGCCCATTTGTAAACGTATGCTCACTACGGCTGATTTTGTGATGCGTTTATGTTTACAATCGCCTTTATGTTCTTGAAGTTCTGAACGACCAGTCTGTCCAATGTAACTCGAGCCGCAAGAACAAGGAATGCGATACATGCTAGCGGTTTTTAAACTTGGAATCTTGTCTTTTACCGATCTGAAGCCAATGTTTCTTTGCTGGTGAACACAGTTTTGATGTTGCATCGTTGCAGAACACGTCCTATCTTATCAGTCGAGCCTTTAACGTAAGGTAGAAATGCTAAGCCTTCCAGAGGTGGAGATTCTTCTTTAGCCTTTTGTGTCATAGTCTTGTCTAGTGTTTTTCGTCTGAGATACGAACGGCTCTTGTCGCCAAAGTCTGGAGAACTGTTGCTTTTTGCATTGGATGATGGTGTGAGTCAGCATTTAGATATATGTCCGTGTGTGTTTTCTTTCTATAGAGCGCATGTCCTAAACTGCCATCTGATTTACGTTTCACCAGGACGTTTAGAAACGGAATACTGCAATTTTCCTCTACTTCCATTGTGAATTGTATGTAGGGATGTACAGAATTCAGGTGTTTTAGAAACAGATTCAATGTTTGGCGTCCATGTGACCAGATGACAAAGGTATCATCTACATATCTCAACCAGCAAGTCGGTTTTAGCTGCGCTTGTTCGAGAACCTTGGTTTCAAAAGCCTCCATGTAGATATTAGCGATAACAGGTGATAGCGGTGAACCCATAGCCGCTCCTTCGACTTGTTCTTAGATTTTATTGTTCCAACTGAAGTAAGTCTTTTTCAGGCAAATTTCGACAAGTTCAAGTTGGTCTGTAGGCAAGAGATCTTTGAGCATTACTAGCACCTCATCAACCGGCACTTTCGTGAAGAGTGATACTACGTCGAAGCTGACTAAGAGATCATCTTTGTTTAACTTTATGTTCTTTAGTTTCTGGACAAAATCTGCTGAATCCTTGACAAAGAAGTCTGTTTTGCCAGTTAGAGGCTGTAGTATACTGGTTAAATGTCTTGCCACAGCATGTGTAGGAGAATTGATCGCGCTGACAATTGGTCTCAACGGTACGCCTTTTTTATGTATCTTAGGTAGACCATACATGCAAGGAGTTATTGCATTTCTAGGACTCAATCGGTGCTTTAAAGTGGGATCGAGACTCTCGGAGCATTTTATGGCAGAGGTTATATTTGTTTTGAGAGAGGTAGTGGGATTGCGGTTTAGACTTTTGTAAGTTGTATCAGATAGTAAGACCTCCATCTTCGCATTATAATCTTCATTACCACAGTAGCATTTACTTTGTTCTTCTTTAATGCTTTAGCTGCCTCTCTCTCTGCTTTGTTGATGTTGGGGCGGGGCGATTTTGCTCTTCTTAAAATACAAGACACATCCTGTCGGATGATTTTTGCATCTTTTCTGGGAAGTTTTTGGATTGCTGCTTCCACTCCTTATATTATTTCCTCCACCGGTATTTCTTTAGGGGCTACGGCGAAGTTAAAACCTTTCTTTAGTAAGGATGTGGTCTGCTTATCCAGTTGTATGTTGCTAAGGTTTATGATTACTTTGTTCGTAGCCAATTGTTTCGAAGACTGCTTAGGCGCTAGCTTATCATATTTGGCAGATTGTTTAGCTGTTGCTTGTTCCAGTGTATTGCGTGCTTGTCTTGTAGTGATAGCGTCGATTTTCTCCCACAATGTTGGCTCCAGCGTGTTCGTCAGTTTTATGTGTACAGCCTTGATCCTGTGCTATCTAATTCTTGCCTAACTTTTTGTATTTCGGATCTTAATAAGCCCAGACTGGCATTGTTGAGAATTCTGTTGTAATGATGATTTCTTAGAGGGTGTTTAATGTGGACACAGTTAGGTAAGAGCTTGCTGTCACGGCAACGTTTTAGAAAGGCTAGGTCCGCTAATAATTTCGCCTTCTTCTGCCTTAGTTGGTCTAATGCTCTGGTTTGGTTGTGCAAGGCACATTAAGCCAGAAAATGCTTGGTGTTCACCTACAAATACGACGCGGTCTAAGCCGAAATTCTATGTTAAGAAGAATAATTCGAGTAACCGCGAAAGCCTCGAACAATATATAATAGTTGGGATCATTGTATCTGCTAAGTGAACAATACCTTTATTTGAAGGAGGCGGCACATTCAATCATTTTTGATCAGCCGGTACAATCGAAAGTAACAAATTATTGTTTTTCGTAAGTTTAAAAAAATGCAACTGAGAAACTTATCTTCTTAATATTCAAAACAAGTAGTTCACAACATAATTCTGAAGAAGGGCACTTAGTAGGCATAAAGGGATACGAATGTAATAGTCATAAGCAGTAATTAACCAATAGTTTAGGGTGCCAGGTTTAACAACTGCCCGTGACACACCCAGATGAACCCCACGGAATAGTCGAGATGCAAGACAAAATGCAACGGTTAGTGTCGAACGTAAACAATATATTTACTCAGAACTACAGCTTTAATAGACAAACAAAATACACCGAACTCTTAGAGGGTCCGATTAAATACCAAACCGGAAAGTATGTAAAAAAAGTGAATAAAACGATTCAACTCAAACCAACGGTCACACTAATAAAGCTAGGTTCACCTATTCAAAATGAATCCAGAATTAAAATTATAATATAAATAATATAAATTATTATAAAAGATTATATGAATCGATTGAGCGAAGTAAACGAAAAGTATCAATTAGCATCCGTAAAGCTATAGCTTAAAGTGACTCACGGATAAATCGTGGACGAGGTCTCACCTAACGTAACGTATTCATAAATAATTGTAGTATTTATGGCATACAGCATCAAGTCATGCACAATCGTCAAATAGCGCGCGTATGTATGTGTCATCATATTTACCCATTTACTGTTCTTAACAAAGAAAAGGCTCAGTATTACAACTGATGCTTTTTTACCTTTTACAAAATATCCAGTAAGATTTGAGATTTACGATAAGTACTTTGCATGATAGGCGCGATTAACTAAGCCGTTATTTAATTCTTACCGAGAAGTGTGGGATACGACGCTAGGTGCGCGAAATTTGAAATAAATGAAAAACCTAACTCAATAGCTCTGACATGCTGAAAAAATCCAAGAGAGCCTGCCAAGGCGGGGCTTGTGATTGCAGGTGTTCCGACTTTTCCCAGCACCAAATGTGCAATCCAGCAGGCGGGTAGAACGGCAACGTGGTAATTTGAACCATCCACAAATTTTCGACAGGTAGCACGGCGAATCTCGAGATTACTCGTAGAAATCTTGCAGAACGAACAGAAAAATAAAGAGCGCAGCGGACATGGAAAGAGAGGGAAAGTGAAAAAGCATGAGAATTAATTCGATTCAGCGTTAGACCACGTGAAATCAAAGATAATTAAATCATACGTGAGATTATGCGCGGTCGGATGGTATTTTACTTCAAAATTTCTACCAAATCCTGACCTAATCATATGGGTGCAGCAATTCACCAAACTAATAAAACCAAACCTGCCCCAGATTATTAGCGATTTTTCGAGATCAAATCCGCCTGCAAAGCGACACCAAAAGAAGTTTCAAGAAGATACGTCTTATAGTTTCTAAAGTAAGAGTATGACATTTAAAAATTCCCGAAAATAAAATTGAAAGCCGGAAAGCTCCTTTAAATTGTTTACAGGATTTTTTCGAAAGAATGAAATGCCAATTGTGAATTCAAGTCATTAAAACTACTATCTGAAATACACGACGACGGTCAAAATTGCCAACCCCACGGCAACTTTGAAGCAAATCTTACACTATTTTTATGATATATTACTCAACTATCACTTCCTTATAGCACACTACTTCATCTGCTACAAATAATAATCAAAACGAGGGTTAGGTTAGTATACAGTTTGGATCTGAACAATTGCAAAAATACATATTTTACCTAATTACCTAAAAAGTTTCACACTCGCTTAGACATTATGCGAATTAGTAGCTGGTATTGTTGAATTTTTTGTTTTTTACGTAGTTCTCATTGAAACACTCGCACAGAAATAAATTATTATATTTAAAACAAAACCTCATACAATTTTTTGCGTTGTTCATAATTGTTTGATATATTTCGATGCCGATGAATGTGATTGAATGGTCCTTTGAATTTTAACTAGTTTAATTGGAAATCTACATCAAATTGTACTGCCTGTGGAAGAGACGCCCAATTTCAGCCGAATAAAAAGTAGTATACGTCGTGTAAGTAAACACAGTCTAGCCCCACCGTTCTGGAGTAAATTGCAAATATTTAATTTCACATGAAGCTTCTTCTTAAGTATCGCAGTCTTTTATAGTATCGCGTTTCGGCGCGGACTTTAATGGTAGAGTTTCTCAAAACTCGACTATCCGAGAAAGGTTTATTAGAGCACGAACTAGTAAGCGTGGCATTATAAACGCAATTTTTAAAAATCTTAAGACAGTAATAGTTGCGTTATTGCTTTATGTTATATACAAAGAAGCCAACATAGACACGAAAAGTTATTTTTACTTCAGTTTTTAACGTCTGTTTATAAATGTAAAGCTTAAACATTAACACGATTTATAAACACAGAAACACATAAAACTCCTTTAAGATGAAAATTGTGCTTTATTATATCACAAACAACAATTTCGTTGTCCTACAGGTGTAAAGGTTATGAAGGATAAGATCCACTTTAATCTGAAACTTAATTATTCTCTAGGTGTTTGATGAATCGTTTAAATATTAACTAATTTGTAAGATTTGTTGTCGTTCAGTAATAGTATATTATTATACTAGTTTAACAAGAGGGCATATTGTAGCACGAGTAAATTTGGGGCACGACGAGCGTAGCGAGGAGTGCTCCAATGGAACGAGTGCTAGAATGCCTCTTATTAAACGAGTAAAATATACTATTTTATCTCTCTCTCTCTCATCATTACATCATCATTGATGTGTTGTGGTCCATTATGCATTCAATTTGCAACCCTTCCGTCAATAAGAGTTTTCCACTGCAGTCGATCTTGAGCTGTCTGCATGGCAACTGAAGGTGATTCGTTTAATACTGTCTGCGTGATATTAAGCCATCGTTTAGGGGATCTGCCTCTCCGTCTTTTGCCATTGTGTTTTCCTTGAATGATAGTTTTTTCCAGGTTGTCAGTTTTTCTAGCAATATGGCCCAAGAATTGAGGGATCTTAGTGCACACGATGCTTGAGAGGCGCTTTTTTTGGCTTTATTTCTTCTAAAACCGACGCATTTGTTCTATGCGCAGTCCATGGGATGCGTAACATTCTACGCCAGCAAAACATTTCAAAGGCGTCGATTCTTCTTTTGTCACTTTCCTTTATGGTCCATGTCTCGGCGGCATACAGGAATATGGAGAACACAAGTGTTTTGACGAGCTTAATTTTTGTCTCCTTAAAGATGTTACGGTCGGACCAAATTTTTGTCAGCTTCGTCATAGCTATTCTACCCAGCTGAATTCTACGTCGGATTTCATACTCACAATTGCCTCTGTTGTTAATAAGGGCTCCCAGGTATATTATTTCAGACACAACCTCACACTTCCCTAGAAGTTTTATATCAGGATGGTTGTCATGTTCCCTGTCAACAATAATTACTTTGGATTTGTGATAGTTTATTGCTAAACCATATTTATCGCTAATTTGTTCAAGACGTTGCAATACAGTTTGAAGTTCTTCTGGGTTGTTTGCTATCAAGGTAGTGTCATCAGCAAACCTTAGGTTAAATATTTTTTGACCACCAACCATAATCCCACCATCCCAGTTCTCCAACACAAGTTGCATTACATATTCAGTGTAAATATTGAACAGAATTGGCGACAGTACACATCCCTGGTGAACTCCTTTTTTGGATTGGACAAGAGTCCGATATAATACCGTTACTTTTTATATGTGTCTTACTCCCACAATACAAATTACGAATGAGCTCTACCAAATGCAGTGGTACCCCCATTTTACGTAAAACTGTCCATAGCGTTTGCCAATTTTATCTACTTTGCATAAAAAAACTATCAAAAACTTTTAATTTTGACATTTTATAAATGCGACAATCTGTCAGTTATTTGAAACAAGTAGGCTGAGTCAATGTTTTTCATATGAAAATAACAATGCAAAAACAGTGTTATAATGGACTCCATTGTAGCACTGTTTTCGGTGTTATAATAACCATATTGTAACATCAAAGTAGATAAAAGCACTTACGGTTAATAGTAACAATAAGGTTGTGTCTCCAACTGCCAATTTGGACACGTGTGCATTAAATATTCTTGTCTGATTAACTTCTATTAACACGCTCAGGATAACTGAACATCGAAAAAATATGGGATGTCTGTTTATAAACAAAATTGCATGGGAAATCGTGGATGAAAAATATGAGTTCTTGTAGTTCATTCCTTCGTTCATAATCCTGAGTATTTTAGCTCTCGGTATTAAGCAGGGCCTCTTGAGCGGGTTTGCAAGGGGTGCACGGCACCCGGGCGGCAGGGCCGAAGAGGCGGCAGAGGATGAAAAAACGTTTCCGACAAACTGAGAAGACTCTGAAACAAATTCAACATAAGAACTGCGTTCAAGTTCACAACTCTGAGAGGCATGATAACGCATCCAAGCCTCAGAACGAAGATCAGAGTTCAAAGAACTGTATCTACAGCGTTCCCTGTAAGTGTGGAAGACAATCTATAGGGGAAACACACGACCCGTACGAGTGAGATTATCGGAACACCGCAACGATATTAGAAAGAGCGAAACCATCAAATTCAAGATCGCAGAACACGTCTGGAGCAAAGACCACCACATACAATTGGAAAACGCATCAATTGTAGCGAAAGAAGAAAACAGGTTCCGTAGGAAAAATATAGCCGTGGAAATAAAGTAACGGATAAATTCATTAACTTTGTTAATATTAATTTTTATGAAAAAATCTTGAAGGGGTGTTGCAATTTTAATTATAGGACATACACTACAACCACCTTTATGTTGCTACGTCATTTGTTTTAAAAGTTACAACGTCATCGACTCTCTTTTTTAAATGACAACCTGTATTTTTTATTATTGATTTTTGTAGTACTTTTTATGTTGTTTTTAATAATATAAAATTTTCAATATGTTACATCTGAAAAAATCGAAAAAAATGGTCTTAAAGTTTAAATACTAAAAACCATTTTTATTAATAAAATAGTTTGCTAAAGGTCAATTCTAATTTAGAAAAAGCAAAAAATGCTTATTTTGTTATGACATTTACAAATTGTTTAATGCTGACCTGTAACTAATCTTTTTTTGTTTTATCCACCGGTAACTCGATTTATTTTGCGAAGTTAATGAATTTATCCGTTACTTTATTTCCAGACTGTATATATATATATATATATATATATATCTATATATATATATATTATATGTCGTAGTCATAATGCAAAATTAGGCTTTTTACAAAATGTCTAGGAATTTTATAAAAAGCCGGCAAAACGCGAGCGAACAATAGATTTTTCGTTATGACTATACCATTTCAGGCAAATTGATAAAATTCCGGCAAAATGTGAGCAGAAGAATATATATCTCGTTATGACTGATTATTTTCAGGCATTTTACAATTTGCCAACAGCGATGTAGTCAAAACGTGAGAACAAAAATAATTAAATTAGGTACTAGGTAGGTACCTACTAGGTATTCAGTAAAATGACACAATGACAAGAAGCAATAAATCCCTTTATTACGTAAGTCTAAGTAAACAGTTCACAATTTAAAAATACCTATATAAACTTTCAGTTAGGTAATCTTAAAGTATTGCACCAAATGGTGTACATAAAAATATAAAATCAAATTCTTTGGAAAAAAATAATACATGCTTATATTTTTTATGCTTCTACGTTTACTTATTACTGCATGTCGAAATTCCATGACATTTGGAAGAGCATAAATTGTTATTTTTAAAGCAAGCACATTTCTTTGAATTGCACTGATTGCTACTAACCTTACAGAAACATTTTTGAAACCCCTGACCCCGAATCGTGAATGATTTGCAACTGCCTCTCGTACGGTTATTAGTTTATCAGGAAGTTTATCTTGAAAACCGACTAAGGATTCTTGAATATCATTTCTGGAAAACCAAGTTTTGAGAATTCCTTTAGAGGTACCTACTTTGTAGAGATCATTCTTCAAGTCCATCACTTTTCCAATTAGATTCTTAGAATCTAGAGGTCCTCGATCTACCTTAGGAACTGCTAAATAAACATATGATCTGATTTCAATTGACTTAAATTTTTTGTTGGATGTCTCACTCATCTTTTCGGCTGCTCTTTTTTGGCCAGAGTAAGATTTCTGTCTTTCATTTTCAATTCTATTCTCAGTTCTACAATGACAACAAATCCTTATTTCCGGTTTTGAAGATGGCCCTGAACTTAAAAATGAACAATTCAAATGCACTGTACCATCACATGCCTCACATGTGAATTTAGATTGTTCTGTGATTTCGTCACTGCATGCGCAACAATACACAATAGTATCACTAACAGTCTCATTTGCATTTTCTTCTGTATTACCCAATTGTAAGTCCTGTTCAGTGTTATTTGTCTGTGAAGAATGCATTATATCTTCAAGTTCCTCTTCTGTTCGAAGCTCTTTAATTACACAGTCTGGCAGGTGTGTTGATTTTAATCTAAGTTTCGGGTCAGCTCCAAATAATGCACGGTACGGAGTCCTTCCAATAATGCGATGCATCGAGGAATTTTTCTGCCACTGTACAAACCAGCAGCCCAGGGGCCAATTTGTGGAGGAGTTATCGGACATCCAGGAACGAAGCATGTTCTCAACATCTTGATTACTTCTTTCTACACTATCCTGGCTTTGAGGGTGACGTGGCCCGCCATGAACAATTTTGCAGTCAGGCCAGTAGCTGACAATTTCTTCTATTACCGAAGCAGTAAATTCCCGGCCGTTGTCACTTTGCAATATGTGCGGTGCTCCAAACTCCAAAAATATTTTCACCAACTCTATAGCCACGTCCGCGGCACGTTTCCTTTGTAAAGGGCGTAGATGCAAAAATTTTGTGGCATGGTGTTGATAGTTGAGAAGACATTTATATTTCCCATTAGGGGCAGATTAGAAATCTATCAAGTCTATTTGCCCGCGAACATTAAAATCTTTAGAAAAAATTGGACGCACAACTAATCCCTTGTGGGGTTGCGATTTTTTAAGTTGACAGTCCTTGCATACTGAAATGAAAATTTCGATCGCTCTTCTGGGAATGTTATATTAATTTTTTAAAGCAAATAGCATTTTATCCCTCCCACCATGTCCTGTATTTCGGTGACATTTTAACAACACATCAAAGTACTGTTCCATGGGTATTATGTACACAATAGGTTGTTCAAGAGAGCTTCGCTTTACGACTAGATGTTCATCAACACCGACAGACAAAACATCGTATTTTCTCATTGAATGATATTGCTTATTACTCTTTTTGTTACCTGTTGAAACAGCTAATTTACCACTCTTGATGTCTTCAATTACTTCTTTGACTCTATCAGCAGTCCAAGGCTTTTTAATTACATCTTTCTCCACTCTTTCACTGTAAAACTTTTGCACGTTCGTTAAATTGCACTTTGATAACTTCTAAATCTCGTTTGTCATTCTCGATTTTCACTTCTTCGCGGTTATCACTCATTTTTATGAGTCTGAACGGACTTCTAAATTGATTGATAAACAACAAAACAATGCCCACGTTTTATTTTATTCATATATATAATACACATATATTGCTAGTAGGGCCTGGAAACGTCCGAAAACATTACGGCGCCGACATAGTTTCATTTACAGTATAACGCGTCTCGTGCGCATGCGTGAGAATTCGAACTCCGCCTTTAGAAACGAATTTTAAACTTGACCGTGAGGTTCACTTCCCGAACTGCACAGCTGCGTTCACGTGTAGAATTGTGTGGTCATTTATCACGGCTTCCTAAATTAATGCGAGACAGGTCAGTCTCGCATTAATATAAATTTTAAAAAAAGTTGCATCGGAGCGGAATCGAATACGGGCCGACCGCGTGGAAGGCAGACATCTTACCACTGAACCATTTAGGATTGTATGTAACAACTCGCTATTATAATAATATATAGTGATACACCCGAGCTAACACGCCACGGCTTCACCGCTACTAAGGATTTAATTAAATTCAAACGTTTTCGTACTTTTTTTGAAAATAAAAATCGGCCTACGATCTCAGTCTCAAAATTAGTAAACTTTTAAGCCATCATACAACTTCATCAGTCCAGTATCTTCGGAGGAGATAGCGAACAAACATACATACAAAGAAAGAAAAAGACCACCGATTTTATGTTATAGGATGTGTGTAAACGTGCTCGCTTAAGTAAACTACTAAATTTTAGCTACTTCGTTTAGTAACTTGCTTTAGCTACTATACAAATGTAAAGCCGCCTTTAGAAGCGAATTTTAAATTTGACCGTGAGGTGAGGTTCACTTCCCCACCACGCGGACGACGCGCTTGCGCACAGCTCACCGTATACATTAAAGAATTGGTTGTCTGTCTCACTTCCTTCGTGAGTTTCCCACTCATAGCCGCTAGCAATATAGTAAGTATTAGATATATGAGTTTATCACGTTTTATTTGAGGTTAGGTTTAGGTTGGCGCGAACTCTATCGGGAACGCAATACTGCACGTTTAGACTACATCGCTGTAGGCAAATTGTAAAATTCCTGAAAATAACGAGATATACAGGGTGAGGCACATAAAGTGTTACAGAGCAATAGCACTCAAACTATTGATCACATCCAAAAATGTTTCAGACAAAAGTTTCAGTGTTCGAGAAGGCCGTCATACTGGACCACCCTATTTTTTTATCGGTGGAGGCGCTGAAACTACGTCAAGGTCAACTCCACTTTTTTAAATGGAACCATGTATTTTTTTTTTCGATGGCATTATTACCGATTTGAAGACAAATTCAGCGACCTGAAACACAAGGTCATTCTAGTCACGCAAAGTATGAAAATAGTCGAAAAATCGAAAAATGCAACAGTGCAACAAACACGGGTCAACACGACGGTGCACCACCCCATTATGCTCTGCGTTTAAGACAAGTGCTGAATGAGATTTTTGGCGAAAAGTGGATAGGACGAGGCGGGTCTGTAGCTTGGCCACCTCGATCGCCAGATCTAACATCAGCAGATTACTTTTTATGGGGTTTTGTCAAAGATCGCGTAATGGCGGTAGCACCTACCACGCCTGACGACATGAAAGACAGAATACGACGAGCATGTACCGAAATTACACCACAAATGTTAGCTGAAGTTAGACGGTCTTTTCATCAGCGAATTAACAAGTGCTTACAAGTCGAGGGTCATCACTTCGAGCATCTTCTGGAGGTAGAACCAAACCAAGGTTAGTAAATCCTTTGAAAGTGATTATTCCGATATTTTTCGATTTTTTGAATATCTTCATACTTTGCTAACTAGAATGACCTTGTGTTGCAGGTAGCTGAATTTGTCTTAAAATCGGTAATAATGTCATCGAAAAAAAATACATAGTTCCATTTAAAAATCTGGAGTTGACCTTGACGTAGCTTCAGCGCCTCCACCGATAAAAAAATAAGGTGGTCCAGTATGACGGCCTTCTCGAACACTGAAACTTTTGTCTGAAACATTTTTGGATATGATCAATAGTTTGAGTGCTATTGCTCTGTAACACTTTATGTGCCTCACCCTGTATATTCTTCTGCTCACATTTTGCCGGCATTTTATCAATTTGCCTGAATTGGTATAGTCATAACGCAAATTCTATTGTTCGCTCGCGTTTAGCCGGCTTTTTATAAAATCCCTAGACATTTTGTAAAAGACCTAATTTTGCATTATGACTACGACATATATATATACATATATAGATAGTTGTGCAGATATTTTAATAGGTGGTAGTACACATTAAAAGAATGCAAAATAACTCAATAAATGTTGATATGTTGATGGTTTGCAGGAAACGGAAGGTAGTTATTTTGTTTGAGAGCCACTGAATATTTTCAAATTTGGCGCACAACGTTGAAATGCAACCAATAAGAAACAAGGAAACAAATGAGCGGTCAAAAATTAGTTTAACTTTTTATTGGTAACTAACAGTGAAATCAGCTTTGTCTGTTGCTAATACAGGTCGCCAAAAAATTTGGGTTTTCGCCTGGTTTACGTAGAAGCCATTTACAAAAACGAATACGGTTGGTAAAAATCTCCTTTTGTTAATGCGGAATTGATCTAACACCTGCTCCTGTATAATTTATGAGACCACAAATTAAGAAAATCCTAACTGCATGCAAGGCGTCGTGCAAATTACTCTAATAATAATTGCTTTAAAACAATGTTGATGGTTTAAGAGTAACATGAAGTAGTTATTTTATTTCAAGAATAAATGAATATTTAAAAATTTTGTACGCAAATTTGAGGCACAATCAGTTATAAATTAAACAAACAAGTAAAAAATAAGCGAACAACACAACAAACATTTACTTATAATTAACAAGAATAATAACAAGAAAATAACAAATAGAAACTAATTAACACTAAAGAAGTCGACCACCGTTAGCAATGCAAGCTTCAGTCCGACGTGTCCAAGAAACCCGAACGCGATTAACAATTCCAGGAGTCTGAGGAATTTCTCGAGCAGCATTATTGATTCGTTGCTGGAGTTCTTCAATTGTGTTTACTGGAGTGGCATAAACAAGTTGTTTCGTGTGACCCCATAGAAAAATGTCGCACGGATTTAAGTCAGGCGAACGAGGGGGCCATAAAATCGGGGCGTCACGACCTATCCAACGATTTGGAAACATATATTGTTCACATCCATGTTCTCACTTCCACGGCATAATGTGTTCTTCCAGCAACTCCAGTAAAACATCATTTAAAAAATGAAGGTAACCAGCTCCGTTTAAACGCTTGAGCAGAATGTAGGGTCCAATAAGATAATCCCCAATAGTTCTAATCTACATGGTCACTGAAAATGATTCCTGGAAGTGGCTCTCTTAGATACCATGCGGATTTTCGTCGCTCCAAATGTGGGTATTGTGACTATTATAAATGCCCTGCCCAGTGAAACCAGCTTCGTCCGTGGCTAAGATATTTGCCAAGAAATCTGGATTTTCTCCCAATTTACCAAGAAGCATTCACAGAAACGGCTGCGACGAGATAAGTCTGCATAAGCGTGCAGTGAGTCCGTTAAGTTCCACTGTATTATATTAGCTATTTAATAAAATTTTGATTCAGTGTCGATATCAGATGTGGCGGAGCAGTCACTTTGAGTTTCGATCATGCTATCTTTGTTTGTGTTTAAGATTTTTGTTGCTCGTAGTTTATTTATAATTCTTGTAAACCTATTCTTGATGGAGCGTTGAGTTAAATGTGGATACACGCTTTCCATCATAAGAGTTAATGCCTTAATATCTGTGGTGTTTGAGTAGGCAATGTTTAAGGGGTCAGGTGATCCTTGTATATTTTCTAAGAAGTCTACGAGCAATTCATAAGTCAGTACAAAAGAGTCACCATGTTCTGTTATGACTGTTTTTGTCGGGGCGAGCAATTCGGATATTGTAAAATTTGAGGCTTCTTTTTTTCTGGAAGTTTACAATTTTTGGCTTTCTTTGCTTTCGTTTGCTGTGGCTTTATAAATAGTGGTTATTCTGTGAGCTGTTTTGGTTCAGTAGAATTTAATTCTGATAGTGTATTGGCTGAATTACCGGGTGAGTCACTAGATAGCTTAAATTTGATGATAAAGGACGCTTGAGTTTTTTGCTTGTGAATTCTTCATCGTTTTCTTTTGCGTTGCTGGTAATGATACTCTCAGGAGTTTCAGTAGGTGAGATTTTTTTGGGCAAGTTGGCATTTACTAGCAATGTGCCCTAATTGTTTGCAGCTGTAGCATAGCATGGAATCGGTTGTGAGAAATATACGATAGGCTGTCTTGTCGTGATAAATTAGTAGGGATTCGGGTATATCTGCTGCTGTTTGGGTTACATAAACTTGTCTTCTGAAACTTACAATGTGAGCGTACCCCTCCTCGGATACTCCAGCACGTAGGAAGCTTATAGGTGACACCAGTTTTATTCCTTTGTTTTGTAGATCATTTGCGATTACTTTATGAGGGATTGTAGAGGAAACATTAGATAGTATGACTCGTTTAGCTGGAGTAACTAGTCGACGGAGTGGCAATCGCGTGTTATTTATGTATAAGTAACTATGCTGGTTTGTAATTTCTTGTGCTATATGTTCACTAGATAAGTATACACAGAAACGATTGTTAGAAATTTTGGACGCGAATCTAATGTGACTGGGGTTAATGATTGCTCCAAGAGCTTTTAGCTAGTCTTTTTGTACGAGACCGACAAGAATGTCGATTATTATAGCTTGCCCCTTTTTAGGAAATAGGTCGGGATTCTGTGTTTGTACGATAGAGGAAAATGTGGTTTGTTTTGGAGGGTGTTCGTTGTTGTTGAGGTTATCTCCGGGACCCCTGTAATCAGAGGTCCCGGGAGGCGGGTCACTCATTTTTATGTATTAAAATGTAACTCGTATCGTATTAGTTAAATTTAACACTCGCACTATAAAGCACTTCCAAAATATCAACAAATTGCACTCTGCACAAATGTGACCTTTCCGCGCGGCGGTCAGGGAAGAACCAAAACCATCATGTGTATAAGGCATTATTGGGAAAATCGCTATGTTTTATAGTGCTCTATTACGGGTTAAAATATCTGCACGACTATCGAAGTCACCCTGTATATATAAGTTATATTACAGGCAGTTCCCACATAATACCAGTGCTAGTCAACCTGCGGTCTTGTCACCTTGTTATGTCAGTGGAATCCCCGCGCTCGCCCGAGTTGTGATGTCTTGCATTTTTTATTTTATCAGCGGCAGTCTGTAGTTAAAACTCGTAATAGTAAGATTTGCTTTACATAATTTGTAATCTTTGTCAAATAAAGTTGTTTTTTAAAAAGGATCTTACGGCAATTCGTAATTTAAGTGGCTCAGTCGGTAGGATGGTCAAATGGTGTCATGTACATAATATCGATTCGTTTCAACGATTTATTGACAAAAAATTTAAAAATCCGGAACTCCTGATTTTTTTCGGAGTTCTGAAATTCCACCTTTCCGCATCCAATTAAGTGAAAGGGAGAGTAGCGTAACGAGAAGGCTTCGAAGGCACATCGAAGAAGGCTCTGTGTTCAACAAGGACGCATGGACAGGATAGTGATTTTGCTGTAAGTACCTGTCATATAGAGGCCCTGGTAAACAATTTAATTCTGATAGTTCCGACGAAGGTACAAATTCTGATTTAGACTCGCATTCCAAAATTTCATTGCCAACAATTTTTAAGAGTGCTTATTTAAAACCAAATAATTTAAATACTTCAAACATGACGCAACCACCTGTACTAAAACAGGAATATTTGGGAATGATCCCAGAATTTCATGGAGAAACGGAACTACTCCCTACGTTTGTTGAAATATGTCAAAAATTAGTTACCAAATTTTATAATGCTGAAAACGCTGAGGACTTTCAGAATGAATATCTAATATCTAGCACATTAGCTAAAATCAAAGGAGACGCTGCAATTAATATCTCGTCTTGTATAATTAGAAATTGGTTAAATTTAAAAGCAGCGTTGTTGAATACTTATGCTGATAAACGTGATATATACACTTTAAATATTGAACTCACAAATTAAAACAGGAAAACGAAAGCGCATTTGATTTTTATAATAGGGTTCAACAAATATTAAATTTAACTGTTGCTAGCATAACAGCCCATATAATAGAAGCGGAAGCACAATATTCTCGCAACTTAGCTCTAAGAGTGTTACTACTAGGTTGAAAAGATCCAATTGGTTCATTAATGCGTACTAAAAATCCTGCAGATTTAAATGCTGCATTGCGTATGCTGACCAACGATTTTCAATTAACGGCTAGCCAACAAAAACGAGCTCAATCGTCCAAGTTTAAATTTTCACAAAAATTAAACCCTCAGAATAAACCACATTTTCAGAATAGACCAAGAATAACATTTCCCTTGCAATTAACAAATTATCCTCATAATTCGCAAACTGCGTTTAAACAAAATCATTACTATAGCAATGCACCGAAACATTCTTTGAATACTAATGCACGTCCACAAAGTACTAGAAATCAAGTTGAAAGTACTGGAAATCAAGTTGATGTTTTCAGGCCCAATCAAACTAAAAATTTTCCAAAACCAACTCCCATGAATATTCCAACAAGCAATACATGGAAACCCCAAAATTCACTGTTCAATAACATTTAAAGCCAACGTACGAGGGTAAGGTGAAAAATTCTCGGCCCGACAATGAAAGACTGCGATTTTCAGTTAAAAAATTATTTTATTTTTTTACATAATCTTCCTTGACTTCAACACACTTGGTCCAGCGTTTCTCCAACATCAGTATTCCTCCCCGGAAGTGAGAGTCTGGAAGGCTGTGAAAATATTCATCTACGGCCCTCTTAACTTCTTCATTGGAGGCGAAGCGCTTCCCAGAAACAAATTTCTTCAAGTTTGGGAACAGATGGAAATCCGAGGGTGCCAAATCAGGAGAATAGGGGGGATGGCCGAGCAAATCGTACCCCAAATCCTGCAGTTTTCCCATCGCCAACGCGCTTTTGTGAACAGGCGCGTTGTCCTGGCGAAAGATGATTTTTTTCTTCTTCAAGCCAGGCCTCTTCTCGCGGATGTTGGCATCCAACTCGTCAAGAAGGTTGGTGTAATATTCGCCTGTAATTGTTCCGCCGTTTGCAAGGTAATCAATTAACAGGATCCCTTTCGCATCCCAAAACACGCTGACCATGACCTTTCCAGCAGATGCGATCGACTTCGCTTTCTTTGGCGCTGAACCACCGGCTTCCACCCACTGCTTCGACTGCTGCTTCGTTTCTGCGGTGTAGTGGTGAATCCATGTCTCATATATGGTGACAAATCGCCGCACAAAATCGGTCGGATGCCTATTGAATCGGTCCAAACATTGCTGCGAAACTCGTTTGCGCATTTGCTTTTGATCGGCATTCAGCAAATACGGCACCCATCTCGCGCAGAGCTTTCTCATCCCTAATTCTTTGTGCAAGATGTTTCGCACCCTTTCTTCCGATATCCCCACAGCCTCAGCTATCTCACTGACCTTCACTCGCCTATCGTCCAACACGATATCATGCACTTTTTCGATTGTTTCCGGTGTGGTTGCGGTTTTTGGCCGTCTTTCACGTGGGTCATCTTCGAGGGACGTGCGGCCATGTTTAAATTCAGCTGCCCACTTTTTAACGGTTGACATGGAAGGAGCAGAGTTCCCGTAAACTTTTGTCAACTTCGGATGAATTTCCTTAGGGGTTAATACATAATACAACCAAAACAAAGAATTTTATGACCGCACGATATCGAAATTTATCAATTTTAACGAAAAATACGCAAGACGTCTACGGCAAAAATTCGTGTAAACAAACTACTTAAGAGAACAAGCTGAAACTTGTCATACGAACTAATAACACTTGCATGCAGGCAGGAAAAATAAATTTTTCCAGATTGGAACGCCATCTTATGTGAAGGCCGAGAACTATTCACTTTACCCTCGTAGCTCCATTAAAATTTTATTTATTCAATTTTCATAAGATTTTGATTGTTTGCTTGGAATGGATATTTTTTTTAGATAAAGATCTGTTAATAACACCGAATGCACAAATAAAAATAAATTATTATAACTCGCCAATGGTAGTACAACCTAGATCTGAACAAATAATTAAAATTGATGTTCAAAACATTAAAGAAGGTGACGTAATCGTACCTTACACAAAAATATCAGATTTAGAAATACTGTAGTGCCTTACTAAAGTGCACAATTATCAAGAAATTTGTTCCATTCTGAATCCATCAGATTCCATTAAAAATATAGGTTCCATAAAACCATTAAAAGTAGAAAAAATCGATGAATACGAATCTTTTGGTAAAAGGAGTCCTAATCTTAATTATTTGCATTTCGAAAAATATAAATTTGACATTTCAATGGTCGAACGGAACATATGAATTCAGAAAAACGTCAAACTATTTTAAAGGTAATTAATGAATACTCCGATATATTTCAGGTTGAAGGTAACCAGTTAACTTTTATAAGTGAAATTAAACATTCAATAAAAACTGTAGAAATACGGTTTGCGGAAAGTTTGTTCCCCACATTTCGTTCCCCACATTTCGTACCCGGAAACTTCGTTCCCGAGCGAGCTCAATTTGTCTCCTAGATTACACGGTGTTAAAAAACGAGTACAGCGATCGGAATGCAGTTGGAACAATGAAAGATATTTTAATTAATTTATTTATCATAATAAACTGATAAGAACTATATCAAGTATGTCCCCGGATTGAGTTTACAAGAGGGGACTAAATTTTATTTTTAGTTTTACCAAAGAGCATATGCTCTTTGGTTTTACATAAAAATCTTATAGGAATTATAATTCCTGCTTGGTTTGTAGAGAATTTTAAGAAAATTTACAGTTTTTCAAAAACAAGTCGGCCTTGACAGTTAAGCAAAAATGATTTTCTTTTCAGGTAAACTACCCTTTTTGTTCATGATACGGCAAAATATTACTAAGAAAAGTGGTTCAGAATGAGAAATTATGGCCCTATAAAAATATTAGGAATATACGTATTTAGATTAAACCGTAATTTTTAATAAATACAATTTATTTTGTTCTTATCATAAATAAATTAATTAAAATATCTTTCATTTTCTAACTGTATTCCGATCGTTGCACTCGTTTTTCAACGCCTTGTAATCTAGGATACAAATTGAGCTCGCTCGGGAACGAAGTTTCCGAGTACGAGATGTGGGGAGACGAAATATCCCGGGAACGAAATGTGGGGTACGAAATGTGGGGAACGAAATGTGGGGAACGACCTTTCCGTATCCCATGAAATACCAGCCTACACTAAATCGTACAGATATCCTGAAATTCCCAAGAAAGAAGTACAAAGACAAATTGCAAATATGTTAGAGCAAAATATAATTAGGCCTTTACATTCTCCTTGGTCATGCCCAATATGGATAGTCTGACAAGCAAAAATAGAAAATTGTTATAGATTACAGGAAATTAAATGAAAAAAAACTATAGGTGATAGGTATCCTTTGCCAAATATCAACGATTTGCTAGATAAATTAGGCCAATGTCATTATTTTACCACCATTGACCTCGCATGAGGGTTTCACCAAATTGAAATGGCTGAAGAGGACATTTAAAAAACTGCTTTTAACACAGAAAATTGACACGAATTTTTACACTTATCTTTCGGGCTTAAAAATGTCTCGTCCTATTTCCAAAGGGTTATGGACAATATATTAAGAGGTATACAAAATGAAAAATGCTTCGTGTATCTCGACGACATTATCGTTTTTAGTACTAGCTTACTGGAACATGCCGATCGTTTAAAAGAAGTATTTGACAGGCTAAGGCAATCGAATTTTAAAATTCAGCTAGATAAGTCAGAATTTTTAAGGAAGTTGCTTATTTGGGTCATATAACACCAAATGGCGTAAAACCTAACCCGGAAAAAATTAAACCAATTCAAAACTTTCCATTGCCAAAAACCGCCAAACAAAAGGCTTTCTTGGTCTTTTACGTTACTATAGGAAGTTCATAAAAGATTTTGCAACATTCACAAAACCCTTAACTAAGTGCTTAAAGAAGGATTCTGAAATAAATTCTAAGGATCTCGAATATATTAAATGTTTTGAGTTATGTAAAAATTTGCTAATTATTATTATTATTATTATTATTAATATTACAGATAGACGGCAAAGCCGATTAACTGCATAAAGCAATAGGTACACATAAATAAACCATAAAAAAATTGTAACTTAAATTAATAATCTACGTGAATTCAAATTATTGGACATATTCAAAAAAATTACAAAAAAAAATAATTTTTTTTTTTACTAATATACACTCAGATTAGATGATTAGATAACATTCCGTTCATCGTATGCGTTTTTGAAACAATTCACTGAAGACGAGTTCACAATATTGCTGTCGAGACCGTTCCATACAGAAAAAACCCTATTTGTTAAAAAGTGCTGTCGACACAGCTTACGAAATTTTTCGCGAACCAATTCTTCAGTATCCAATTTTTTCTGAACCCTTTAATTTAACGACCGATGCAAGTAACTTTGCGCTGGGCGCCGTTCTTTCTCAAGGATAAATCGGTTCCGATCTACCAATAGCTTAAGTTTAAATTCTTCAGAAATAAATAACTCCACAATCGAAAAAAAGCTTTTAGCTATCGTGTGGGCTGTAAAATATTTTAGGCCATATCTCTTTGGCAGAAGATTTAAAATTGTAACCGACCATAAATCTATTCAGTTGTTTTTTTTAATGAGCCAAATTCAAAGCTAGTGAGATAGCGTGTCAAACTAGAGGAATTTGACTACGTAATTATTTATAAAAAAGGTTGTTTAAACAAAAATGTAGATTATTTGTCTCGTGTATGAACTTAATATGAACGAAGCCACAAAAGAACCTCTAATATTTGAATATATGGAAAAATATAACTCACAACTTAAGCCAAATCCAAACCAATCTGATAATGAGTCAATTGTTGTCGAAACGGGTGATGTAGATAACTTAGCTAACGTCGTCGAAGACGATTCATTCAAATATCGAAGACCCAATAGCAGGGATTCTTATTGTTGACTGTCCCGTAAATTTTGGGAAAAATCAAATAATTATCTCAGAAGTAAACTTTGTATCAGCAGAAATCTTTAAAATTAAATTGTATGGAGCTGTTGCGATACACCTAATGTCAGGGTTTTCAGCTCCACCCTGATTACGCGGTACAGTCATTAAGGCTCTACTTGAGAAATTAAAGACTTCAGTAGCTTAAAATATGTTTATATGCAAATTATTCGGAAGCGATCTATCCGCTACCGAGGTCTGTTAAGATCTGCCTTCACCAAAATTCCCGCTTCCCATGCAAAGTGGCACGTAAAAGCAATCATATATACGATTCATGTCCGGCCCTTTTTCTGGAAGAACCTGTCACACTGTTCGGCACGTTCCCAGGGCAAGTATTATGCTAACTTCGTCATTACATTTGGGTTAGACACTAAGCTAAGATTAAATAATATTAATTACTAACGTCCATTCTCAATATAGTCTAGAGTTTATTATGTTACAGTTAGGATTCCTAACAGGAACCACGCAAAGACTATTGGTACAGTTTTTAAAAAGTAATTAACCAGAAATAATTAGATTTATTAAAGAAAATGCAGTGCCAAAAGTTAAATACTATGTTTATTTTGAAGACCCAATATACGAAACATTTAGCTCTGTGCTTCAAAAATATTTCAAAAATTCACAAATCAATATGATTAAATGTACTAAAAAAAATTATTGACGTTATTAATGATGACGAAATTAAATAAACTATTCAAGCTCATCATGAAGGAAAAAGTAATCATAGAGGAACTGAAGAAACAGTAAAGCGAATAACCAACACGTACTATTAGCCCAATCAACAAAAATCTATTCAAATTTTTATAAACGATTGTGAAATCTGCCAATTAACAAAATATGTCAGGAGACCACTTCGATTAGAATTCAATATTACACCTATTCCTGTTAAACTATTTCAAATTGTACATGTCGACAGCATATCTTTAGAAAACTGTAAGTTTTTGACAATCGTTGATTCTTTTTCTAAATATGATCAAGCATACAAGCTTAATTCGTCACATGGGATCGAAGTAGTTAATTATCTTGTAAAGTATTTTAACCACCATTGTATATCAGAAAAAATCATTTCCGATAACGGATTAAAAGTTAAAAATTCAGTTGTAAAAGAACTACTGGAAACCCATAGAATAAAAATTCACTTTATTAGTTCATAACACCCCGAATCAAACGGTATTATTGAGCGTTTCAACTCATCCTTAATAGAGCATATTAGGCTACTTAATAATCAAACCTAATATAAAAAAGAACCAATCGAAATTATAGTTAATTATGCACTTTTAGCTTATAATAACACTATTCATTCTGTAACAAAGCTTAAACCATAGGAAATAATAACAGGGCATTTAGGTACAGAATCCCTTCTTAATTTAGAAATAGACAAACAATTAGTAAACAATTATATTTCTAATCGCAAAGAAAAACTTAAATTGTTGTATCAAAAATTAAACACAGTTATACAACAACAAAAGGTAAAAGTTATAAGTAAAGCAAAGTTCGCGAAAACTTGAGCAAAATTCCAATTCCAACAAGAGTGTTTGTCAAAAATAAACAAAAATAAAGCAAAACGCGTAATAAATGCAGACCTGAAGTAGTTACAAGCGTTAACCCCAATCTAAACACAGCTGAAATTAATCCAACTCTTCATAATACTGTTAATAAAGTACACATTTCGAATATTAAAAGACCGAAGTGTAAAACTTATAAATTTAAAAACGTTTCAGGTTCCTTGCCGTCGGACAAGGGATAAAAATAAAGAACATCACGGAAAATTTAGGCATTCTACCCATAAACCTGGGATCCGCCAAACAATGAACGGACCACACGTTTGTCCATTATTATGATTTAGAACCGCTGTATGTAGAATATAATAATCTTAATATTCAATACGAAAATCTTAGGATAAGTTTAGCTAATAATGAAGCTTATACACGGGAATTAGATAACTACAATAAGTTAACTCAATTTAGTAGAAAAACAATACTGGCAAAGATCGAAAATATAAAAATACATAGCTTAAATAACCGAAGCAAAAGAGGTTTAATCAATGTCTTAGAATCACTAATTAAAGGATTAACTGGAAATTTGGACGCAATGACGGAGGAAAAAATCTACAAAAATATTAATTATTTAGAAAATAACCAACATTCACTAAAAATCCAACTAGAAATACAATATTCGGTTAGCAACCAACTTGTTCAAAATTTTAATGATACACTACGAGATATTCAGCATAATGAAATAATGTTAAAATCTAAAATAATGCAACTCAGTGAACGTGATAAGATCGAAGCTACACTTCAAAATATTCTTTTCGCTGGAAGTTTGTTTAACCAATTATTAATTCTTTATGGCTCACTACCTAATACTTTACAGGGTATAGAAAATTCAATAACTTGCTGCAGAGTAGGAACTTTGCATCCTACAATAATTAAATCCAAGGAATTGTTCCTTCTTGCTAGGTAGTCATCGGTTGGTACGTTGAGTAAGGTTGTCTTTTCACCGTGGGCAGGTTACTAGCCTCACCCATGAACCCTCCTCCACGCATAGCGACAACATAATGTTTGGAAAAGACAGGGCTATCCCTAACATAAGAGGAAGAATTGTTGTCCAAAAAATTTCCGATCATTATAAGAATCAGTTTCCTTTCGAATTAAAGTATGAAAACATTTTAGATTTTGAATCCATCCTAAAAGTAAATTTTAAAATCGATTCAAATAAAATAACATAATTTCTGTCAATACCTATTGCTTTGAAAAGGAATATGACATCTACTATTTAGTTCTAATTCCTTCAAAACATGAGTCGGAATATTTGCTAAGGTCAAAATTTGGTAATATGGTAACACCTCTAAATGACAAATGTGCACAAGGCAAACCATACCAAAGTGGTTTAGTTTTGTCAATATATAAATCTTCTTCTTCTTCTTCTTCTAAGAAGAATATATAAATGACAGTCATCAACCAATTTCAAGAATGCTGTTCAATAGGTGAAACTAACGTCATTCCTTTGACACATGCTACCCATGGCAGTACCATCGGTGATTAGAATAACATTCACATCCCCACTATCAAAATAAATTTTCAGTTTAGCTTTACAGTAAATGCGTGGTGCACTGGTCCCGTTATTGTTAGCATTCGTCCGAAAACTACCGGTTCGATTCATTGGCCATCAAAGTTTGGTAGTCTATTATCGTCAATTCTAACAAGATACTCATTAATATAATCTCTGGGCGTTACTGATTCTTCTTGTTAACCTTTGATTCAGATTTAGCTAAAAATACGACCAGATTCCTAAACCTATCTACTTTTTCAACTATCTCTTGTTCAGTTTTCACATAGATATTGCTCATTTTTTGGGAACTTGCCATCACCTTTGTTTTCACCATATTTTATCTTTAAACGTTTCCTTTTTAACTGCCAGGCTTTGCTGTAATACCTTTTCAGATAGGGAAACTAGTACAAGATCATCATACTCATCAGAGTATACTAACACTTTGAAGACAACCGTTTGCTGATTTTTATATCTCATGTGAAAGCTTTGCGTGTGTTGTTTGCATTCTTTAAAAATGACTATATTCCATTGCTAGATATCGCAAACATGATGGACTAAAAATACCAGTATCTGCCACGAAGTTTTCTGGCCCCGTATTGGTCCTTCTGGCACATCTCTTCGTTTCTCTGTAGAGACTTATGAGGATTTCTGTCGAGTATTCCGACACTCTCAGGTCTAATAGCTTTCGATATTTTTTAAACATAAATTTTAAATATCATATTTGATTTGGTATGATACGGTATTACATTGTGCACATTTCGGACAGTTGATGAATGTTTTAATGGCCGAAAACAATTTTTAAATGTAACTGAATCTACTGGAATTTGCTGCAAATAAAGAGATAGGCCGATATTTAGGTGGTGAGTGTATAATCTAGAATTTTTTTTATGAAGACCCATGTAGAAGTGGACTTCTGGAAGCCCTACATGCCTCAAATCGTGACGGGAGTGGTAATAATAATAATAATAATAATAATAATGTCTTCATTTCTGCCAATTGTAAACGTACAAATTATCATGTAAATACATAAATACATAAAACCAAAATTAGTCGGCAAGAAATCTTAGGGTGGAGTTCAGATGCCGTATTTAAGATAGGCCCTGCTCTTCCACTCAAACCCTAAAATTTAAAATAAAAAACTTTTTTTTTTTTAATTAAATGCCTATATGTAAAAAACATTATTAAAACTAAAATATGATGCCCCGAATGAACCTTCACTACGACGAAAAAATAACTATATATAATTAAGAGCAGCAGATCTAAATTATAAGCGTTTCTATCCCTGTTCCTTCAGAAGCGCCAAAAATAGATGTCGCTTAAATGACATTATGTTTAGATGTTTTATATTATTAGGCAATGCGTTGTAACTTTTAGAAATATTGTATCGAAATGATCTCTGAAAAAAGGCTGTCGTATGAAGAGGTGGTGTTATGGTAAGATCTAGATTACGTAGGTTTAAGTCGTGAATATCATTGCGGAAAACTATTTTCTTAAATAAATATGTTGGATTTTTATTTATTATGATTTTATGATAATGACATGCTATTTGTAGTTTAAGCCTATTATTCATATTAAGCCACTTTAGCTCAGATAACTTATGAGATATACGTTGATATTTCCTTATACCGAAGATGTAACGCAGACAGGAGTTTTGGACACGCTGAATACGACTCAAATTATCCCGATCAAGGCATGGTCCATACACAGAAGAGCAATAGGAGAAATGGGATAGAACTAGCGCTTCGCATAACATAGCTTTAGTGCTACTACTTAAATAGCCTCTGTGGGGGTAAAGAAGCTTTAAATTCATGTAAGCTCGGCGGATATTATTAGATATATGTTGACGAAATCTAAAGCTTTCATCTAGTATGACACCAAGGTTTTTGGCACTATCAGTTACAGGTACGTCAACACCATTTATAGTAAATTTCGCAAAACCCTTTAGAGCAATGATTTCGTTCCTGTTCCCAAACAAGATATTAGATTTTAATGGATTAAGAGTAAGACAGTGTTTATAGGAATCTTCAAAAAGCGTTTGTAAGTCTACGTTGATATCACTGCCACTGACTGAGTACCAACAGCCTTTTATCGAATAAATACTAATAAACTATATAAAGGTTAAACCAATCGTTTTTCAGAAAAGTTTTGCGATTTCAGCTGACCTATGATGTATAACCCGAAGCATTGCTATAAAAATTAATTAAGGCTAATGCGACGCCCCGCCTCGAGCAACAAACCTGGATTTACGCAGCCCTTGGGCTTAAAAAGTTACAGCATGCGGCCCCGAATCCGATAACGGTTCGAATCGAAATTGATATTTATTCGCACTGAAAAGCACGCAAGTACTAGTCACTGGGGAATATGTGCATTTTAAATAAACTGCTCAACTACAGGTCTAAAGAGTAGCTTCAGCACTGCGAAAACATTAAGTATTATAGTGCACCCAGAATGTGTAGTTCAAAACGTGACCACCGAACTTCTGTAGATGGCGCCAAGTGGACAAGCCGCCACTGTGCTACAATGCTTGGAAATTTTGCAAAGTGGAAAATCGCCACTTTCGCCAAAACCAAATAGCGCATGAAGGTGCTCGGGACCTTAGCAACAACTTTGCCCCCTTTGAAAATTTCGATATCTGTAGCCGTTCGAAAGTTACAGGCGATCCAGATGGACGGACGGACGGATAAAACGTTCGCATAAGTACGCTGAAGCTACTAATAAAGAGTAGTAGTACAGGGTAATTAGCCCGCCCCAGGTGAAGATTTCTTAAAACAAAATATAAAGCTAAAAATTCGTAAACCGATAGCTTTCAGTATGGCAATTCCTAATTTCTAGTGTTGCAGCCTGTGCGGAGTGGTGGGGACGCGGAGCGGGTGGAGAGCGAAGACGGTGAGCCGCGCGCGTCTGTCCAGTCGGTTTATAAACTTTTACGAGACAGATCGCGTCTAGTTTTCGATACCGCGGAAGATTTTTCATTCTTGTTGAGAAATAACTTTGTGTTTTATTTCCTAACATGGAAACTTTGGAGGAAATTTGTGTTTTGTGTAATAAAACTTTAATTGGCGGACAAATTGTTAAAGTGCAAAAAGGAATTAAAATATAAGAAGGATGAGTATTCTTCGAAATGATAATGTGCATATATTGCTTGAAAACAAACATTCCATCGAAGTACATACAAAATGTAGACAAAGAAGAATACGACAAACTAAATAAACTTGCGAAAGAAGAGGTAAAACGAGCCAAGAAGAAGACCTGGGAGGAGTTCGGAGAAGAACTAAACGAGGGCTTTAGAAACAATAACAGAAAGTTCTGGAACAAAATTAAGGCTATGAGAGGTAAAGGAAAGAACGAACTAAGTGGGATAAGAAACAAAGACAACACCCTGATAATAAAAGCAGAAGACATGACAGATAGATGGAGGGAGTTCTTTGCTGAAAAATTCGACACAGAAGAAGAACACAATGACCTAAGAGAAGAAGAAAGAGAACAAGAAATACACGAAGAAGAAACAGAGGTGTATAATATAAATAGACAAGAAGTAATAGAGGCAATAGGAAAAATCAAAATAGGAAAGGCATGTGGAGAGGACAATATAGAACCTGAGATGATAAAATGGCTGGGGGAAATAGGAATAGACTTGCTATGGGAAATATACAAGGAAGCAGAAAGAAATAACAAAATACCCGAAGAATGGAACAATAACCTAATAATCCCAATCTATAAAAAAGGAGACAAAACAAACTGTGAGAACTATCTAGCCATATGCCTATCATCGGTAATATACAAAACATACACGAGAATTATAGAACAGAAAATAAGGAAATATACAGAAGACAAACTAGAAGAAGAGCAAGCAGCTTTCAGGACAAACAGACAAACGAATGACAATATATATATCCTAAGAAATATAATAGAAAAGAAAATGGAAACGGGAGAAGAACTGATATTAGCATTTATAGACCTACAAGCAGCATTCGACACAGTACAGAGAAATATAATATTTGAATGTTTAGGAAAACTAGAAATTTCTAGAAAGCTAATACAATTAGTCATTTCAGCATATAAATATACAAAAGCTAAAATACAAGTAAATGGGAGTAGATCAAAGGACGTACAACTCAAAATAGGAATCAAACAAGGAGACAGTCTAAGCCCGTTGCTATTTATAATAGTAATGGATAGGATTTTAAAAAATGTTAGAAAAAACAACAAAGGTTTGAAAACCACAATAGGCTATAAAAATATGCAGCCAATTCAGATTGATGCACTACTATATGCTGATGACATAGTTTTAATCGCAGACAGTAAAAGAAAAATGCAAAAGCTCTTAAATGCTTGGATAGAGGAGATAGAGAAAATGCTTATGAAAGTTAACACTGATAAAAGCAAAGTAATGGTATTCAATAAAATAACAGAAGAAGAAATATACAATTTTAGCTATAAAGAAAAAACGATAGAGGAGGTAACAACAACAGACTACCTGGGAAGTACATTTACAAATGACGGAAAATATGATTTAGAAATAGCAAACAGAATAAAAAAGACAAATAAAGCATACTACGCGCTTAATAAAACCATCTTCGGAAACAAAGAAATAAGTAGGAAGATTAAACTAATGATACATAACACTATAACAAACCCTATAATGCTATACTCCATCGAGACCTGGACTACCCAGCATAAACACAAATTCAAGCTAACAGCTATAGAAATGAGGGTACTAAGAAAAATGGTCAACAAAACTAGAATGGACCGGATAAGAAACGATGACATCAGAACCCAGCTACAACAAGAAGCAGTATGCAGAAAAATAGAGAATAAACAGATGGAATGGTATGGTCATCTTATACGAATGAAACCAGACAGGCTGCCTAAGAAAATTATGGAGGCTAAACAATACAGAAAGAAGAAGAGGGGAAGACCAAGGACAACATGGCTAAATCAAATTATCAATATTGGACAATCTAGGGGAAAAACGATAAAGGAAATGAGAGAAGAGGCCAGGGACCGGAAAAAATGGAGGAAATGGATTCAAGAAACAGAAGATCACAACCCGACACCCGTTTAGGGTACCAGGGCGAGGGAGAAGAAGAAGAAGAAGAAGAATTTGAAGACGGTACCTCGTAGCGAAAAAATTTTTGCATAAAAAAGAAAGCCAATAAAATTTTCTACAAGATAAGTTCCTACCATTTTTTCTCTAGAATGCACCCTTTTTGAAATATCTGCTGTCAAAAAGGGAATTATGACAAAAAACGGACGAAAGAATATTTTTTTGAAATGACTGACATTTGAGAGCAGGTATCTTGGAAACGGTGTATTCTAGCGAAAAAATGTTAAGAACACATCTTGTAGAAAATTTTATTGGCTTTCTTTTCTGTGTGAAAAATTTTTCGGTACTAGGTACCGTTTTCAAATTATAAGCGAAAAACCAAAGGGCACCTTTCTACCCCCTCCCTATCACCCCACCATCACGCACAGGGTGCAAGACCATTAATTTTTATTTACTTACCCATAATGTACCTTCAGACAAATTTTCAGCTTTATATTTTGTTTTTAGTTTGAATAAGCTAATTACCCTGTACTATAGTTCTTTAGATGAGGTTGCAAGAAGGCACCCTTTGGAAAACGCTTTTAACCTCAGTACTGTTTGCTGCAGTTAGGCTAATTAAAAGCCGTGGCATAGAGAACACAAGGACATGTTGCGAAATTATCAGTTTTAACAAAATGTTTTCCATGGTTGAAAAGTCGGAATTTGGGTTTTATTTTCCAATTCATGTGTATTGGTTAATATTTGGTAGACGTGTATTTTTTAATGATAACCGTAAAAATTAGGGTTAGTGCTCAATAAGATATTGAAAGAGTTCACTTCTAGGTAGAACAAAACTTTCAATTCGTCATAAATTGACACCGAAGATGTTTAAACAGGAAACATTGCAAATTGAATCGCATGCATTTGAATTTTGTCGATTACCATCCAAAACAAAAGCAATCAAGCTAGACAAACTTGGGCCACCAGGTGCTAAAGTTTTGTCCCAACGTGCGACGCGCAGCTCAACAAAAGGACGCCAATTTACGACTCAAACATAACTTGGAGAATATCGGAATTACGTGAATACGGGAAAGGAAGGGAATGCCTGAAAATAAGTTTGACCAAACGTCAGCTCACGTGAAGGTAAAGATAACAGCGTATACCATAGATTGTGGATAGTCTTCAAGTAGCTTTACTTCTAAAACAGCAGAAAATCCTGAATCATCAGACATGTACAGCAATTCAATAATCCGTAATACCAAATCTGTACCTGCTTACGCGTGCTTTTCGGAATAAATCCGTTTTGTTGGGTCACTAAAAGGAGCTCCAAAAAAGCTTGTTACAGCCTCGGAAGTAAAATTAGGACTCAAAACTTTCCTAAAATGGGAACCGAAAACAGCACCACTTTGAAGTTGTACGGGTAAGATTCGCAAAAAAGAACGCCAAAGTATAATCGCCAAAATTACTACATAGGCACCATCATACTCACAACGACAAAAATTGTCAAACGTTTAATAAAAACGAATATCGAAGAAAATATTTTAGGACCGGTACAATCTCTAACAAGTAATAGTTACTGTCCTAAATAGTAGAATTACAAGTTCCTTTTGTGATATTACAGTATAATCATTTTAATCAATTCTCGTTGTTAGGTGAAGACTGCATACCCTCTATTAGAAAACATGTTTTCTCACTGATATCTCATAAATTTTAATGAGATTCTAAAGACTAATTATTATTTTTGTCTTCAGCAAAATGCTTCAAAATCAAGCATTTGTTGAACAGTTTCCAAATAAAAAAGTCGCTGATGTGCATCTCGAAAGGTAAAAGGCTAAAATTTAATAGGTTGTAAAAATTTGAATTTATTCACAACCTTTAATTAATTGAAATTCTTAGTTGGTAATTGTTACTCGAGTTCATGTAAATAAATTTATTAAATGTAAGTTGTTGATTTATATAATTCTCATCAGTAATTTAAACTTCGGTTTCTCTTTCGCATTTACAATTTAAAAATTACTTTCCAGTTTAACCTTCAACTTCCACAAAAAAATATCGTTCAATATGTAGTTTTATTCAATTTGAATTGTTGTTTTGTGATTTCGCAGGAAATACCCTTGTTGATTTGTTCATCGTCAGTGGCATTTGACTTTCTTGATAATTGCATTTATAGGTTCAAGAAATTTTATCATAATTGCCTTCTTTGCTATATAGGGTGATTCAATAATAGCGTATTTCCTCTGAAGGGGTTGCTAGGGAACACTAGCGGAGTACGGGAAAGATCACAGAAAAAATAAATGTCAACTCTAAGTTCAGATGTAAAAAAACGAATCTTAAATTTGGCAACATCTCATCTAAGTATGTTAATAAATAATGTAGATTAGGTGTCGATAATTATTGTTATTTCGAAACCACGGTGATCCATTAAGCATAGGGTAAATAATTCGGCATTTTGTTTATCCGGCTAACGTAATCAGGTTTAAGATAGGTAATTAGGTGGGTAAGTTCTGTTTGTAAAATACTAAAGAAATTAATCACTTATAATAATGCAGAAGACTAAAAGCCGTGTTTACACAACTAAAAGTACCACAGTTGCATTCCACGATTTCTATTTTCGGGTTTTTGTAAACAAACTTCCCTTAACTTTTAATAGCGATATTATCAGAGAAAACAATTATTTATTATGCCTATTTCTTGTGTTTTTTAAAACCATTGACTCAGCTTCGAAGGCAAGTCCACTTTGGTTAATTTTCATATCTGCTTACTGAACGCTGCCAAGCAACCAAGCAACGAAATCCAAGCCGTACGTTTCTAGCATAGTGTAAAAGCGACGCTAACGTTAACGCTACATAACCTATATTTCTGCAAATTTTTATGCTTGGCCTCTTCGCCCAGTAAAATGAAACAAGCTGGTAAATCATAGCGGCAACGACGACAGCAGCAAATCAAAAAACTTCATGCAGAAAAAGCCATCCATGAATGCAAGTGGGCGAAAGAAGTAACTCGTACTCGCAAGTATAGTGTGCATTGAGCATTGTTCTTTTATATTTCTGACTCAAGTGTAACCTACAGTTAGTAATGAAGATGTTAAGAAATTCCTAGAAGATAATCGAATCACGGTGCGCTCCTGCGAATCCCTTAAACCCAAATAAGGAGCAGGTAAATCGTGCTGTTATGGCAACTTATGACCGATGTGATCAACGACGACAGCAGCTAAAAATGTTGTATTTTAGGTTCCGAGTTAGATATGAGCATGTCCATCGAAGAATGCCGCAAACTCGAAAATGATACTAATAAGCAAGCAAATTCTGCTGCGTGGTACCAATACAGAGCTGGTCGAATTACGGCTTCAAAATTTAAAGGCGTTCACAGAACAAAACTGGAAAAACCATCCCTGTCCTTGATACGTTCAGTATGTTATCCCTTAGCAACTCGCTTTAAGACGACGGCTACAGTTTATGGTTGTGAACATGAAAAGAAAGCCCTACAAGCTTACACTAATAAGACGGAGAAAACCCACATACATTTTGGTAGCAAACAATAGGTCTATGTCTAAACCGACAGTACCCACAGATTGGGGCATCTCCGGATGGATATGCCATCTACGAGTGCTGGTCCAAGTTCAGATGACATCCCCATGGACATGCGAGCTATAGGTGTTGGTTCAATTTCCAGTGACATTGTAATAGGCACCGATGATGAAGAGGTTTGTATTTTTGTGAATTATATGTTACAATGTTATGTACCTATTTTGATTATGGATTGCAGCTATGGTGTCACTGTAGGAAACCAGACGACGGCGAACAAATGGTAAAATATTCTGACAGAAAATGTAGAATAAAATTGTACCATTCAGCATGCCTACAATTAAAAAAAATCCTAAAGGAAAGTGGTTATGTGAACTCTGTAAATATAAATAGAATTATTTTGTGTAAATATTTTGATTGTTTATGTACATTAAATAGCTTCTAAAGATCCTTGATACTTTATGCATTAAAATTATTTTTCTTACTTAATTTAGACATGAATTATTCTTTTATGTTGTGTAGACAGCATGTGTAATTTTATTGATTGTTAATGTAGCTTACATAGTTTCGAAATATCCTTATAGTCCAGTCACTATGTAATTTTTGCTTGAAAGTGAAGGGAAATTTGAAATTTCTTTTTTGGGGTATTGGTGAGGTCCAGCAAAGCTTAACTTCAAGTTGTCGACCAAAATTTCCTATGTGCTATTTCCGCTATCTTGATAAATAAGTGCGTTTGATTTTTTTGTGATAAATCGGTTCCCGTTAACACTACATGAAAATAATGTAGACATCTTTGTAAGAATTTTGAATGTTCTACAATTTATGTTCTATTACTTTTTCGCGTAGGAGCAATATTTGTCGAGATATCGAACGCGAAAGGAAAGCGTGAAAGGGTCGAGATTTTTTTTCGAGCTTCTGAGCTTGTGTCTCATTTCTCTTTCTATTTAGCGAAAAGGTAGCCATTATCAAACTTGTAGAGGTTGAAAATAGCTTCAATTTGACCTATTATAAATTGATATGCGACTAAAATTACGACTTGTAGAGCGGCCAAAGTTGTCAAGTTGGCGCGTAATTATTATTTCATGTATCGTACTATTACGTAGATGACAACAAATTTCATTGCATTATTGGAATCATTATATTTCATCTAGTAGATAGTATACAGCATTATATGACTGTATATTAATAATAATAAAAATAATAATAATAATAATAATAATAACATGTAAGGGCAAATCGGTAACATACAATAGATACAGCAAGGGGCCTAATACCGAGCCCTGAACAACATCTAAGTTTATACGGACAGTGGTGGACGTTACATCATTAATTTTAACAGTTTTCTGTTAGTAAGAAAAGATATCAGCCACATAAGAAGTGGGCCCCGAATGCCTAAGGAACAAAACTTTTTTCTAATGCATTCCACATTCACAGTGTCGAATGCACGCGATATATCGAAAAATTTTGATGCAACAAATTTACCGTTATCCAGTTGCTGATAGACATAGCGGAGCACGCTAAAACTAGCAGTTTCTGTAGATCTGAGCTGTCTGAAGCCGTGTTGTGTTTCGGAGAACAGATTGTATAGTCAAAATTATACTCATTCGGAGTCACGTGACCTTTGTCTGTCACTGTTCATCTTTAGTAAAATAGATGAAATGGAAGAAATTTGAAAAAAAGGCATGTCGATTCATAAAATTAATTTTAAAAATTTGACGTTTCTAATCTGTCAGATTATATTTTTCGTGTAAGTTATTGAGATAAGGGTAATAAAACCTAAAATTGTCGAGCCGAAAACTGGAAATTAAAAGAAACCATCGGACATGCGGTATAACGAGCAGTCACAACAATTAATTTGAATATTATGCGTTGTTTTTTATGAAGAGTACAATATTAATAAAAGTAAATCAACAGTTTCACCCTCCAACGCTGTTCGCCGTGCTTCTCTTGCGTTAAATATCTCGGAAAGCACAATTTACCGAAAATATGAGCCAGAAAGTGAAGAATGCAAAAACGGAAGTCGACGAAGCAGTCAAGACACTATATATAAAATGTATGTAGCTAAAGAATTTGTAACCATAAAAAATCTAAAAAATGCTTGGTTGAAGAATCTGGAGGAGATTTTGCACATTCAGTTTCTTCCCTAAATAACGGGTGTTCATAAACAGTCGTCATCCCAGTAGGTTTTGACTTCAGAAACGTATGTCTATTAAAATTGAAAAAAAAATGCACGAATTAATCAAAGACATAACATTTTGTTTTTCAAAGCAACTGGGATGACGACTGTTTATGAACACCCGTTAGATTGTGCAAGGAAATAGGCTTCAAATGGCAATGTTCTATAACAGAATATGCATGCACAGAAATTAACTTAAAATTTGCTATACGCAGCAGGTTTTTTTACGACATGTTATGTTTTCTTTAACCTGTAAATTCAGTTTAATTTCATATAAGAGAATAAACCCGTAGCAATCTTGTTTTAGAAATTGGCATATGTCAGGATAACCTACAAAACGGAATGTCATTTATTTCCCTAAAATTGCATTTTTAAGAATCGACATACGTAAAATTACTAGATTATCACGTGACTCCGAATGGGTATAAATTTGACTATATTTATTCAGGAACGATACCATTCGATTTGCCACAACTTTTTCGCACACTTTGGAAAAGACACTCAGAACTGATAATTAACTAATTGTTTTTAAATTTCATTTAAAAAAGTAGGCTTTTTTTAATTAATTTCGGTGTGTTAAGTGCCACTTTTTTTCACTCAGTGAAAAAAAGTGACACTTTGCTTTTAATTTAGGAATGAACGATTCTAATTGGACGTTTCCTTAGTTACCAATCGACGTTTCCTTAGTTACCAGAACTGACCAACGCACTTGACTAAAATGAAGGCAAATACAACTCTATACAAAATAGGCTTGGATTTGAATGTTTAATGAAATTTTAAAAAATCTTATAGACAACTCGTGTTAGCGTGCTTATTTTTCACGCGTGTGGAATATTAAACTTGGCTGCGCCTCGTTTAATAACCCTCCACACTTGTGAAAAAAAGTTGCACTTGTAACACTTGTGGTCTAAATAACTATTAATACTTTTGTAGATATTATTATTAAAGTAAAAATAATTAGATTAACTTTGTTAATAAGATTTATTTCATAATTATACAATTATAGGAGGGCATAAATTTACGAGGGCACAAGAAACTGTTAATATCTGATCTACCACAGCAACATCGTCAGTTTTCTTTTTCGCCAGGAACATGGGCATTGTTTCGTGAAGAACTGTATTTTTTTGACGAAGGACTCCAATATTGCGTTTGACGTGTATTCTGAAAAAAGATATAGGTAGTTAAGATAATTATTGTAATAATATACTTGCCCTACCTCACGCTTGCTATATTCCTGGTTGATTCTATATCCCTTGGATCGAGCTGCCGTATCCCTTTTAGAAAAGCAGGCGTAATCACTGTGGCCATATGTAGTCCTAGGGAGTCTTTTATTAAAAAGCCACGATCTGTCAATACAAAATCTCCTGGCAAGAGATTGTTTAAAATCCCACAATCCTCTGTTAGACCTTTATCGCTTATTCTGCCACCATATCCATGTGATATAAATGATATTGATCTAGGAGGAGTGATGCCTATTGGTACCTTTACCGTATTATGTTGTTTGTACGTAGACCATGTAGTACATTGTACTTCAAGGCTACTTGATTTTTCCACTCTCATCTCAAAACAATCGATTATTACTGAAATCTTGTTGCCAAATGCTATCTTGAAGCATTCTGGCATTGATTTAATCACCTGATCTCATTCAGGCCAAATAATAAAAATTTTCATCCGATGATACATAATATTCAATGTGGTATAAAATATTCTGGAAATTGTTTGTACGCTGACGTTAAACATGTATGCCAATAAACTAAAATCTAAATTTAATCTAAGTTTTATCACCGTTATCAAAAACGTGCCTCTAAGCATGTTTTACGTACTGAATTAGGAATAAATATATATAATTAAATGTGAACTGTATATATATTGTATGTATTTGGTGTAGCATTTGCCATATAGTAGACGTGTGTAAAATAATTTTTTTTTGTAATGTCACAAATAAAGTATATCTATCTAACACGCAAAACTTTAAATGCGCGCGGGCTACAGCGTCATTCTTCCATGCTCACGTAAAACTTTTACATTCGCTGGAAAATTCTCACTTTTTTTAACTTGTAGAACAATCTACTATTAATTCACTAGCGATTTAAGAAGAAAATTAACTCGCTAGCATATAAACATTATAAACAGTTACTTATGGAAACTATTATGGAGATAATAATAATAATGGCAGTTTAAAATGACAAAGGAATAATAATTAATCGAGTTATTTAACAATAACAGTAACGGCGTAACTGGAGACTTGAGTTACCACATTTATATTTTTATGACGCTCAACGCCTCAACGGCTTAAACCTGAAAAGAAACACAGATTGCAGGCAGCTGAAAATTATTTCGGTGGCGCAAATAATTCTCACATATAATCTCATAAGAGCATTAACTCTTTCCGCCATTTTTGTTACTGCGTTCCAACAACGTCGTATTAATTAGGACGCCTTCCAGAGGCGAGCGTTTCCTTTCCAGAGACTTTCCATTCGAAAATATTTTTTTTTAACTTTTCCTTACTGCCAATCTCTAGCGTGCTTTTAAAACTTTCTTTAGTGCAACAAAAGTTATTAAATTCGTTGTACATCTTAAATGCGGCATATGCCGCGGGTTTCAGCTAGTAAATCAATAAAGCACTAAAAAATTTAAAAAAATAATTGGTCATAAAGACATGGAGGAAAATCAAAATAAATTCATAAGCAAAATTGTTTAAAAAAGTTGTTCAAAATTTTGACCATTCACTAGGAAACAAGTTTTTGCTCGCCTTAATATGTTCACTTGAACTCTATGGAGCATACCCATGATACTATAACTACTTCGCAGTATCATGGAGCATACCAACATAAACAGGTTAAGCGGCACCTTGAATACGAAGAATGGGATCTTGCACGTTATCGACCGGAGTTCGATAAACGCTTGCTTTAACGTGTCAAAAAAAAAAATCTAGCGGCGTCAAATCAGGGAATCTCGGTGGCCACCCAGCAGGGCCATTTCGTGCAATCCATTGCTAATTAAATTCTCCATCCAATCACTCTCTAACTGGTGCAGCAAAATGAGCTGGCGCTCCATCCATTTGAAACCACATTTTTGTGATAGCCGCAAGTGGCAAATTATCTAAAAGTTCTTGCAGCTCAGTTTGCAAGAAATTAAAAAAAAATGTCACCGTATAGTCGAGGAGGTAAAATGTCCCAGTAGGTGGGTACCAAGTATTCCAACCCTGAACCTTTGCTGATGGTGGTTTACAACTGCTAACTGCTGCATGAGGGTTTTCAAAGGCATAAACATGAGAATTGTGAGAAAAGAAACCATCCCTACTAAAATTTGTCTCATCCGTCCATAAAATGCGAGAAATAAAATTTGGATCATTTTCATTTTGTCCCGACAACCAATTACAAAAATTCTTCCTTAAATGAAAGTCTTCGGGTAAGAGCGCTTGAACTTGTGTGTACTGATAAGGGTGTAATCTTTCGTCAGCAATTACTCGATGTACGGAACTTTGCGACAACTCCAGTTCTTGTTCAATGCTTCTTGTAATTCTGGTAGGATCTTCTCTCTCTCTCAGTCTTGACGACATTATTGTGGCACTCCCCCACAACCAGGATCATTTCTACATATTCGTTATTATATTAATTAGAATACATTTTTGAAAGTCAGTTACTGACAAATCTAAACCTACTTAGACAAAATACCGGGTGATTATAAATGCTTTTCCATCAAGTTTCCTTTGAAATATTTGTTAAATTTGAATATGTAGGTGGCACTGTAAGTCTATGTCAGATTCGAGCAGGTTAGGATTTGCGTCAGTTTTGACACAGACTGACGCAAAACCTAACCTGCTAACCTCAAATTTGACATGAACTTACAGTGCCACCAACATATTATTCATACAACAAATATTTCAAAGTTAACTTGATGGAAAAGCATTTATAATCACCCGGTACAAGAGAACTAGCTAGCTCAAGCATCGATGGCAGTTCCATTTTAAAACTATAGGCATGAAAAAATGAAACTTTGAAAACTAAATTTTAGGTAAGTTTGATGAAAAGGTCAGTTTTTTGAATTGGGTTTGTTTAATAACAATAATAATCTTTGATTCAAACGTTGAATTTTTAAAAAATGTTGGTAAATAGCTTATTTAAAAATGAATCTTCAGCTGTTAATATTTCAGAGGAATGATTGTAAAGATTTGTTTTTATTATTTTTCCGTACTCCGCTAGTAGTTCCCAACAACCCTTCCACAAGAAATGCACCATTTTGGAATCACCCTGTATAACGAGCAGTATCAATATCATTTAAAATACAGAAATATTAAAAGAGCAATCGTTCACAACTGGAACTTCCATTCTTAAAATCCAAAACCTAAAGCAGTAACTGTAAAACCAAAAGATATTATACATGTCGTTCGCAATGATAACTTTCTCCAAACTACCAAAACTGTAGCAACATCAATATTTAACAACAGTCTCTTTACTGTGTTAAACAGTTTATTGAACAAAATAATGAAAGCAAGATTTTATACTTAGAAACTGTATACGTAATGTTTCCTATATGCTTAGCCTGTACATGCTCGCTTGTATTTATTGGTGAAACATTCTCGTTTTTTACATTAACTACACATCCAGTTCTTAAATATAATTTTTGTAATGCCAACTCTATCGCGAAGGCCACATATACAGACAATCCCAAAATGTACTGACGATTTTCAAAATTAAATAACTTGAACAGATTAATCAATTCCGACTTTTCAAATGGGATCTTATCAAGGAAGAATGGGAGTTTTGTTGATAGTTGTCAAAATAATTATCATGAACAATTATACCACCGACCAACGCATCTTTTGCGTAACACATTATTTGAGAACAAATTCAATTGTTGCGACTCAACGAACATTTCGGAATGAATTTCAACGTCGGGAGGCTCCTTCGCGCAACACCATTTTGGCGTGGAATGAGAAATGGCAAGTGTTGGGCAACAATAACAAAAGATAGACTCGAAGACCTCGAAGTGTTTTCAGTCCTGAAAACGTTGAACGAGTACGAGTTTCTTTTGCGATGAGTCCGGAACGTTCCCTCAGACAGCAGGCCTCCTCATTAGATTTGAAGAAGTCCAGTGTTCATCGAATTCTTAAGAGTATGAAAATCCATCCATATAAACCGACCCTTGTCTAAGAGTTAAGCCCGAGGGATAAAGAAAACCGTCTTGCGTTTTGTAGAGAATTCTTAGACCTTATTGTTCGAGAACCCAATGTTACTCGTCGTCTCTTTATGAGTGACGAAGCACATTTTTACTTGAATGGGTTTGTTAACAAGCAAAATTCAAGATATTGGGCAAACGAAAACCCACATCAAATGCATAAACGTCCTCTTCATCCTAAGAAAGTAACCGTTTGGTGCGGCCTATCAGCCAGTGAAACTATCTGCCCTTATTTTTTCGAAGAAAATGGAAGAATCGTGACTGTCACATCTCAAAGATTTTGTCAAACGATTGACAATTTCTTTCGGCCAAGGTACGAAGAACTAAATGAAGATTATTGGTTCCAGCCGGATGGTGCGCCATGTCACACAGCGAGAATTAGTGTCGATATGCTGAGTGATATGTTTCCTGATCGATTAATATCTCGTAACGGCGACATAACATGGCCAGCTAGTTCGCCGGATCATACGGCACCGGATTATTTTTTGTGGGGAATGCTGAAGGGTGGCGTCTATAAAAATAAACCCCGCAATCTCGATCAACTAAAACAAAATATTGAAAACGAAATTAGAACGATGCCAGCTGATATGTTAGCTAGAGTAATGAGAGATTTTGTACGGCCCCTCAAGAGTGCGTTGAGGAGGAAGGCAGCCACTTGACCACTTCAAATTTCAAGTAAAAAAACTCCATGTTTCGACTTTTAGATAGAAGTTTTGTTTTTGTAATATATGGAACTAATAAAAAGTTATTTATGTATTGTTTGAGGCTTTCGCGGTTACTCGAATTATTCTCCTTAGCATAGAATTTCGGCTTAGACCGCGTAGTATTTGTATATGAACACCCAGCAATTTCTGGCTTAATGTGCCTTGCACCTTGTGAAGTCGAGCAAAAACCCGCGCGGTGGCCATGCTCTTTGGTGGCTCGTGTTGTTTGAGTATCTTGAGAACGAGGATACTTAGGCAGATTTGGCCGTTTTGCTGTTTGTGCATCCATATTCACTAACGTTTCGCAAGACCTTGCAGCTTGCATCATCAGAGTGAAAGTCGCACTAAGAACCGAAGGTCGGTGTGGAGCTATTTATAGTCCTCTGTGCCAGGCGCGCGGAGTGGCGTAACGCTGGTTGGTCATCCGAGTGCAACGTAATCCGTGGCCGTATGACGCACAGTGGTTGTAATGCTTTAGATCGTGTATCACAGGGGTCCACGTTTTACTAAGTTTAAAGCCATCTTCCCTGTTGATATTATTTGGATGTTTTTCTATTTCTATGGCTTCACGTATCACTCGCGGGAAGTAATGAGGTATTCTGGCAAGTACTCTGGCATGCTCAAATTCTAAAGTGTGCCCATTTGTAAATGTATGCTCAGCTACGGCTGATTTTGTGATGCGTTTGTGTTTGCAATCGCCTTTATGTTCTTGGAGTCTTAGATCAACGGAACGACCAGTCTGTCCAATGTAACTCGAGCCGCAAGAACAAGGAATGCGATATACGCCAGCGGTTTTTAAACTTGGAATCTTGTCTTTTACCGATCTGAAGCCGTTGCCCAAAGTTTCCTTGCTCGTGAACACAGTTTTGATGTTGCATCGTTGCAGGACACGTCCTATCTTATCAGTTGAGCCTTTAACGTAAGGTAGAAATGCTAAGCCTTCCAGAGGTGGAGAATCTTCTTTAGCCTTCTTTGTCTTGTCTAGTGCTTTTCGTATGGCGGTAGTTGTGTATCCGTTCCTTTGTAAAGAGTCAAACAGATGTAGCTTTTCTCTCTCTAGATTTTCTTCGTCTGAGATACGAACGGCTCTTGTCGCCAGAGTCTGGAGAACTGTTGCTTTTTGCATTGGATGATGGTGTGAGTCAGCATTTAGATATCTGTCCGTGTGTGTTTTCTTTCTATAGACTGCATGTCCTAAACTACCATCTGATTTACGTTTCACCAGGACGTCTAGAAACGGAATACTGCAATTTTCCTCTACTTCCATTGTGAATTGTATGTTCGGATGTACAGAATTCAGGTGTTTTAGAAACAGATTCAATGTCTGGCGTCCATGTGACCAGATGACAAAGGTATCATCTACATATCTCAACCAGCAAGTCGGTTTTAGCTGCGCTTGTTCGAGAGCCTTGGTTTCAAAAGCTTCCATGTAGATATTAGCGATAACAGGTGATAGCGGTGAACCCATGGCCGCTCCTTCGACTTGTTCGTATATTTTATTGTTCCAACTGAAGTAAGTGTTTTTCAGGCAAATTTCAACAAGTTCAACTTGGTCTGTAGGCAAGAGATCTTTGAGCATTACTAGCACCTCATCAACCGGCACTTTCGTGAAGAGTGATACTACGTCGAAACTGACTAAGAGATCATCTTTGTTTAACTTTATGTTCTTTAGTTTCTGGACAAACTCTGCTGAATCCTTGACAAAGGAGTCTGTTTTCCCAGTTAGAGGCTGTAGTATACTGGTTAAATGTCTTGCTAAAGCATGTGTAGGAGAATTAATCGCGCTGACAATTGGTCTCAACGGCACGCCCTCCTTATGTATCTTAGGTAGGCCATACATGCGAGGAGTTACACTTACTTCAGTTGGAACAATAAAATATACGAACAAGTCGAAGGAGCGGCCATGGGTTCACCGCTATCACCTGTTATCGCTAATATCTACATGGAAGCTTTTGAAACCAAGGCTCTCGAACAAGCGCAGCTAAAACCGACTTGCTGGTTGAGATATGTAGATGATACCTTTGTCATCTGGTCACATGGACGCCAGACATTGAATCTGTTTCTAAAACACCTGAATTCTGTACATCCGAACATACAATTCACAATGGAAGTAGAGGAAAATTGCAGTATTCCGTTTCTAGACGTCCTGGTGAAACGTAAATCAGATGGTAGTTTAGGACATGCAGTCTATAGAAAGAAAACACACACGGACAGATATCTAAATGCTGACTCACACCATCATCCAATGCAAAAAGCAACAGTTCTCCAGACTCTGGCGACAAGAGCCGTTCGTATCTCAGACGAAGAAAATCTAGAGAGAGAAAAGCTACATCTGTTTGACTCTTTACAAAGGAACGGATACACAACTACCGCCATACGAAAAGCACTAGACAAGACAAAGAAGGCTAAAGAAGATTCTCCACCTCTGGAAGGCTTAGCATTTCTACCTTACGTTAAAGGCTCAACTGATAAGATAGGACGTGTCCTGCAACGATGCAACATCAAAACTGTGTTCACGAGCAAGGAAACTTTGGGCAACGGCTTCAGATCGGTAAAAGACAAGATTCCAAGTTTAAAAACCGCTGGCGTATATCGCATTCCTTGTTCTTGCGGCTCGAGTTACATTGGACAGACTGGTCGTTCCGTTGATCTAAGACTCGAAGAACATAAAGGCGATTGCAAACACAAACGCATCACAAAATCAGCCGTAGCTGAGCATACATTTACAAATGGGCACACTTTAGAATTTGAGCATGCCAGAGTACTTGCCAGAATACCTCATTACTTCCCGCGAGTGATACGTGAAGCCATAGAAATAGAAAAACATCCAAATAATATCAACAGGGAAGATGGCTTTAAACTTAGTAAAACGTGGACCCCTGTGATACACGATCTAAAGCATTACAACCACTGTGCGTCATACGGCCACGCCCCACGGATTACGTTGCACTCGGATGACCAACCAGCGTTACGCCACTCCGCGCGCCTTGCACAGAGGACTATAAATAGCTCCACACCGACCTTCGGTTCTTAGTACGACTTTCACTCTGATGATGCAAGCTGCAAGGTCTTGCGAAACGTTAGTGAATATGGATGCACAAACAGCAAAACGGCCAAATCTGCCTAAGTATCCTCGTTCTCAAGATACTCAAACAACACGAGCCACCAAAGAGCATGGCCACCGCGCGGGTTTTTGCTCGACTTCACAAGGTGCAAGGCACATTAAGCCAGAAATTGCTGGGTGTTCATATACAAATACTACGCGGTCTAAGCCGAAATTCTATGCTAAGGAGAATAAAAAGTTATTTAATTTTGAAAACCGTCAGTACATATTGGGATTCTCTGCCACCGTAGCTCTGCTAGTCTTCTTCGGCAAGAGGACAGAAGCAACACGGCAGAAGCAAGAAAATTATAAAATTGCATTACATGTCCAGACGACAGGGACAGATATTCAAAAAATATAGTTTATAATATGCATCTTCTTGATACGCCTCGTTGTGGCGACGGAACGCTCGACAGCTTAACACAGATAGAAGACAGGATAAGGATACAAAGCAAAAGCTTTCTGTGGAAAGTATCCGTTGAAGCGTCTATTCAGTAACTGAAAGTAGGAGGATTTATAACATAGACAGAGGAGTTTGCAGTAGCTATCCACTCTCGTGTGATATCGACAAAGAAAGACATAAACCACATTCGCAAAGGGGACCTGGACATATCGCCGAATGGACAAAACGCCGAATCTTATTTTAATGCCCAAACGAATCGTGCTCAAAACGTCGAATTCGTTAGCGTGGACAAAACGCCGAAAATGCCCAAAACGCCGAATACTGTAGGTGGACAGATCGCCGAAAATGGACAAATCGCCGAAATAGTTACCATGGACAAAACGCCGAAAATGCCCAAAACGCCGAATTCTCTCTGTGGACATATCGCCGAAAATGGACAAATCGCCGAAATAGTTACCGTGGACAAAACGCCGAAAATGCCCAAAACGCCGAATTCTCTCTGTGGACATATCGCCGAAAATGGAAAAATCGCCGAATTAGTTATCGTGGACAAAACTCCGCATTCTGTCGGTGGCCATATCGCTGAAATTGGACAAATTGCCGAATTAGTTACCGTGGACAAAACGCCGAAAATGCCCAAAACGCCGAATTCTGTCGGTGGACATATCGCCGAAAACGGACAAATCGCCGAATCAGTTAGCGTGGACAAAACGCCGAATCCTGTGAGTGGACATATTGCCGAAGATGCGGATATGTGGATATGGTAAAAATTAAGGTTGCGGAATATTTATTTACGACCAAACAAACCTCGAGAATTGTTTTGAAGTTGTTACGTTTTGTTGCAATTATTTTTAAATTACAACAGTAATAAGTTTAGCTAGCAATAAATTGCTGCCAGCATAAATAACACACCTAAAATCTAATAGTGGATGTTCTAACTACAATTTTTTATATCTCGTGCGCATTTTTGTGATTTAGTATTAGGGGTGGTCTCATTTTGTTCCTTATGCTGGGACCCGTGACGGGTATACCGAGTTATTTTTACTTAGTAAAAATCCAAAAAGTGATATTTTCGGATATTAAGTAAGATTTCAATGAGATTTTTTAGCGTGTGTTAGTTTTAGCTAACTGAACAATCGTAAGGTCAGAAAACATTTTTTTTAACTTTCGCAAAGAATTAATTGTTCAATTTTCTAAATATTTTTCAAGGTTCAATTTTTTTAAGTGACGACGTTTTTGATGCAACGCGCTTTTTTGGAGAAATATTTTTCAATGATAATTAATATCTATGTAAATGGCTTCTAAAACTCTAATCTGTCCTTGTTAATGAATTACTGTTACAAGAATCCTGTAAATGTTCTTTTACAGTTGTATTAATGAGGAAATTTTCTAAGATGTGAGCAAACGAAAGTGAAATCAAGTTTGGTTTTGAAAATTAAACATATGTCAATTATTAATTCACATTACATTGACGTTTTAGAATACACATACATAACCTAAACCATTGCATAACTGTCAAATCTAAATTTTATTTGAAAATTAATATAAAAACTAACACTTAAACAATGTTACATCTGCTACATCAATAAATACGTATTAAGTTATAAGAACTGCTGAAAGTGTTTCCAGCGTACATAAATCAAACAAGTAGAGACACTCACTGTCAGTTTCTTTGATGTCAAAATACCGATTTGGATGACCTTGAACGGCTCCTGGGGGTTATTTCCCGATAGTACTAACAGATGGCGCCACTACTTTATCACATATGATTGGTAGCAGAGTCAGTAACTGGCTCTGATTGGTAGAACTTTGTTCTGCCATCTGATTGTCAAGCTTAGAAATACCCCCTAAGGTACTGTCCCAGGCATAGGTTTCAACATTTGGCATGAGTGTCTCTACTCGTTTGATGTATGTACGCTGGTGTTTATTGATTAAACATGTGTAATTTAAAATTTTATAAATTAAACAACTTGACAGTAATACTATTATAACTGTCATATTTAAATTTAAAACATTCGAAGTAATAGAGCACATGACTTAATTTTTTCAAAGCCAAGCTTGATTTCGTTTTCATTTGCTCACATGCTATATCCAGTTTACACGTTCTAAACATTTATTTTTTCTTGAAAAAATTGAGCCAGAATTTTGTATTTAGATAGAAAATCACATTTTAAACAACTTTTTCTTGTAATTTTTTCCCTATCTTGGCTAGTATATGCATTTTTCGCAATTATTTTCCAAAAATGTAAAATTTTAGAGATAACGGAAGTCACGTGACTAGGTACTTTTGTTTGGTCCAATTGTAATATTTTGCAACCACCTCCGATCGCCAAAAATTGCATTTACTAGCCAAAATAGAGACAAAAAAATACAGAAAATTTGTTTAAAATGTGGTTTTCTATCTAAATACAATATTATTTCTCAACATTTTGAACAAAAAATAGTAAATTTTTAGAACACGTAAACTGGATAACGCAAAATCTCATTAAGACAACTGATAAAGAACATTTACAGGATTGTTGTAAAAGTAATTCATTAACAAGGACAGATTAGAGTTTTAGAAGCCATTTAAATAGATATTAATTATCATTGCAAAATATTTCTCTTAAAAAGCGCCTTGCATCAAAAACGTAATAACATATTACTTTGGACTAAAAAAATCTAAAGGAATAATTAACATTTTCTCTTATTTTTCAAAATATAAATGTTAGTCTTCACCTAAAAAAATTGAATTTTAAAATCAAGTCTTGGTATGTGAAATCTTAAAAAACATTTAGAAAATTGAAAAATTATTTTTTGCGAAAATTAAAGTTAGCTAAAACAAACGCTAAAAAATCTCATTGAAATCTTAGTTAAGTTCCAAAAAATAGCACTTTTTTTGATAATTTTGAAAAACGTCATTTTCTAACTAAGTAAAAATAACTCAGTATATCGGTTGCGGGTCCGCATAAGGAACAAGATGAGACCACCCCTAATACTAAATCACAAAAATGCGCACGAGATATAAAAAATTGTAGTTAGAACATCCACTATTAGATTATAGGTGTGTTATTTATGCTGGCAGGAATTGCTAGCTAAATTTATTACCATTGTAATTTAAAAATAATTACAACAAAACGTAACCACTTCAAAACAATTTTCGATATTTGTTTGGCCGTAAATAAATATTCCGCAAACTTAATGTTTACCATATCCACCACAGGATTCGGTGATTTCGTCTTTTTCGGCGTTTAGTCCACGCCAACTAAATCGGCTTTTTGGGCATTTTCGGCGATATGTCCACTCATAGGATTCGGCGTTTTGTTCACGCTAACTAATTCGGCGATTTGTCCGTTTTCGGCGATATATCCACCGACAGATTTCGGCGTTTTGTCCACGCTAACGAATTCGGCGTTTTGGGCACGATTCGGCGTTTTGGGCATTAAAATAAGATTCGGGGTTTTGTCCATTCGGTGATATGTCCTAGACCCCAAAATATAATGCATTAGTTTTAACTCACTATCTCATTATTTGTTGTTACAAATAAGAAAGCTGTTAACGATACTAATACGATATAACACAGCATAGATTCACCAGCATATTAAAGACCGAAACATTTACCGACCAATCACAAATTACCCAAATTTTCCTCTGTTCTGAATACATTTTCTGGGGTCTATTGGGTAATTTGTAATTGGTCGGTAAATGTTTCGGTCTTTAATATGCTGGTGAATCTATGCTGTGTTATATCGTATTAGTATCGTTAACAGCTTTCTTCTTTCTAACAACAAATAATGAGATAGTGAGTTAAAACTAATGCATTATATTTTGAAGCTACAAATAGAATCTGTTAGAATATATCGAACATCCTTTATATTATTTCAAGCTGATTCTTATCCCTACACTAGTTTTGAGTTTTTGAAATTTTAATTTTAGAACTTTATTATATTTTTAAAATTTTGGAAGTTGATTGCTGTGAATGATTTTTAAGTTTAATTAAATTTGAAATTGTCTAATCGTTCTAGTTTGATTTTCCAGTTTGTAATTTATGCCACACTTGGACCAGGTAAATAGTGGAAATATTGTGTCTCTTACAGGTATTTTGTGCATAATTGAAGGGTGAAAAATAATAATTTTTTTTTCGACAATGTTATTCTTCTGGAAAATTAGCGTAGGTTTCTCTTGAGAAAATCCAAACCTATTAATATACGAAGATATAGTTTACTGCAATGCTACATGTAGCATTTTAAAATTTTCTTTAGTAGAGTATTTCATGAACGCATCCAATATTCGTAAATACATTATCTTGTATTATGTGCAAAAAGTTTGCAACTCAACGTACACGTACACATTATTTTGATTTTGTAAAGATAATATGGGTAATTTTTTTACTTTTAGTTTTCTGAAATTAACTTTAATTTTTTATGTATTCTGTAAATCTACGAATTAGGCTTCATTTAGTATGGTGTGTTTTCTGTCTGTAATAATTTTTTTGTTTAATTAATTTAATAGAAAAAAATAATAAGGGGTCATTCTGACGCCAGTAGGAAGGGATTAAAAGAGAGGAGTGGGTTATGTGGGTAGTTATAGCGAGGAAACAATAAATAAAAATAGCTTTAAAATGTTGTGTTGTGACAAACAAATGACCTACGAGGGGACGTTTTTATATTCCCGGAATAAGTACTTTGTAATTTGGTTAGAATTTTTCTATTTAACTTTTTAAAATCAGCTAGGCCTTGAAACAACATATGGCAATTTATAAAACAATTGCCAAATTTATAGCTTAGTTCTCTTCTGGTTTTTGAAGACGTGTCACGCTAAGAGGTCGAAATGAATAAATTTGAGTATCGCTCCATTATAAAATTCCTCACCAAACAGGGAAAAGTCCTCAAATAATAGTTGAAGAAATGAGAGCCGTATATGGTGACCTGTGTCCTTGTTTAGATGTGGTCGAGAATCATTAGAAGATGATCCAAGATCCGGTCGTCTCACTGAAACGATTACCGCAGAAGTTGTGGATCAAGTTAAAATTTAGTGTTAGAAGACGCCAGACTAAAGAAGAGGCAGTTAGCAACATTAACTGGTGTATCAGAAACTACTATTTTTAGGATTTTTCATGAATATTTGGGCATGTCAAAAGTAAGTGCAAGATGGGTTCCCCGAATGCTTTCTCCCTTTCAAATGCAGCACAGAATTCAAGTCTGTAATCAGTTTTTGAGTTTGTTTGAGGAAGATCCCGACTCTATAATTAAACGAATTGTTACGGGAGATGAGACTTGGGTCCATTATTATGACACAGAGTCCAAACAAGAGTCCATGCAGTGACATGTTAAGGGCGCTAGCCCTCCTAAAAAGTTTAAGGTCGTTGCATCAGCAGGAAAAATAATGGCCAGCATTTTTTTGGGATTGTGGGGGAATATTATTAATAGATTACTTAAAAAAGGGCCAAACAATAAATGGGGAATAATATTCGGGCCTATTGCACCGTTTACGGGATTCAATTAAACAAAACAGACGGGGAAAGCTAAGCAAGGGGATACTGCTGTTGCACGACAATGCTGTTGTTCATAAGGCAAAAACAGTCAAGACTGCCATGGACGGCTAGGTATAGGTGTGTATTACATTCCGATGATAATCACTTTTGTGTCTTAAGAAAAACCTATTTAACATTATTTGTAATAACAACAAACCCATTATCCTGATTATGAATAACCGTAATTACATTCCAATGATAATCACTTTCCTTTTACAAGAACATAATACCGTCTTTGACCACTTACTACAAAAGATTTTGAAGATTTTAGTATTGACGCATTGTTTAAGACCACATAAATTCGAGCAAAACATTTTCGAGAAATTGCGGTTCGAGGAACTTGTATTTCGAGAAAAGTTACATTCGAGCAATTTGATTTTCGAGCAATTGATTTCGAGCAATTGCATTCGATGAATTTTCCGGAGACGGCCATGGACAGTTGCGGCTTTGAAGAACTGGACCATCCGCCCTATAGTCCCGATTTGGTTCCCTCAGACTACTTTCTATTCCCAAATATGAAAAAATCTGGTGTGATACACGCACACAAATTTCTTTTACAGTGATCTTGCAATTAGCCAAAAATTTGATTTTAAATGTTTAAGCATTTTTCAAAAATTTTCAAAGAATTGCAAATTCTACAAAAACGGTACAAAATAGAGCGTTGGTTGAAGAGACAATTTTTTTCTAGAATTTTAAGCTGAATTCAAAAATGTAATAATATAGCGGGTGTTCTCTTTAAAATAGAAGTTAATAAAAAAAATAGAAAAAAAACAAAAGAAACCCACTTTAGCAGTATTCAACTGAAAAATCACCTATCTCACATTAATACACATTAAAAATTTAATAAAAATGTAAAGTTTAAAAAAAATCGTTAGCGCCGTTTTTGCAAAAATCGAAAAAAACTGAAAAATTACAAGAGTAAACACCTACTTCCGGTTATGCGATTTTCTTCAATAGCTTGCTGTTTTATCTACATAGTACACAAAACTTATATATGAAGTTTCAACGCCATACCTCTTTTGTGTTTTGAGATATTCGGTTCACAGACAGACACACAGACCGACACGCAGCCACACAGACAGACAGACAGACCAATGAAAAAAATATGTTTTTTGGAATTATGGTACTCCAAAACGTGAAGATCTGTTGAAAACTCAATTTCGAATTTTTGGGGTGAATCCAATACTTCCTTTATCGTAAAAGGAAGTAAAAAGACATCAGAGGAAGAAAATTTGCCGATGATAATGAACTCATAGCAGCAGTTGACAGACAAAAACGAAAAGATATTTTTATCACGAGTTGAAGTTGTTATTGAAACGTTCCAATACTTGCATTGTTAAGGGAGGGGGTTATATTGAAAAATAAATTTTTCTTAGTTCTGTAGTTGTTTGGTTTGTTTTCTATTCCGGGAATATAAAAACGACCCCTCGTATTAATAGAATACACGTTATAGTACCAGCAATTAGAAGATAAATATACGTTTGTAACGGAATAGACCATATAACATACACACAGGAATTAAGACAAAGTGTACAACAAATCAAAACACTTCCAAATGAAGTAAGTGTAAAACACCTGAATTCTGTACATCCCAACATACAATTTGCAATGGAAGTAGAGGAAAATTTCAGTATTCCATTTCTAGACGTCGCGTCGTGGTGAAATGTAAATCAGATGGTAGTTTAGGACATGCAGTCTATAGAAAGAAGACACACACGGACAGAGCGTAATTAAAATACGAGAAATCGGCAGTGAAGTAATCCATTGTTTTACGACTTTTTGTAGGCGACGGGGCGATAAATGTCAACCGACGTTAACATAACCTACAAAAGTTGGTTAAAATGTAGTAATTTCGCGATTTATCAATTAAAAAGAAACATAATGCACTTCTCGTCACTGAAGTTTCTTTTTATCCCTCATGTGGTTTATTTGCTTTGGCCCTACGGGCCTCGGTAACTAAATCCACATTGGTGGGTAACTAAATCCACATTGGTGATAAAAAGCTAAACTTCAGTGCCTTGGTATACAAATTACTATTATTTACTAAAATCTAGTTGCTAAAGTAACACTTTATTGACAAGGGCGGATAAGTAACTAAGTAATTAATTAAATTAAACGTCAGTCAATGTTTTTGTAAATGATTAAGTTTAAATTGTAATTAAAAGAAACTTTTTTTGTAGGTGTTGGAAACAATTTTGCATGTCACACAAAAATATTGTTTCCAACTCCTGCAATTATTGAGGTTTTTTCTAATTAAAATGTGAACTTAATATTTCCAAAAAACTTGACACTTGACAGTTTGACACAATGATATCGTTGGTTACCAAAGTACACTGTGTTATTTCCTATGGTTTTTTTATTTACAAACCACAATTTATTCGCTAGTGATTAAAGTAAACTGTATCCACTATTATCATTAAAGTGTTACTCTAGCAACGTGGCTTTAGTGGATAAAGCACTTACAACTTGGTGGGTGTTGGAAAATAGTCATCTATGGTACAAGTGAATAAAGGCATTTTATCCATAAGGGCAAAACTTTAGCTCGCGAGACAGCCGAGTGAAAACATTTCCCGAAATGGATAAAATCTTTTTATTCACGTGTAGCATATAAAACTTTTTCCAATATGTACAATTAATTGTATAACTAAGTTTTAAAATTTGATAAATAATTTTAAATATGTAATCATATTACTTCCTTGTGTACCAGTTCCCACGGTAACATGTTTGTATTTTGTAAGTTGCTATGGATTATTGACTACTATATTCACTAGTGAATAAAGTGACACTTTGTCCATCCTCATCATTAAAATGTTGCTTTACCAGGGAGATTTGCTCAGATACAATACAGCTTTATAAATAGACATTGGAAAAAGAAAATTACTTCACCACTATAGCCAAATTCTCCTGAGAAAATATATGAAAACAGATAACAAAAACATAAGTGTATATAAATAAATGTATGCACAAATCGCTGCCGACCGAGCTTACAAGAATCTCACTGGACAAACGCTCCAAAAAAGCCGCGACTTTAAATATTTCAAACAATTTCAACATTTTTGACTACAATATATTTTTCAAAATTCATGTGTGCCTAATCTTTTTATTGAATTGTAGCCCGACCACGTCAATCATGTTGCAATAAAAATAATTAAAATTCTACAGTATTCAATTACCAGATACATATATGGAAGCATAACGTCTGCACACTTATTTGGGTGCCTGCACGTTTTTCAGCTATGAACTTTAATCTAGACCGAAATTTCTATGAAAATGTGCTTAAAAAGGGTCTAGGCCACAGCAGCCAATGACCACAATGGCCAATCGCTAGTTTGGCTGTTGTGGCCATGACTACAACGGCCAGTTTTTTCAGCACATGGAAAGTTCTCGTCCAGAGATTTGATCAGAGCTTTTTCGTAATCTGTCATAATCAGATTTGGTTTGAACGATGGCAAAATGTCTTTCAGTTTTGAGAACACTCCATTATATGCGGCTACAGACCGATTTGGTATTAGGACAAATGCACACGGGAACACCTGTAATTATAAATAAGTCTAATGTGTAGACATAGACTAGTGTAGACATAAAAAATGTCTCGACTTACGATTCCGTATTGAATAGCCAGGACCGTTAGGAGTTGCTACTTTCAGAGTGTCTAGGACTAGTCTTGTACCATCGACATGTATTTCTTTTGCATCAGATAGCAGCGCTTTTAAATTTTCCGACTGAAACAGTACCCAAGCCGAATCTGCACTTCCAACGAGACCCCGGCAAAATGATTCCCGATCTACCAAGCCAAATCTTTCATTTTCTAAGCATATGTTGCCATATTCTTCTAAAGAATTTGTAGTCGGAGTCTTCTCATAGTCCTCGATACCGTGGGAAAGGCCAACTGTGCGGCGGTGTCGATTTCAGCGCTAAAGAAGAGTAATGTTTAATTACAGTCTTCAGCAGAGATAAAAGTTTACAAATGATTATTTGCTCGGTTACTTGGAACAAGAATAGACAGTTTTGAATCGATACGACGAGGGCTACGTGTGCTGGATCCAATTTTTATCCACTTAAGATTTTCAATATTTCGGTTGTATTTTATATGGGAAATACCAGCCTAATTTTTGCAGTAGATTCGTGACATCAAAATATACGAAAAATTCAGATGAACATATGTCCTAAAACTCTTCCTTATTGAACTACGGCTCATTAAATGGTACATCAAAAATTTGCTTTTCATGATATTAGAAAAATCATTTAAGATAAAAGTATATAATTGTATATGGGGTAGTTTCTATTGAAACTATAAACTTTTATGCCTAATTTTGTTAGAATACATTTTGTAGAAGCGGCGCAATTTCAATTAGTTTTTAAACTTTTGGCTTTTTTGTATTTTTCTCAAAGTAATTGTATTCCCTGTATCTAAATGTACAAAAAAGGTACTCTTTATAAAAGTCACTCAAAGCAACCGTTTTCGAGATAATGTGATTTTAAGTATTTTGAAGAACAGTGCAGTTCATGCAGTTTTCAATAGAAATTTTCAGTAAAAGACGGGAATTCGGCGAAAAGTTTTGCACATGGAAATTCGCTGAGGGTGCAGTTGTACTTGGCAATTGCATAGATGTTCCCACGTCACTTTCCGTAAAGGTTCATCGTAGAAGAAGTACTAAACTGATTCTCACTAGCCCTAGAATATTATTATTACAATTAGACATTTTATTTTCTATGGGTTCCTCCAAATAGGATTCTATCACGGTAGTGTAGTGCTTGTCTAATCCTCATGCCTTTTCAGAGATAATATATTGCCTCCAGCATCCACAAGCATAGTGGCAGAGGGCCTAACAATAATATTAATAATAATAATAATAATAATAGGGTGTATGGTAGTTATAGGTATAATAAATATCTTCTGAAACTGTGACCGCTATACTGTGGATTTGTCAAGCCATGATATTTGGCAATTTCGCTTGGTATCTTTCCGAAAGTATTGACCCCGACTGGTTAGATGGAACATTTTTAGTTTTGATAATATATAAATAATCGTTCATGTGGTGTATTTGAAGGTCTAAGGGAGACATATCTTTTATAAAGTTCAAACATCTTTTTTATGTCTTCATTTTCACAGTCAACAACAAAGGTTCGGGGTTTATTTGTTTTCGTCTTAGGTATTTTCACTACTAACATGGAACCAGCGTCTTATATATCTTGAACGCTGATTTTGAGAAATTCGTCCCTCCTGCATGCACCCGCAATTCCAAACAGTCACAAGCTAACGTTTTAAAATACTATAATTTATTGAAAATAAGTACTTACCTTCATCATCAAATATCTTTCGTCTGGTGCCTCACTAATAAATTTATAAATTTCGTCCTAGCTGAATACTTTAGATTTCTTACATTGATAGCCTGTCGATTGACGTTTCATAACCGCAGTTAATCTGCAAAACCGTCTAAGATCAATATTTTTTTGCGCCAACAATGAAGACTTGACCATGGAATATTTCGACCAAAGACTTGATGGCTTTAGATGTTTACCCCTTTCGGCAAAATAAGCCAGACATATTTTCCATTACCTTCATCTCCACCTTGTTTCGGATACACCAATCATTGAACCTCTTGAACACAAGTTCATACTGTTGGCGTGCCTCTTGGCGTAAGAGTAATGGTGCCTTCAATTCGTGCACTTTGTTTATTAGTTGCTAAGTAACGTATCTTAGCACGTGACAACACACACTATTGTACATGACGACAACCGCAAACATGTAGAAAACACCAAATAAAATCACTTACTTTAATAAAAAGTTACGATCGTAGATAAAAAGTTGTAAGACACACTCACGGCTTTTAAAAAAAACTCGCTCGGACCTCGCTCGTATTTCCAACCTTTCGTGCAATAAAGAATGACTTTACACTTGCATCTTAAATAACTATAATAATTTGACTTGACCAGTTTATAGAGAGCCCACACCAAAATCGATTTTTCTTATAGTTAGTGCCCAAAGGGCTATTGCTAAATCTTTTGGTCGCAACAATTTTGATATAACGCCCTGTAGAACTTATCGAATCAGTAATGCATGGTTTTAAGGGTATGGGTAAGTCCACCGAAGTTTTCTTCGCCATTTTTTTCGGGTTCTAATTAAGTAATTTTTTTCGTTTTCTTAAATATTGTTACACCGGGTGTAAATGAAATCAGGCCCACTCCGTTATTTATTAAATAATTTTCATAAAGCTTCCAACTCAGTGGGCTTAGATAATATCGGAATCGACGAATAAGGACTACAAACGATAATAAACAATTGTATGGTAACACGTGACTCTAAAGTTTTATGCGCGCCATGGCACTCTAGACCCAAAGCTTAACAAAACTAAATACAAATTATTTAAGTTATCAAAAAACAATTGAAGTACACCATGGTATGCAAACTTTTATCCTGATTTCAAAAATGTAAAAATACATAAGGTGTTGCATTTAAAATAAGAAAGTTATGGTTATTTCCAACGAAACCGGAAGTGCTAAAAAAGGGAAAACAGCACCAAACAATCTAGTTTTATGGATGATAATAGAAAAAGGGGGTGGTGGCAGATTTCATTTATACCCGTTATACGTGTTGTATACCGTTACTCTTTTATTTTACTTTTTTAAGTATGATCGCTTCTAACGTGGCTAATAATTTGGTAAAAGATTTAAAATGTATTGACAACGAAAGGGATACACAAAATTTCACAATTTTTTGGGTTCTTGATGAAACTTATTAAGGCGTGAAAGGCAGGGGTTTTGCTTTTTCCCGCGTGAGTTTTTTAGCACCGATGGACTTTAATTAAAATTTTTGGGCAAAAGTTAAAATTTTGCATAATATTTTTAAATTAGTTACCACCTAACATTCAAATTTCAGCAATGAAATGAAACAAACTAGATTCGCTTTAGACGTTAATATATTATGTAATATACTAAAAATAAGATAAGTAATTTTATAATGATTCAAAATTAAAAGGGGGGAGATTACAAAAAAAAAGAACTCGACAACCAGGCCAGTTTGTTGTAGAACGTTGCAGTAATATCTACTAAGAAAATATAAAAAAACAGCAGGAGAAAACGTTTCATTATTACTTACCTAGCGCTATTTGCAACGAAAATCGATCGAATTTGGTTGCTGGTATGTTTGGCTTCATCCACCTGCATCTTCTTCAAACATAAAGCTTCCTTGCTCCTTGTAGCATCCGCCAGATGATTGCGATTATCACCAAGTTTAAAAAAAAAAACTGTTTGATTACAAATTACTCTTGCCCGACACTTTGCCACTACACAAACGAGATAAACTATGTCGTCTGTATAGGACTTCGCGCGAGAAAAAAAAATACCTGCATTATTATTATTACAAGTCAAATAAGTTGAACCGTGTCTGTAGCATGGTATTTTTACCACATCCATTATTACGAGTTAGTTATTTGAAGTGGAATATTCAAAATTGAAAAATGTCCAAAATTTAAAAGTCACAACAAAACAATGTTAAAGTCGCCGTTACGAGAATAATATCGATAAGAATATTATCGTTACACTATTGAAATATAATCTGCAAACTCTTTATATAGTTAATGACTAGTGCCATCCACCAATAGAAAGCTACTTTGGTATTATTAGTACACCCTCCTAGTTAAAATTGGACCATCGAATATACTCCTACATATTTTGAAAAAGAAAAAATGAAATAGTTTAACTAGGAAAATTTAAAAATAAGTAAAGACGTTTAGTAATTTCTTTCGGACAATTTTTTCCAATTACTTTGATTCAATATAATTTCTAACAGAATATTTTGAAATGTTTTTTCAAAGTCCAATACCTAAATTATTGCAACATTTTTTTTAAATAGCTCAGTATTTAAGCCTGTTTTTAGAAAACCTAATTTAATAAAAAATTGTTTTAAAGCGTTATTTTTAATATGTACTTGCTTTATGTTGCTATAATAGTATAATTCCTTCATTCAGTACTTTTTTAATACTTAGCGCAACTTTTCCATAAAAAAGGTTTTTGACAGCTTCCCGCAAAAAAGGTGTAAATTGATAAATATGCATTTTGCATAATGCAGGTATACTGAAAATATTCCCAAAGATGCGACATTATTTGGAGTTTTAATTTATTTTAATGATATTTTAGGGTAGAAAAGAATATCGAAATGCAAAATAACATGCCGCACGCAAGTTCGAAACCATATTGAAGTTGCAACTTAGGGCGTGGTCCGTAAACACTTAAATAGTGCATTAAATGAAGTTTACCATCGATTAGCTCGTTGTATTGCTGTAAAACTTAACCGCCAAGCACAGGTTGTTAGGAAATTGTTAAATTAGCGTTCCCATTGTGATTACACAGTTGCGGTATCGTTTACGTTCCTTTTTATGTTTCTATTTGGCTCAATTTCTCTTTAAAGGGATGTGTGCCGCCTACGCCTATTTAAACGCTAGTTCTAAAGCTGTATTTACTTTGACCACAACAATTTTAGCAACACAAATATAATTATACCTTTGGGCGTAATTAAGTTTACAGCTAAATGCTGCTCCCTTGAATGACACAATGTGAATCCAACGAGACTTAATCTCTTCTTAAAAGAGATTTTTTGCTACAAAATGAAACAATTTAAGCATAAAGCTTCTGTGTAAAACTCATTTTGATTTTAATTAGCCTTGCCAGAAAAGTGTTATTCCTAAAATGTAAGCACTTAAATAATCCAAGAAGGAATTCTTTCATTTTTAGCAATAAGAACTTATTCGCCCCTATTTCACCATTAATTGCAATTTAATGTATGGTTTAACGACAGATTTGTAACCGTTTCATTTTGGGGTGTAATTAAATAAAGCGATTCCCGAATAACGCGCTGGTTAGGTTTCATGAGGTCATAAAACTTATTTACTTTTTAATACCGCATAGTTGACTATTGCGGCCATTGCTATGATTGTTTTTTTTTATTAACTTCCCTAAATTTACAATCTGCGGAAAGGCAATAAGCAAATGTCGTATATGTAATATATACATGCTAATGGCTTACATTAGAGGATTAACATTACAGGTAACTTATTCCAATTAATAGATTATTCTTTAAATTTGGGACATAAATTAACAAAAAGTAAATATTAGGTATGTATAACGTAAAACGAAAACTAAATATTAGGTATAAGGTCAATCAAGAATTTGAAGTCGCTTTAAGCATACGTTGATATACTATTATCTAGAAAGTTAATGGCTAGTGTATTTGGGTGAGACTTCAGTCTCTTTAAGTAAATTGCAGCAGCACGCTGCACTCCATCTCTAACAGTGGGTACACGTAAATAGTGGTGTAATTATTAGTTCGTTTGTTATGTACCACGGTGCACTAACAGCGGTTTGTAGAGTTTTGGACTGAAATCTTGGTAACATGTCCAAGTTCGATGAACTCGCGATACCCCAAAGTTGCACTCCATAAGTCCAAACAGGCTTTAAAATCGATTTATACACTAAAAGTTTATTTTCAAGGGATAGTTTAGATCGTGGACTAATTAGCCAGTAGAGTTTAGAAAATTTTAATCCAAACTGTTTTCGTTTAGTAATAATGTACCTTCTCCAGGCAAGTCTTCTATCCAGGTGTATTCCTAGATATTTAGCATCCTCTGCTTGTGGTATCAGCTGACTATTGAACATCACAGGAGGACATGTATCTTTCCTTAAACTATATGTGACGTGTACCGATTGTTTAATCATTTTCAAACCCTTGTAACAAATATAGTGACTCTTGCAAGTGTAATGCCTTTCGCGGATCCTGGTTTACTGCCATTATAGCGGTATCGTCAGCAAAGATTGCCGTAGTTAAAAGTGGCATCGTTGGTATGTCGGCTGTGTAAAGGAGATAGATTACAGAACCCAAGACACTTTCTGGGGTCCACCAGCTTGTATCGGATACAGTCCCATATCTTGATATTTTTCCATGAAGAACCTGTCACTCAAGTATGAATTGAGGAGTTGGAAATACGGTTGAGGCAAATTTCGTTTGAGTTTGTGCAACAAGCCATTGTGTCAAACCTTGTCGAAGGCCTGGGTAATGTCTAGACATAGTGTAGTGGGATAGTGCTCACAAAAGTCAAATTGGTGTTTTGGAACAATGTTGCGTTTTTCTAGCATTGGTTTAAGTCTTTCAAGAAATATTTTCTCAAAAAGCTTATTTAGACTGAGTATTCAAACTAACGTTCGACCATAAATTAGACAATTGTGTTAAGTTTAAGTAAATTAGGGAAATCTAAATGTAGTTCATAAAATGCGGTCTTGCAAGCAACTTTTTACGCAAGCATCAGCATTGGTGTCACTTCACTGGGCCAAGTTATTGTTTAATAACAAGGAGTTTTTCAAACGTCGATCTCGCAATTAAGGCAAATAATTCACTAGGTCACAGAGTTGTCTAGAATAAGTAAAACACGACAACAATTTTTTGTATTTATAGCTGTGCACTTTATTTAATTTTTTAATATAATCTCAAATACTGAAGTGTGTCCATCTGTGACCTGACAGACTACAAAAGTCTTAAGGGGTAGTTACGGTTGGCTACTTCGTTCACACATCATCCCTTCAAAAGGTTTCAAACCCTTCAGCATAATAACCTGGTTCTAACAATCTACAGGTTGTTTTCTGAAGTGCTTCCTAAAAAGTACAAGAAATTAAGACTTCAGACACTGATAAGCTTATAACACGATATGATGTAACATCCTTAGGAGGTTTCTCCCATTTCAATGTGTGTATAATTTGAGCTAGTTTTCACTGCGATGGGAAATAACTCATTCTCAGCATTGAATTATAGATATGCGTTAAGTATATGGGGGCAATTTCCGGTAACTGTTTGATGATAGCTCCTGTAATCAATTCGTAGGCTGGACCCTTTTTTGCGCATAATTTCTCTGCAATAATAGCTTTAGTTTCGCTGATTGTTATTGACTTTATTGACTATAGTGGGGGATTTAAGCCTTATCGCGAACTGCTCAGCACTTACGACTTAAATGCATTAGAGGATCGACGGAAATTATCAGCGCTCACTTTTTTATATAAAATATTACATTATAAGGTCAATTCATGTGAGAAATTTTTAAGCAAAATAAACTTTCTGGTCCCTAAGCTGACATCCAGGTATAAAATTTTATTTTATTTACCAACGGCTAGAACAAATGTATTTATCAGTTCTCCTCTTTATAGAATGTGTAAGACCTATAATACAATATCAGTGTCTGTGGATGTATTTCAACCTATTTCTAGTATCTATAAATATAAAAATGTCAGAACGCGTTGTATGGAACATGACTGGATTTCTGGTATGGTGACCGTTCCAAATGCTAGTTTTTTGTTTTTTTTTTGTTCTACATTCAAAATATAATACAATTAGTTTATGTATAGCCTTAAACTTTTCCGGCGGTTTGGTTTAATTTAATTTAATTTAATTTAAGAATAATTTTATTTTATTTTATTAATGAGTAATTTAATCTGATTTAATTTAATTTCATTTATTGTTCTATTTTATGATATTTTGTTTGTTTCTATTTTCTTTTATAATGTTTATTGGTACGGATTGCAGTGTTATATTAACGTATGTCCCATAAGTTTTGAGAAAAAAAAATCCGTACAGGCTATTATACAAAAAAAAGTTTGATATGGTTGGCCCACATACGTGTAGATATGAATATGACGCTTGAAAAATTGGCTACTTTTGAGCGGTTTTACCTTGACCCGCCCTTTAATAAAACTTTGATCTCTTGGAGTTAAGTAACTAAATGGAATACAACTTATGTACATATAACATATTTTACTCAAAATTACCTCTCCAACATACTGTTGAAGTTTGGTCCGCCCGTTATAAATCACCCTGTATAATAGTAATACTATTACTGTAAAAAATTTGTACTCAACGGAAATTCAAACATCCAGTATGTTATTTTTACTAGATCATGCGGTCATCCTACTGAAATGTACCATAATGTTAACGTGCATTGCAATTCCTAGTTATGGTCCAAGCGAGATGTTCGATCTTCAAAATAAGATGGCGCCTGCATAGCACAATTATCTTACTGCATTATTATCCTACATTTTTTCCTGTTAGATATTCTTCTAAACATAGAAACTGAAAGAAATTACTTGAAGAAAGGCCAGGAGAATAAAGACAATCGGATATTTCTTATTGTTATGATACAAGAACATACATCGTCCTGTTTCTTTAATTATCCTAATGAAGGTGATCCTTCATGCTAACAGTGGAGGTGTCTTGATACGAAGCAATAAAACTCGATTGTCTTCTCCACGTACATTTGTTTAAATTGGCGACATGTTTTGAAACCAAACTGGTTTCGTCCTCGGGCCATAATGATCATCTACAGAGACATATGGTTAACAATAAAGTACATAATAAAGAAATTAAGTTACTGATAGTAGAAGCACGTGTTAAATTTGGTTTTGCGGAAAGTTCGTTCCCCACATTTCGTTCCGCACATTTCGTACCCCACATTTCGTTCCCAGGATACTTCGTCTCCTCACATCTCGTACCCTGAAACTTCGTTCCCGAGCGAGCTTAATTTATCTCCTAGATTACCGGATGTTGAAAAACGGGTGCAGCGATCGGAATGCAGTTAGAAAAATGAACCATATTTTAATTAATTTATTTATTATATTTAATAAACTTATAAGAAAGGTATGTCCCCGGATTGAGTTTACAAGAGGGAATTAAATTTTATTTTTAGTTTTACATAAAAATGTTATAGGAATTAAAATTCCTGCTTGGTTTGTAGAGAATTTTAAGAAAATTTTCAGTTTTTCAAAAACAAGTCGACCTTGACAGTTAAGCAAAAACTATTTTCTTTTCAGGTAAACTACCCTTATTGTTCATAATACGCTAAAATATTACTAAGAAAACTTGTTCAGAATGAGAAATTATGGCCGTATACAAGATATAAGGAAGATCCTTACATTGAACCGTCAATTTTAAAAAATACAATTTATTTTGTTCTTATAAGTTTATTATAATAAATAAATTAATTAAAATGTCGTTCATTATCTAACTGCATTCCGATCGCTGCACTCGTTTTCAACACCTTGTAAGCTAGGAGACAAATTGAGCTCGCTCGGGAACGAAGTTTCCGGGTACGAGATGTGGGGAGACGAAATATCCCGGGAACGAAATGTGGGGTACGAAATGTGGGGAACGAAATGTGGGGAACGAACTTTCCGCATCTCGTTAAATTTACAGGTTAAAATTAGGTTAAGTTCAAACGTTGAAGACGAGGTAGGAATAAAATTTTAAAAACACACCACATTTGAGAAGAAAAATTAATTAACCAGCAAACTACGTTATAAAGATCGTTATACTGGTTAATCCATCACAATATAAAAATTAAAATTGGAGCAAGTTAAATAGTTGCGTTACTAATTTTAATCTCAAATTTGCCATAAAAAGCTCCATAGAACTTACTAAAAACTTCATCTAAATTAAACTTATCTAAAAATGTCACTCTTTGTTCTTTTTATGTAACCAACCTTTTTTCTAGCATTCCTTCCAATGAATGTGTTGATTTATTAAAAGAAATTCTTATTGATTCAGACCTTAACAATAACCAACTTGAAACTTTGCTTGTTTGTATAAACTTCAAATTTGACATTTTTTAAACAAAAGTCTGGTTTAGCCATGGGTTCTAACCTATCACCTCTGTTAGCAGCGATTTTCATGAATAACCTTGAAAACAAAGTTTTCATTGAAGCGTCCCCTTTATTCACAACATTATTTACTGGGGCAGGTACGTGGATGATATCCTGGTCATTTTCAATTCTAATAACCCTAACACTAATGATTATATCACTTGGCTAAACTCAGTACATCACAATATTAAATTTACTTTTGAAACTGAACACAATAAACATTTACCTTTTCTAGATATTTTGATCACAAAGCACAATAGTTCCATAATTAAATCTTTAAATTTGCCCAGTTGTACTGACCATACTATCCCTTATTCTTCCTTTCATCAGTTGTCCCATAAACTTGCTAATTTTCAAATTTTATTTAGACGTTTACTTTCCATTCCTGTGTCAACAGAAAATTTCAATAGAGAATTCAACATCATTAAGAACATTGCTAATAAAAACGGTTATCCTCTTCAAGTTATTTTACCTATTTATCATAAACTCCGTATAAAACTTTAAACAAACTTAACCCCTATCAATAATTCTAAAAACAAGAATTTTTATACAATCCCTTATTATGGTACAATTTCTATGTCCATAAAAACATTCTAACTAAATATAATTTTCAAATTTTCTTTTCTACTATCAATTCTCTTCAGAAATTGGTAGTCTTCATTAAAGATCCAGAAAGATCTGGTGTCTACCGTCTTGCAACTGTTTTTATATTGGTCAAACTGGACGTACTTTCAGAAAAAAAATGAGATAACATTCAGCTTGTATTAAAAACAACAATTTTACTATCGACCAACCTATTAAATCAGCTTTTGCTAATCACATTATGGAATACCACCACAACTTTGATCCTAATAAGGATTAAAAAAATTTGCAAATAGCTAATAAAGGTATGTTGTTGAATTTACTCGAAATTTTGGAAATTATGTCCAATAATAATGAATTCAGACTCAATGAAGTCACAGATTTTGATGCCAATTACATTTTCCTGAATACTAAATAGTTGTTTTGTCTTGTACTTGCTGATTTCATGTCTTACTTGGCTTTCATTTTGTTCTTATACTTTTTGACCTTCCTTGGTAATTTCAGTGTCATTGAATCTAGGGATTTTTTGACCTGTTAGCTAGTTACTTTTGTATTAAAATTTATTCTTAGTGCTAACATCCTCAATGTCAGCAACTATTTAACTTGCTCTATTTTTAATTTTTATATTGTGATGTATTAACCAGTATCACGATCTTTATAACGTAGTTTGCTGGTTCATTAATTTTTTTCTCCAATGTGGTGTGTTTTTTAAATTTTATTCCTGCCTCATCTTCAATGTTTAAACTTAACCTCAATTTAACCTACAAATTTAACACGTGCTTCTACTGCCAGTAAGTGAATTTCTTTATTATGTACTTTATTGTTAACCACATGCCTCTGTAGATGATCATTATGGCCCGAGGATGAAACCAGTTTGGTTTCGAAACATGTCGCCACTTTAAATATATTTACGTGGAGAAGACTATTGAGTTTTATTGCTTCTTAATTATTCTAGCCAATTTCACTATTAGCGTCAGATTATTGTCGAATAATAAGGTCTCAGTGCTTTACGTAATATTAACATTTCTACAGTATTAAAAAAGGTAGGTAGCAATTACTTTGCTCTCAGACGGACCCGTTTTCAATTTCTCCAATACGCATTTGTTTTTTTCAATCTGAGTTTAAAAGTCTAAAACCACGTCTAATCCACTGTCAAATAAGAAACAGGGCATTTTCAGGATTGTGTCGAAACAATTTCAAATTTACTTTGAATTTTTTTCACCATTTTATGCGAGGGGTGTTTCACTGTAGGCAGTGGGTGACTGGGTATACAAAATATGTCGGAAAGACCAAGCAGTACCTGGCAAGACCAAGCCGGACCTGATATGCCCGAGCAGGACCTGGTACTACGGGGCAGAATTTGGGCAAGACCCGGCTGTACTGTGCAGGACTCGGGCATGCCTTGAGCAGGACTCAAGCAGAAGTAGTGGCTGTACTAAGCAGGACTATAACAATACTAAGCAGGACTTACGAAATAGCGAGGTCCTGATTAAATCGGCAATAGGTGTAAGGTTTAGTGAAATACTCCTCAATCATATGTATGTTATCGCTTAGTGTGCTCCCTCCCTACTTTATCAATTCTGTTGAAATTCCTATATCCCCGTCTACCTTATTATTTTTATGCTTCTGAATTAGTTCTTCAACTTTTTACTTGGTGGACTTATCGTCTTTATGATCGTCTTCTCCTCCTTTCCATATTTTCTTGTATAAAAAACATTCTGCCGATCTATGTATTATTTCCGCAGCGTCTCTTATTAAATTAGGCTGTGTGTGAGGTGAGTGACTTTTTTTTCACTTCTCTCATTTATCTCGTTGTATAGAACGCTCTCACTGCCATATCTTTATGGTTTGTTTCAATCGCCTATCTTCTGTATATAATATTCCGGTGTCTACTTCGGCGTAATTGTGTAGCTCTTCCTCTAGCGTGTATGTCGTTCCTCTCTATATTTTTTTAAATGTAATATTCTTTTCTGGCTTCTCCCTTTGCTGATATTACCTTGGCACATTTAACCTCTAGCCAATCAGCCTTCTTTAATTTCATATCACTTTCCAAACTTTTTCTATTTCCCCTATTTTATTAAATCTGTTATTTCATTCCTGTTTCTCAACTTAACTTTCCAGATAATGTACTAAATGATTGATAAGCAACAAAAAATAATATTTTAATGTTGCCAGTTATGGACAACAAAAACGGGGATGATAAATACAGTAGAAGCTTCATATTTATATCGTGTTAATATAAAGTATGATCAAAAATTAATCTGGTATGGCTATCAAAGAACAAATTGCTGCCTTTAAAACTGGCTCCAATATATTTTATTTTTAGGTTAGATTTAAGATGAAGTGTCTATTCGACCGGCGCAAGCTTATTTGTTGGACAATTACATTACTTTTAAGTGCAAATTAATTTATTTCAATATAATATTGTAATAAGATGAATAAAAAGAGTATTTAATAATAGAATTTGACAGTTTTAAATATAAGTATGTAAGCCAATTTTAAAGGCATTGGTTAGCACTTCCACAGCCATACTAGATGATATTAATTTTTGATCTTACTATACAAACAGGCTTGAAACAGATGTCAGGTGCTGGAAACGTCAAAATTCTAAATTTTTATTGCAGAAGCTCTCGTATATTGTAATATACCATGCGTTCTTTGTAAAAGTATACATAGAGGATACTCGTATGTATACTGAAAAGAAAAAATCCCTTATTTTTTTATTGTTTTACCCTATATATAGGCAACCAATTATACAGCAAACTTCAATTTTAAGAGTTTTAATTTAAAACAAATAGCATGCTGTGGCAAAAATAAGGGAATTTTTCTTTCTAGTATACATACGAGTATCCCCATGTATGTTTTTAAAAAGAACGCATGGTATGTTGTTCTAACACACATTGTTCCCGTACGTTTTTATGACACGGATTTAGACATTGCAAGCTGTCCGCAGTTCGTAATTTTTTAGTTTTCCAACGAAACTTCCACTTGTAATGCGTAGCAGCTGCGTCTACAAAAAATCGAAAAGTTTTAATTCCACTGATTATTTAATAATATTTGTGACAGGGGATGCAGAAGAAATACCGAGGGTAGATATTTTGACCATCGGTAAACCCCGAACCGCATGTGTTTCCATCGCGGTCTTTCGGCGGCGAAGCAGTTAACCTGGCTGTCCACTAAACGCTTTTCTTATATTGTCCGCTTTTTGTTGTTTTGTGATGGTTTTCAGCTGTTCAGATAACAAATCTGATATCCTCCCCAGCAGAATTAAACGTTTGTGCGCGAATCCGTAAAAGCGCCATCATAATTAATCGACAGAGAAAGGATTAACGAATGCTACCATAAAGACAAAGGAAATTCATTATGCGGCACGGGAATAATTATATCAGTTCTCAAATTGATACATAGCTCGCTTTATATCGATACCCCTTTACAAATTGCCTGATAATCTGCATGCGCATTCACAGAATATGTCATTGTTACTGATTGATTGCTGCATTAGATTAATTATATTATAGAGGTGTGACCAGCATTCCCCTATGCTACGCCTGACATTGATTCATTTGGTAGTGCCGATCTGCTCGCATAACCCTCAGTGTTCTATGTTTCCAGACATGATTCTCTATTTGGAATCCTCTGTAAGGACTACCTACGACAGGGGTGTAGGATGTAGGCCCAGCGAAAGATGAGTTACAGAACTTTAATTAACCGCAGGTGGCGATACCGCCTTTTTCAACAATTGTGACCTTCGTTCATCATCATGAGTTTTTTATTAATGAAAGTTCCGTAGACGGCAGTCTAAAATTACCCATTTGTTATTTTTGCCTTGTACTATTCTGATTGTCTTTGTAAATAATATTGTCTCTTGAAAATTCAGTTTTTCTTCGATCATGTATTATTAGTAGAGTTTGATGATTGAATCAGGGGGGATAAGTTAGTTAACCTTCAAAGTAGCTGTGTCAATGCATAAAGACACAATCGAAAGGGCGTGGTCATTTGGGTGTAAATGTAATAAGGACGCTTAAATAGCATTATAAAGTTCAAAAATTGTAAACATGTATATACGCGTTCATTTTCCCAATGTGTTCACACACTTTGTTCCACGTTTCCCGAATTGTTTCAGCGAATTTTCCGTCGGCTAACTTGTTTGCGTCTTCTAATTTAAAAGTGACGTTATTGGCCGCCACATAATTCTTTATTATGGCCCAAATCATTTCAATCGGGTTGAGTTGAGGATGATAAGCCTCAGTACAGCGTGTCCGTGGTCCTCCATTATTTCGCCGATTTTATAACGCTGGTGCTGAGACTTTGCACCTTTAATTAATTTATGCAACTGTACCTTTGTCATGTCTTGAGAACAAGCGATGACTTTTTCCGTTAACCTGTCAATCATTAACTGCTTTTTGGTGTTTTGATTTGGAGCTAGATTTATTTGAGCGTTGTGATAAGGAGCATTGTCTATCATTAGCACTGAATTTTTTGGTAAATTAGGGATGAGCTTTTCCTTCAACCATTTCTCGTAATTTTCAAAGTTCATCCCGTAGTGATAGTCGCCGGATTTAGTGCCAAATTTAAATATTAACAGAGCGTTTTCAACAAATCCCACATTCTCACCACCTGCATGTAACATAATTAATCGTTGTTATGTATATAAGTTTCGTCCATATCAATTAATGGCATGTTCTGTCTTCCATACATTTGCACCTTTTCTAAGTATTTTATTCGGAGACCCCTGATGTCTGTTTTTTCTTACAAAAGTTTGCGGTTATTTTCTGTATCAAACCACCGGAATCCCATTTTGCCAAAAGTTTTTTGTAGGGACGTTTCGCAGCCAAAAAAATTAAAATCTTTTAATTTTTGTAACACGTTTTAAAGGTAACACGTTGGGCGTTAGTTTTATGTAAATTGTAAATCACTTGGCGTATGTCGTCAAAACTAATATCATGCAAATCGGTTACAGGACTTTTTCGTGTCGCTTCTTCTTGAGAGATTTAACAACCTTTTCCCTCCGTTGTTCTTCATCGTTTACATTTTCGTCATTTTTTGTCGTGGAATCGCCGTCTGCTTCTTTCGGAATTCTATAAATCGACGTCATAGAAACGCCAGTTGCCGTAGACACATGTTTTTTAGCTCAGTTTCGGAACAATTTGTGATGTGCTCTTCTCCATCGGCGATGCTTTTTAAAAACCCATAAACTTTAAAGATCACTGTCCGCGTTGGTGAACGTAGACCGTTTCCACTTCCCAACTTTGACATAGCGGAATGTAGTTTAACAATGAAAAACAAATAAATTGAGCACCTTGTACACGTTCAAAGCAATGCAACAAAACTAAGCAGTGCAGAATAAACATTTTTGTTTTTATATGTTTAATCTTGTCTTTAACAGATTAACCAGATATAAATTTATAATTATTCATTTAAATTTTACGAAACATTCTAAAAATTAAAAGCCACCAAAAACGCAATATTGCATTATGCAAGCGCGGCGACCTACTCACAGTCAAGTTTAAACACCTCGCAGTCGCCGCTCAGCATTTTTACACGGCTTCGCGTACACAATTACGCAAGGCCGTGACAAGGTTTAAATGCCTACAATCGCAGCTCAGCATAAAAGACGCTCGAGTTCATGGAGTCCATATCATATCACGGAAGCAAAACCGCTGAGTATTGTTTTGCAAGACTAGTAAATTAACCTACTGAATATAATACATTGCACCTGTTATTAGAAATGAACTTTGTATATTACTATGATCTAAGCAAATTTGTTTGTATATATAGAACAATTATTTTTGTAATAAACCAGTCTGCATTTACTTGTTAGATTCACTTACTGCGTCGCTGTGGGTCCAAGCCTATAAATAATTAAGGGATGTGAGGCTGCATCTCACACAGTGACAAATTATCATCCCGTTAAGTGGCATGACTAAGCTGTCTTAAAGCGGAAACTGCTGTCTCAGTTCTGCGCTTAACATAAGGGATGGAACCAGCAAAATAACGTAACGGACGCCTGATTTCTACAGCCTCCAGGCGAATCTGTTCATGGTCCTTCGAGCCGGATCTGTCTACAACTAAGAAGAGGTACATCCCGAGAAGAAAACAACATCTACCAACCCACCCGGTTCCCCGAAAATGGCAAACAATATGGAGGAATTCAATCAGCTAGCTGTCGCCCAAGAAGAACTCGGCCAGAAGATCACGCAGGTATTTTCCAACAGCAAAAAGGACCCTGCCAGCCGAAAAACAGAAGCTTACATCGCCAGCCGAAACAAGACGCTGGACGAAACTTGGAACGCCGTGACCAAAAATCACGCCAAAATGGTGCAGCTAAGTATTCCTACACATAATTATTTTACCACAGGGTATTACGAACAAATTAAAGCCATCTACTGCGAAGCAAAAAGTTATTTGCAGAGCTGTTTAAAGGCAACTGAAAATCCCGACCCCTCTGAAACTAGGAGGCGAGAGGAAACAGTTGTAAATCCCGAGCAAAAGGTTCGTATCCGAAAACTGCAGATTCGGATGCAGAATTTTAAGCAATCTTTGGACGACGCCGAACTGGAACAAGCACTCGGAAGGCCCGCCATCACAAAGAGGGAATTAAAGGAAGAATGGGACCGGGTGATCGAGATGGACGAAGAAGTCATGTCTAACGAGATGGATTCAAACCAGACGCACTTCAGTCCTGAATTTACTACGTTGAAAGACAGGTACCGAAATTTAATTAATTTGTTACAAGCACCAACAAGGAACGAGCAAGCATCAGCCATCTCGCTTCCTCAAGTTAAAATCCCCATATACGAGGGAAATTATGAGGAATGGGCCACTTTTAAGGACCTATTCACCAAATTAGTAGATGACAACCAAAACATGGATGATGTCATCAAAATGCAGTATTTAAAAACGCATGTCAAGGGAGAGCCCAGCCGACTAATCCAGCATCTCGCAGTGACTCAAGCCAACTACAACACCGCTTGGAATTTGCTGCAACAAAGGTATCAAAATAATCGCCTTATTCTAACCAAATTGCTAGACACCATCTTCGATCAGCCGGTCCTCTCCAAGGAATCAGCCCAAGGGTTGAAAAGATTGCATGACTCCACTAAGGAATGTGTGGAAGCAATCAAAAATTTGGGCATTTCCACCGACAGCTGGGGTCCGTGGATTAACCGAGTTATTACTCGAAAATGGGATCCTGAAACTAACAAATTATATGAGCAATCGCTTCAGTGCCCAAATGAAGTTCAGGATCACCAAACTCTAATGGCCTTCTTACAAATGCGGTTCCAATCCTTGGAATCCATTGATGGAGCTCGAAAACCAACTCAGGACAAGCCACAGAAAAATTACGCTGCCGGATATCTCAACTGCAAGATGTGCAATGGGGACCATTACATCGATAACTGTAGTCAATTCCAGAGGCTCTCCACCCACGAAAAGCAAGAAGTGGTAAGAACCTACCGATTGTGCTTTCGATGTTTGCGACACGATTCTAATATACAATGTCGTTCGTATTATAACTGCAAAATCTGCCGCTTTCCACACCATACTCTGCTTCACAAGGCACAGCCGCCATCAAAGCCGATACCTGCTCCGAAGATGAAGACGTTTTCTCACGCAGCAGCCATGCAGACCTCCAACGCTCCAGAGAAGAAGCCAAAACCCACAATCATTGCCGCCAACCTAGGCGCAAAGAAGAGCCAAGTGCTACTGGCCACAGCAACGGTTCAAGTTAAGGCAGCATCCGGGATGACTCATCTCTTGAGGGTCTTGATAGATCCAGGGTCTCAAGGTTCCTTCATCACCGAAGCCGCAGCCGAATTATTAGCGTTACCCAGGACCAAGGTTCGAGCAGAAATCTCCGGAATTGGGAACAGCGAAACAAAAGTCGCAAAATGGAAAATCACAGGTTTGATTACGCCAAGATTTCCAAGTAAATTTTCCTTACCTGTTACTTTACTGGTACTTCCCAAACTTACAAAAACCATGCCTTCATCACCCATTCCGAACATAAAAATGGATGCCTGGAAACATGTCTTCATCGCCGATCCAACCTTCAACCGACCTGGCCCCATAGATATACTTCTAGGCGCTGAAGAATATTCCCAAATAATTCTCGAAGGAATCAAGAAATCCAAAGATGGCATCCTAGGACAGAATACCGAATTGGGATGGATCTTATCAGGAACCATGGGAAGACGACCTCCCACCAGCCTTAAGGTCAACACCATGGTTGCCAAAATTGAAGAGGATGAGCAGTTGCAGAAATTCTGGAACATTGAAGAGGCTTCTCCTCAAAGGAAACTTTCCCCAGATGATCAGGTATGTGAAAATAAATTCACAGACACAGTCCAGCGAGACGTAGATGGAAGATACGTAGTAAGGATTCCATTCAAACAAACTCCAGTACACATGGGAAGGTCCAAACCCTCAGCATTGGCACGATTCATACATCTGGAGAAGAAATTAGGACAAGATCAAGATCTAGCAGTCCAATACAAGAAATTCATGCAAGAATACTTGGATTTAGGACATATGGAAAAGGTGGCAAGGGAAGATGAGAATAACGGCAAGTATTACATTCCCCACCATGGCGTCATCCGAGAAGCAAGTTCATCAACCAGGCTTCGTGTCGTTTTCGATGCCTCTAGCAAGGCCTCTCACGGAAAATCCTTAAATGAGATGATGTACGCTGGACCTAAACTTCAGCAAGAACTGGTCGACATTCTACTTCGATGGAGGACACACAGGATTGTTTTTTCTGCAGACATTGAAAAAATGTACCGACAAATCAGAATGAACAACCAAGACCAGGAGTACCAAAGAGTCCTATGGAGATTCGACAAATCACAGCCAATCAGGGAATATAAGCTGTGCACCGTCACTTATGGAACCGCATCAGCTCCCTATCTTGCCATTCGAACCTTGCATCAACTCGCACAGGACGAAAAGGTCTCATTTCCATTAGCTTCAGAAGCAGTGAAGAAAGATTTCTACGTGGACGACGTGCTTTCTGGGGCCGACACTGTGGAAGAAGCGATCCAACAACAAGGTCAGCTCATTTCCTTACTAAAGCGTGGAGGCTTTACTCTACATAAATGGTGCAGTAATGAGTCAGCCATCATTCAAGAACTCCCAGAAGAGTTAAAGGAACAAACATACCTCGAAATAAGTGAAGACGGCGTAAAAAAGTCCTTGGGCATTCACTGGTCTCCATATGAAGATGTTTTCTGTTTTAAGGTAGACGTTAAGCAACAGGAATCCACCAAACGCACCATACTATCCGAAGTTGCCAAAATTTTCGACCCATTGGGATGGTTAGCACCCGTCATCATCACTGCCAAGCTACTCATCCAAGAACTATGGCTCGAAAATATCAAATGGGATGACCCAGTGTCTGAAAATATCCAAGGCAAATGGGAGACGCTCAGGTCTCAACTCAAGGCAGTGGAAGAAATTACCTTACCAAGGTGGTTGTTTATCAAAAGGGAATCTCTAGTAGAGCTGCATGGATTCTGTGACGCCTCCGAAAGAGCTTTCGGGGCCGCGATTTATACCAGAGTCACCACATCATCCGGCCAAGTCAAGGTATCCTTATTAATAGCCAAATCCAAGGTGGCACCAGCCCGAGCCAAGACGACATTACCAAGACTGGAACTCTGCGCAGCAGTACTCCTTTCCAATCTACTTCAAAGGGTAATTGCAGCATTAGACCTTCCTAAGGTGTCTATCTTCGCCTGGACCGACTCCATGGTTACATTAGGATGGATAAAAGGAGACCCGGTACGATGGAAGACGTTCGTAGCGAATCGAGTAGCCGAAATCAACAATCTAATTCCGGCTCAACATTGGAACCACGTCAAATCCGAAGAGAATCCTGCAGACGTCATCTCCCGAGGCACTAGTCCAGACAAACTAAAGAATCATCTCCTATGGTGGGACGGACCGAGCTGGCTAGTTAACAAGAGTTCATGGCCGTGTCAACCAGACACCGCAACCACCGAGGAAGAAGCAAGAAGTTACACTGTGCATCAAACTACCATTCATCAAGACGAGAACGAAGTCGTTCATCGTTTTTCTTCTCTAACAAGAATGGTACGAGTCATGTCACATTGCCGAAGATTCATCAACAAGTGTAAGCGACTTCCCACTCAATCAGGATGCCTATCAGTGAAGGAAATGGACGACACCATCCTCCTACTCGTTAAGGTCATCCAAGGAAGTGATCCTATTTTGAGGGCAACAGGATCTCAACTCCGGCAGAACAAATATGTGAGTTCCAGTAACAAGCTTGCCAACCTCAATCCCTTCATCGATCAGCATGGAATAATCCGTGTTGGAGGAAGATTAGAAAATTCCACCTTGTCCTTCAATGAAAAACACCCAATCATACTCCCGTACTCCAGTCATATTTCCAAACTAATAATCCAAGAGGCGCATCTACGCACGCTGCACGGTGGCACCCAACTCACTCTCTCATATATCCGAAGAAAATATTGGATCATCAACGCGAAGAAAGCAGTCAGCTCCAGCATCCAGAAGTGTTTCCGATGTCTACGATACAAAGCAGAGGCAGCACAGCAACTGATGGGAAATCTTCCATCAACCAGAGTGAATTCAACTCCTCCATTCTTCCATTCCGGAGTGGACTACGCCGGCCCAATACAGATCCGAACATCCAAGGGAAGAGGGCATTCTTCGCACAAAGGGTACATTGCTGTTTTTGTCTGTCTATCAACCAAGGCAATCCACCTAGAGGCCGTCAGCGACATGACAACCAACAGCTTCCTAGCAGTCTTCAGGAGGTTTACTGCCCGAAGAGGACGCTGTGCACACCTATACAGCGACAACGGAACAAACTTCGTTGGCGCAAGAAAAGTGTTGGACAAGGAAACCCGCCAAACAATTGAAGGCCCAGTTGTCCAAGAAACCTTAGCAACCGGTGGTACCCAATGGCACTTCATCCCTCCAATAGCCCCTCACTTCGGAGGGATATGGGAAGCAGGGGTAAAATCAATGAAGCATCATCTGAAGAGAACTATTGGCCACGCTACTCTCACCTTTGAAGAGTTAACAACTCTTCTCTGCCAAATTGAGGCCTGCCTAAACTCACGTCCTCTATGTCCACAAGGCAACGATATTGAGGACACAACTGCTCTGACGCCAGGCCATTTCCTAATAGGGAGGGAAATCATATCGCCACCAGACCCAATCAACACTCCAATATCTTCAAATCTATCGAATCGTTGGAGGATAATCCAAAAGATCAAGCAAGATTTTTGGAAATCATGGAGCTCGGACTACCTTCATGGATTACAGCAACGAAACAAATGGAAGAAACCATTGGAGAACACTAAAGTTGGAGATTTAGTGTTAATCAAAGAAGATAGTATCAATCCTAGTAAGTGGCCTTTAGCAAGAGTCACTGCAACTCATCCAGCAGCCGATGGATCAGTACGAGTAGTGACGCTCCAGAAATCAGGAGGACATCAGCTAAAACGATCCATAGGCAGCATCATTCCATTACCAGCAACTACCGAGGAATCGCAGGAACCAGAGGCAGAAGATAAAATTTCAACTAACATTATCCAGACACGATCATCCCCAGCACCAAGGAAATCTGTCGCGTCCAAATGGAAACTGCTGTTACTCATCTTTACCCTTCTTACCACCAATACATTAAGTAAAGCAGAATTTAATATCCAAAAACCAGACAGCGGGTACTATGTAGAACACATTGGACACGGGAAGATTGAGAGAGGAACATTCCGGATCGAAATCCAGTTCGAGAGGGGGAAGATCGAAGAAGACTTCGAAACAGTCACAGACATGGTAGACAAATTCGACAATCTCTGCGACTCTGCAAAAGAACTGTCCGAAGACACATTATGCAAGACACTGGTGCATCATCTTCTGGAACAGAAAAAGCAAATGGAATGGATTAGAGATGGTATGGAAGAAATAATAACAAGACGAGAAAAAAGAGGAGTCCTTGGCACAGTATTAACATCAATTTTTGGAGTCAACGATGAAGTCTATCAAGATATAGACAGGCTAGACAAGAATCAACAGGAACTAATAAAAATGGACAGTCAACAATCCAAATTCTTGCTATCAGCACTTTCCAGGTTTAATGAAACCGAAGAACGAATCGACAAGAAGCTGGAACATTTCCAAGAAAAATTAAACCAAGGAATCCGGGCCATTAACAACATGGACAAATGGTATAAAGCAACCGACTCCAACCGACTAAATATTCACATCATCAGTGTGTACCAAGTCGCCACAAATGTAATTAGTGAACTGTGCAACTACCATATTCACATCTTAAACGTTCACTTTCAGCAAGGTAATCTGTACGAGCTAATAACACCTGCTCAAATTAAACAGATCCTCGCTAATGCAACCAGTAAACTTTCACCAAATTTGGAGATATTACCAACGCCAATTCTAAAGGTTGACATTGGGCATGACGACATCTACATCAACGTCCAAGGGTATTTCATCATAGTGGAAAAAACGGAATACTCCTTAATTAAAGTGACACCAATTCCTCTCCAAATCAGCAATGGATCCTACTGGATGATCGATGTGCCGAAAGGAATCTTCGCTGTGGATTACAACCTACAAATGTACTTCCACGAAACAGATGAAGAATTCAAAGAAGAGCTACAAATTTCTCCCACTACCTATGTTTGCAGTCCAACGGTAGTTAAAGGAATTGAAAACAACCCAAACTGCATCATTGACGATATATATCACCGAGTAGAAACCAGTCAATGTCTCCTACGAAGACATCGCATCCAGTCCATTATTTGGAAACAATTGTACATGGAAAACACCTGGCTATTTGTAGTCAGTAAACCAACCCGCATAGCAATCACTTGTAGTGGAAACAGGGAAGAAGTCACCGTCAACACTACAGGTGTCATTCAAATTTCATCGGATTGCATCATCCAAACTGCGAGGAATACATTAACCCCAAGGCACAACAGAAAATACAAGATCCTGGCTGGATACTCCAAGGCTATCAGTATCAATATTACCAACCCAATCACAACAAACTCATTTTCAGAAATCGCAGAGGAACCTGTACTAACTCAGTCAGACCACTTCGAAGACCTACAAGCATCGCAGTTAGATTTCCAGGAGCATATAAAAAACTTCACCTGGAAAGCCATCCGACATCATTCTCACCTGTCTATTGGGGTCACAGGCAGCCTTTTGGGAACCGCTGCCCTACTAGGAGCTATCTACTACATTCGGCAACGAATAACACGAAGGAAGCCACCACCCGCACAACCCCAGGCAGAAGAATATCCTCTCAAAACGCTCAATCTCGAAGAAACAATATAATTTATCGGTTTGCTTTTTTGTGGCTTAAAATTGGCAATATGTTTAATCTTGTCTTTAACAGATTAACCAGATATAAATTTATAATTATTCATTTAAATTTTACGAAACATTCTAAAAATTAAAAGCCACCAAAAACGCAATATTGCATTATGCAAGCGCGGCGACCTACTCACAGTCAAGTTTAAACACCTCGCAGTCGCCGCTCAGCATTTTTACACGGCTTCGCGTACACAATTACGCAAGGCCGTGACAAGGTTTAAATGCCTACAATCGCAGCTCAGCATAAAAGACGCTCGAGTTCATGGAGTCCATATCATATCACGGAAGCAAAACCGCTGAGTATTGTTTTGCAAGACTAGTAAATTAACCTACTGAATATAATACATTGCACCTGTTATTAGAAATGAACTTTGTATATTACTATGATCTAAGCAAATTTGTTTGTATATATAGAACAATTATTTTTGTAATAAACCAGTCTGCATTTACTTGTTAGATTCACTTACTGCGTCGCTGTGGGTCCAAGCCTATAAATAATTAAGGGATGTGAGGCTGCATCTCACACAGTGACAAATTATCATCCCGTTAAGTGGCATGACTAAGCTGTCTTAAAGCGGAAACTGCTGTCTCAGTTCTGCGCTTAACATAAGGGATGGAACCAGCAAAATAACGTAACGGACGCCTGATTTCTACAGCCTCCAGGCGAATCTGTTCATATATGCATTTCCTAAGTTATTTATTGTTCCTAATTATGATCTCATTAACGAAATTACTACATTACAATTCCAACGCAATAACGCTACAAAAGAAAATATGAAATAATTAAGAATGCAAGTAACTTTAACGTCGATGGCACATGTTGAACCGGAGTGTACTCTTTACCCTACTTGTACAGCAACTACTGCGCGACGTACAACTTTTTCTCTTTACTGGGTGCGTCTCAGCATAGGCGCCGGAACCGCGGTGGCTCTGGGTGCTCAAGCACCCAAACAGAATTTGCTTTGGGTGCAGAGCACCCAAAGCAATTTTGTTATGTAAGTATTGTTTTAAACTATTGTGATGTTTTCAAGCTCGTTTTACGCAACCGCCGCTTCCTACAAACACAGCATGATACTATTCTATTGTAATAGTAATAGTAATCAATGTAATCATGCATGATGCTCACACAACACATCATCACATCAACCGCTCTGCTTTCTGTCGTCCTACTACACCAACACGGGCGACAGTGGCGACACCGTTGCGTCCGTGGTTACGTTACTAACTAGTTACTAGTCTAACTTTATTCAACTGTTACGTTTGCGAACTGAAGATTTTACTGCACTTAAAGTATGGCTAAATAGAAGTCACAACAAGTGGACATCACACGATGTAATCAACGAAATACTGGACATTTTAACCGACAATGTACTAGAAAATATTCTAGATAAAATTAAAAATAATATCTTCGCCATCGTCGCGGATGAAACCACTGATCTATCTAAAAAAGAGCAACTCTCAGTTTGTTTTCGAGTAGTAACGGAAGACTTAGAAATACACGAATATTTTATAGGACTGTATGAAACACCATTCACAGACGCACAAACGCTGTATAAAGTGGTAAAAGACGTTTTACTAAGATTCAAACCGAATATAAATTTGTTAATAGGTCAGTGCTACGATGGCGCGGCGAACGTAAGTGGTGCACCTACTGGTTTACAAAAACGAATCTTAAATGATGAACCACGAGCTCTATACATTCATTGCATGACACACTCCTTAAATGCAGTAGTTCAAGATGCGTTTAACGGAATGCCTAAAGTAAGAGACTTCTTACCAACCGCGAAAGATACTTTAAACTATATTAGAGACTCGGCAATGAGGGTTGACATTTTTTAAAATATTAAAACGAATACTGAAGACTCTAGAGCAGGGGTCGGCAACCTTTTTCGGACGGCGGGCCATTTTCAAAATAAATTTTTTTATGCGGGCCGCACATTCAAATGTAACTTAAATAGTGCTTTTATACCATATACGAGTATAAATATTATTAAATATAAATATAGAAAAAAATTATTTCTTATTGACATGCTATAATAACAATAATGTTAGAGAACAAAAATTTTACAATTCTTAAAAGGGAAAAAAAAAAGCAAATACAATTCCAATTAAATATGTATAAATATGTAAATATAAAATATATAAATATAAAAAATATAAAATATTGTAGTGAAACGTCATACGGCTGTCAACATGAACGCATATATGAACATACAGTAGCAAACTGGCGAAATGAAAGAATTAGTGATGGGCCTATCCGGAATGAATAATCGGAAAGTTTCCGATTGTTCAAAAAATCGGAACGTTCCTATTATTTCGGAACTTTTCGGAATTCGATTATTTTACTGTTCGGTGCACAAAATTCGGAACTTTCGGAATTCGATTATTTTACTATTCGGTACACAAAATAAGAAAACGAAATGCCAATTTGAACTGAACGGAATACGGAATGTTGTATTGACTCACTTGACTGCTATATGCTGGTTGGCGAATGTCGACGGGTCGCGCCGTGTGCGCACGTGTATGATACGTGAATGGCACTAATGGCAGTGGTATTTCGTAGATTAATTATTAGATAGTACACCTACAGACTGCAAATTCAAGTATTGTTTTATACTATTTATTATGTACTTTATGTGCTATTGAACTTTAAAATATCACTACCATTTTCCGAAAGTCTATTAACGTAACTACTGTAATAATTTGAAAAAATATTTTATTTCCTCATATCCCACTGTGCGACTCAAACTCATAAATTGTTTTTTAGGATACTGCATTGCTAACTAGCGTCTACATAGTTACAAACGAGTCCGGTAGATAAAATTTACCGGCCTAGACCAGTAGTAATAGAACTACTACTGGTCTAGGCCGGTAAATTTTATCTACCGGACTCGTTTGTAACAATGTAAACGCTAGTTACCAATGCAGTATCCTAAAAAATCTTATACGATACACGACCGGTAGAATTCTTATGGCCTTGCCAAACATACAGGTCTCGCCCTACGGTTGGACCTGTAAAGTATTGGGGCGGCCATAAAAATGTTGCTACCGGTCTAATAACGTAAATAGCTATTACTGACCGTCCTACAAACCCAAACAATAGATGCCAACGCAGATAAGGGCTTACGGCGCGACGGCGAGTTCTCTCATCGTAAATTTGCACGCACTTCATCTTCCTTCCGCTTGTTGTTACTTCGCTCGTTTTCCCTTGCTTGCATTTACGGAATGTAAAATAATCGGATGATATTCCGATTTTATAAACATTCCGAAATGGAACATTCCGATTATTGAAATCATCCGATTATGCCCATCACTAGAAAGAATGCTACACTTGCTAAGCGAGACGACGTATTCGGTGGGGAGTGGGGATTAAACTTGCGCAGTAAAATAGGTTTCCCACTATGCTTCTGTTTGTCGCGCATTTTTGTCACCGGCCACATTTCGGCACGCTTACGCTCTAAGTTTGTTGATTTTTCCTAAAGTTATATTGGTGCTTTGGCGGGTCGCGCAAAAAGTTGCAAAGGGCCGCATGCGGCCCGCGGGCCGCAGGTTGCCGACCCCTGCTCTAGAGCATCGTCCTTAAGACTATTTTGTCCTACGAGGTGGTGTCTTTGAGTTGTCTCATTAAAGTCGATATTTGAGAACTATAAAGAAATTACCTAGTTTATGGAAAAGCCAAGTCAAGATAATAGTGAAGCTGGTGCCAAAGCAAGTGATTATTTGTATAAGTTGGTATCTTATGAATTTTTCTTTTAATTAGAATTGTAGTAAATATCTTTGATAATATTGAAGAAGTAAATTCTAACATTCAGAAGGTTAAAAAAATTAGCAGAAAAGTATAAGCTGCCTTATCAAGTCTCTTGAACTACGCCGCAAATCATTTCCGACCCTTTGGAGGTCTATTTATGAAGACAGAGGTAAATATGAAGTAGACGAGCCTGGTCTACCAAGGAAGAGAAAACTTCCCATAAAACTAGGTGGTTTTAAGAACCAATATTTTGCAAACACTCCGGAAGATTTCTACAGAACTTTATATTTTGATATTATAGACAGCTGCATGCAAAGTAATAAAAGTCGTTTTGAGTCGGAAGGTATCAAAAGGGTAATCGAATTAGAAACTTCTTTGTTAAAAGAAGAGGATACCGATATAGTCAGAAAATATTATCTCGAAGATTTTGATCACGACAAATTACAGTTGCATACAAAAATGTTTTTTGATGTTACAAAAGATCATCCTTTGAAATCAGTATCAGAAATAATATTGTATTTCAATCAGAATACCCACCTAAAGGAATTATTTTCAGAATATTTTAAAGCCGTTAAAATGTTTTTAACTATTCGTGCAACATCATGTACGTCAGAAAGGGGTTTTTCTGGCTTAAGACGCCTAAAGATTTACCTGAGAACTACCATGACACAGTCACGTTTGAATAACATTGCTATTTTAAATTTTTATAAAGATCTTGCTCGGGAAATTGATGAGCAAGTTGCCACAATATTTATTTAAAAAAACAGCCAAAGGCGACAAGTTTTTTATGTAACCGGCTGAGATTTTGTTCCTTTTACATTTTTTCTTAAGTTATTTTTATTATTTTTGTGATATTAGAAACAAGAAACCAAAGTTTTGTTTAGTTAAGGTTTTGTTATATTTTTGTTATATTTTTCATATATACCTAATAAATATTGTTCGTTACGTCTTTTGAGTTGTACCTATAACTTTATTTTGGTTCCATGATAAATAATTGAACATAAAATCCATTCCCACGTATCCATTGAAGGAGAGAGGTGGAAGGCAGAGCACCCAAAGCAATTTTGAAAAACCGGCGCATATGCGTCTCAGTGTTGCCAACCCGTACGACAATTATCGGTTTATACGATAATTTGACTCAAAGTACGATGTACGATCGCATACCGTACGATAACGTCGATTGTACGATAATTCTTCCGTATAACACAAAATCAATTTATTATGAAAAAAAATCACTAATGTTGCCATCTTCACTATCACTACTATCAGTACAATAGTTATCATCTCTACTTTGACCGGACATTGTTAAAAATAATTCTGCAGTTGCAGAAATGCATTAATGGAGAACAAAATAATAGTGAAGGTTATATTGTAGGTATCTGCAAAAAGTATTCGTACGTGCCGTCATCTCTGTTCGCCACTTATATAAGCGAAGTTCTACTAGGTGGCCCAAGGTGTATTTACGATAAATAACTCTTCAATACGATAAGTTTTTATTCCTAGTACGATAAGTCGCTCTCCACGGGTTGGCAACACTGCTGCGTCTACAGTATGAGTTTGTTGACTGGAAAAAGGGTAGACACTCTCTCAGCACTTAGCAAAATTGTCTGAGCTACTGGTTCAGGATAAGAAAACCAATTGTATCTTGTCAGACGTGTTTGGAATTTATTTAATTCATTATCAATGGCACGCAGAAGGATTAACAGTTGTAGATAGTAATATTAGGTAAAGCTCTAATTTTTACCGAAAAATACTTGTGATATAACTTTGGTTAAATGCAAAAATGTGCAGGATGGAAATTTCTTCTTAACCATTGAATTTTGCTAATATAGTTAGATGCAATTAGGCATGATTAGATTTACACTTTAAAATCAACACATACAAAACGAGTTTAAAATTAGTTAAAATATGTAATATTTAAACGCCTGCCAAGGTCGTTAACAGGTGCAAATGTGCTCGCTGACCGAATTTGGTTCGGCTGGCTAAATGCGCATTTTACAATCGTTCTGATTGTTCGTTATTCGTTGATTTCAACCAAAATTTGTTATTTGCCATAGCTAACAAGATGTGATAGGAAACACTCAGATTGTCTATATCCTTTTTGAAATTGAAAGCATTTGTACTGCATATACAGCACATTTCTTTGAGGTACGTTTATTGGTATTTACTTCGGTTGTTATGATTTTTAAATTTACAAAATCGATGCTATGGTCTAGCATTCAGTTTTTGGGCTGACTGACCTACGTATGTACATTGAATTACATTCGTTTCACTGTATTTGATAGACTGCATGGGGTGTTTGAAGGGCAGGCGTTCTATCCTTGAGTTTAGAGAAATAATCTTTCAAGACATGCTGATAGTTGTGATGTGTGATTGTGGTTGCGGAAAATTCTGTTTATTCGAGATGATAATTCTGGGTTGTAGGTCAGACTTTTGTAAATCAGTGGGTTTGGTAGGTCTTCTTTATTGGCGGAAGTATCGTTGTTGGTTCCCCTGTTTGTGTTATTAGATTACAAGAGAGAGTTTAATAATAACGTAGGACAATTATTCAATTTTATTATGGTTTGTAATTTATTCAGATTAGTAGTTTGGATATCTGGATTCGAAATTGTGAAGATTTTGGATTCAAGGTTAACAACATTAATAAAATCAATAACTTAAAATTGCCTACTATAACCTCTGAAAACAACATTCCAAGTAAATAGTTTAGTTATTTATCTAATGTACAAATACCAGATAAGATACAGTTTCTGTCACTTGGGCCGCAATTTGGTTTGCCTGTTCGCTTAGACAATAAACTAACTGTATTCAACTATTTATCACAAATAGAAGACATTATAAACGCCTTAGATAGCAAAGATAAAAACAATTACAGGTCACTAATAGCTTTTCATGACTGACTTTTTAAAAAATCATAGTAGGAAACCCCCATCGGAACGCACCGCCACAGGACTCGTGAAAAACTTGAGTGGATGCTTGCGTTTTTGCAGTTTGAATTTTCTCCTACTTTTGAGTGAATGAAATTGAACATTTTTCTAATGGCAATTTTCTAATACAGTTTACCTCGGTTAAGTGAGAGTGGTTGAATGTCGCTTGTGTGTTAACAATGACCAAGGAGAAAATTGTAACCCACTGTTTACTTTGTTGAACAGTCAAGCCTAGTATTAAATGGTAAAATTCTACCAACTCGCTAGATTGTTATCCATATAGAAACCAGTAATTGTGTTTCAAATACGAGTAATTGCTATTTAGCTAAGAAAACAATTATTACTTGAGTTGCAATATTTTGTTGACTCCCAGTCCTTCTATGAAATTCAATAGAATTTGAAAAAAGTTTCTTGTACATCTAAGAACTGAATGGTCGTGGAAACATGAGCACTTCTCGTACAATATGAAAACACTAGATATCGTCAACTGTGGTAAATTTGAATATTCGCATTCAATTGTATTTTCCGGATTCCTTTAAGCTCCGATAAATTGCAATCTTTACTTCCGAGTATAGATGGCGTGGGCGGCCATTTTTATGACTAACGTCTACGACTTTTCAGAGCTGTGAACACATGCGTTCGCACTGATCGAACAATAAATTTCCTGGAACTTTGTTTGAATTTCTGAAATCAAGGCAGGTATAAGGCACATAGTCGGTACATTTATAGACAATTTAAATAATATTACTTTGAGGAGTGTAGTATGAAACGTTCGCTGAGCGACATAGAAAAAAACGCAAATTTAAGGTATTATCAATATTATTTTTCAACATACTTTTTTGTGACCTTAATACGCTTATTCTAACGGTACTCATGGGCTTTTAACGATTCGCCAAAGCATTCAAAATAGCCGTTCACTTCGTTGATCACTTCTCATTTGACTGTAATATCTTACCGGCCAGGAATATATTCTGGTTTAGGAACAAAAAATAGTCTCTGGCAGCTTAGCCAGAAGAATTACAATTTAATAAGTTTTTCCGTCGCGAATTTGACGATATAGCATGGGGCTTTATAACATGATGCAATTTTTATGCTCTTCAAATGGGGAAATTTTTCGCGATATTCGTCTTCAATGTGTCCATTAAAGTACAATAATATTGATCTTTTATTGCAGTTAAGAATAGTCAATTATGTTTTTCGACCGATGGAACGCTCTTCGCCTTTTTTGGTGTCGATGAACCAGGATGTTTCCACTGCATCGACTGTTGTTTGGTTTCAGGTTTGTACTCGTATACCCAAATCTCATCCATAGTTACAAATGGACACATAACATCTGTAGGATCCTTCTTTGTTCCCAAGACAACAAACGCGGAACGCAACGGGCCAAGCCATTGCTCCTTAGTTCCTTATAGCGAGCCGCCACTGAGTTATAGTAATATTCATGCCCAAATACTAAGTTTCAATAACAAAAATTCTTATATTCATTCGAAGTTTAAAGTTGGCGACCTTTAAATGACAAATGTTTAAATTTAACAAATAAAACAAGCAGGTTTCGCCGAACTCCTACTTCGCCAACTGTATATGTTTCTAAACTGTGTAAAACGAGAAATCGTGTTAGCACTAAATTGTTTGACTTCAAATCAGCGTATTTAATTTTACGGACTTGTAATTTTTGTATACAAAATAAATTCTCCACATTCAAGAAAATTTCTCTAAAATATTACTAAGGAGATCCAAAAAATCTTATTAGAGAAATAACACTCTTTAAAAGCATTGAAAGAATTACATGCATAAAACGGAGTTCTTATTTACACTGCGATGAACAGAAAATATTTAACTGAACTTTATTTCTCATATTCTCCAGTTATCTCTTTTGTGGCCGTTCCGCATCTTTCGACCCAAATTTAAATTGAAATTTCGCCCATGTCCCTCAGTTCAAACATTAAACAGAATGCGTTGGGTAATTGGTAATGCCGTCGAAAATGCAAAATTTCCATAGCATTACATTCGAAGAATCTAGGATTTGTTGATTGCTTTAGCAAACTTTAAATCGCCGCCACTAAATTAACTGTTCTATTTATCGTTTGAAACCCATCATCAGCTAATCTCGAGCTTAATAAGGTAGCAGTATCGACAACCCAATTAGCATAAACCAGAATGTATGCTGTTCACGTTACAGTAGTGAACTTATTCACTAGTAGCACGTTTTCAAAATGCAATAAGGAGGGTAATGTAACCACTACTGCATAACCGGCGGAAATGCATTCTAAAGTTGGATTGATATGTAACACCACAGGGTAAAGCGACCTCGCTAGAATCAAAGACGAATGTTCTTTAAAACCCGAAAAGTTTTCTCGAGATTGAAGCGCCGTTCACTAGTTGAACTAACTTTTAATGTAAACATCTTTAAGTAGCAGGTTTAGAAAACCTCGGCAACATTTTTGAACGAACCCGATAATCTAGATTCCGCAAATATACAGACGTTCCTTTCCGAATATGTGCTCCACTAAGAAGGTTAAGCATTTTGTTATTGAAAATGTCGAAGCAGCCCCGGAATGCTCTTCCATGGTTCCTGGCGCCTTTTCCATTTAATTACAGTTATAGCCGTATTTCACACTTATGCAGCGCTATAGCCACCATAATAATGTTTGGCGGCTTTGTTAGTTTTTGTTCCTTTCTGAATTCTGATTTACTGCAAATACGAAATTAAAATTGTATTTAAGCCCGCAGGTAACTGGGGGCGGCTTGAACTCAGTTCATTACACAGCACCGTGTTATTGCCTTAACGGGTGCAGTTGACTTCTTATTTGAACCATATTTTGTGCTTACGCTTTAAATTAACTTTCAACGTGGTGGAAGGAAGAACACGCATCATATTTATAAGATCATTTTCCCAATAAATAAGACTATACTCAACGCGCACCGTAGTGTTACGAACAACTTGGTTGTACTGTTAGCAGTTGGCAAAATATTTACCTCGTAAGAGTCATAAGTTACCTGCATAGTAATTTCAATGTTAAATTATGAAAATTTGTAATCACATTTATGTAGTTTCGGGGCTGATTTATTTTTTATTTAAATCGGTCCTCATGCATAAATTTGCAGGCTGCCGATTTACCAAAAATTCCGTACCGCCCCTCCGGTCTGAGGATTTTGTATCCGAAATACGACACCGAGGGCAAGGCGATTAGCAGTCCGTTTCATGTGGCATGTGAAAACACACACTCGCTCTCAAGCACACCACAATCAAATTGTATAGTCAAGCATTTAGCAGCACATGTTCGCGATGATAGTACTTACAGGTGATTTTGGGGCCTCGCGGTGCCTCCAGCATCTAGTAGAATATCTCGATGTAATATATATATATAATATTATATATATACAGTGAAATCTCCCATAAGCGGACACGCACGGTGCCAACGTTTTTGCCCGGTTATTAGAGGCGTCCGCTTAAGAGAAAAATCTTTTTTATGTTTAAAAAAGTTGTATTATGCAAAGGTATACGCGCTAACAATACAGACAAGATTATAAAATAATTGAAACAAAGTTATGTAATAGTTGTTACAAAATCTAAAATACTCATTTGACGTAAGGGTTTTTCTGACTGTTTATTATACTTTCCGGATGTATTTCTAAATATTTTGACAGTTTGAATACTTTAAAGTCATTACTTTCTTTAGCAAAGCATTTAAAAATTTTCACTGTTAATGCTTCCGTGTGGGTCTTGATTACATTCTCACAAATTTCTAAGTCGCCATCGTTTTATAATTCTGCCAACTGCACATCAACGGCAGCTGATTCACCTGAAATTTCGGTTACATCATCTTCCTCGCTTATTTCCTTGTCAATGTTTATAAATTCGTCAGGGTCGACTCCTATACAGTTCAGCCATTACTGATAAGGGTAAATCGTCCTCTGGTTCGAATTGATTACACTGGCGTAACTCGATACCCGCAGACTCCTCGGTCGCGGGGGCCCTAAGCCTAGTTTTCTTATTCTTTCATTCAATAAAAGCAAGCAGGAAAAATTCTTGCTATTTTTATTTTTATCATAATAGGCTGCCCACGCAAAGGGCAAAGTAGTTTTGAATTGCAAGGCTCTAAAATCAAGCGACATGGATTGTTTTGTAATAATAATCGCGCATAGGATAATGAAAGTGTCGAATTTTCTGCAGTCGTGACGCTGATTTGAGTTGACTTAATACCGCCCGTATTGCAAAAGAATTCTATATTTTAACATGATCATTAAATTTTGGATTGTTTTGAAGCCTTTCAACATTAGCTGGGCCTGCATTTTGAAGTGTCCGTACAAGAGAGATTCACAGTCGAAAAATGGTGTCCGTGTCCGTTTAATAGAAAAAATGTTATTTAGTAAAGTTAATGCATGCAAGTTGGTGCCCAACAAAATGTCCGTGTAAGAGAGGTGTCCGCTTATTAGAGGTGTCCGGTAAGGGAGATTTTACTGTATATATATTGGTATGGTTGCACCTCTCTACTTTTAAATCCTATATTTATTTACTTTAATATTACTTAATGCAGTTTGAGACTCTTAATAGTTAGTTAATAGTTATCTGTTCTTTGATATTCTAATTTTATATGAATTTTCAACTATTGACTGCTACTAAATGTCAATTTGACTGTAAACAACTATCAAACAATAATCAAAATCAAAATGACAAATATTCTTTCTACTCACAAATCAAAGATTCAATTCACTAAAGTAAGTACTGTGTTATATTTATTTCAAGTGTTTAATTGTCATTTATTCAATATGCTTCTATAGGACTAATTAAAAACCAACCTGATTTCCTCTTATTTCACTGTTATTCACATTTAACACCACTGCTCCTGACGTTCACAGCTAAGCTCACCAACAGCCGAACCTCGATACTCCTCCAACCAACTCGAACACATCCAAACCCCAGGCTCTCCTGCACGTTACCGTCAATCGAACAGCCTCCTGGTAAGTTTCCACTAACAGATGGTATCCAAACTAATTTCCCATTGTCCTCAGCTCCTACCTTGTACTAACCAACCTAAATCAATCAGGTATCCAAACTAATTTCCCATTATCCTCAGCTGCTACCTTGTAGTAACCAACCCAAATCAATCAGCTACACTGGCTCCCTTCAAATGATTGATCCGTCCTCCGTATAATCACCAAATTCAGTAATTAGTATAACTTATTCCTTGTATGTAGTAAATCATCCAATTCTAATTAAATATTATTTTATTCTTCTTACTTGCATCTAATTAAACGATATTCCATTATCTTTTCAATGACTGCACAATTGTATCATTTCATAATTATTTTTACTTAATTTCACCTCGCAGATTTGTCAAAAACCTTTTTATTTGTATTCAACCAAATTATTTATACAAATAAAGGCTAAATTTCCAGTTTTTATTAATACACAATTATTTTTTCAAAAATATGTACATTTTATGAGTTTGTTATTATCACTATCTTAAACAAATTTTAAAATTATGCTAGTTACAATTATTAATGCACTCTTTTTTAAAATTAAATGTTCTGAGTTTTACCTACTACATGTTATATTCTAGTAGTAAGCATATTTGTCACATGATAACATTATCTTATCTTTTATATTAACTTTCGCTACCTTGATTGAATACTCAATTGCTATAACTTAACAAAATTAATTATAAATTGTCTCAAATTTAATTTCTATTAGTCAATTCAACGTAACCAACAATCGTATTCAAAATTTTCTAAATTTGATTGTATTAATTTTCCAAATTTATTTCTTTTAATTTTTATTTAATAAGTAATCTTTGTGTATCATAATAATATATATTGTTACGATTTGTCTTCTGGGCTATTAAAAATTATACGCCGCTTCTTGTTTTAAGCATTTATTTACAGCAATTTAACTTAACGATTTAACAAAGACACAAGAACTATTAATACGGAACATTTATTATTTATACACTAACAGGAACTATTTCTAACAACAAAGACGCTTTATTTATTTATACACGATTTCAACACGAATGATTTATATGGCAAGCGTCGCACACTTCAAAGCTAGATTCGAACTGACCGTTTTCCCGTTGTGATTGCTTATATTTACTTACTTATCAGCTTCCTCCATTACCATTAGGTGTCGAGGCTTGCTTATATATTGCCGGATAATTCCTTCTGGAAACTTCGCGGCCTCACTCGATTATTGCAGCAATGCTGACGTATCGGGCGCATTAATCACCGAGGTCGTTCTCGAATGATCTGGAAGGCTGACTCATCTGTCTGCACGCGATCCGGCTCGAAGGTCGTTACACTATGATAACGGATGCTTACCGCATCTAGCCCCATTATCCGACAACTAACTAGGCCAATGAGCTCCAACTCATGTCAGTGTGAATTGCAGCTGTGGTTGCCTATCCCCCCTCCAGAAGGTCAACTTTCAGGCATTTGTGAGAAATGAACATTGCAGACTATTCAGATGCGTTTCTGGATCACAGATAATAATTGGTTATCAGGTCAAGGGTTAGTGGTTATCTCGCTGGATGTCCACTATTTCCAGGTAAATAGTGCTCTATATGCGGTAGCGATTGGGCACCAACCCAATAATAGCAATGAGCAATACCCAACAAAAAAACTCTATAATCGATGTAGCAATACAAACAATAAAATCAGTGTTCAACTCGACTGCACAGTTGAACTGCATACAACCTTCATTGCAAAGCTACTCGAGCAATAGTGTCTATTACAGACCTTATTCTTTCATCTTTTTTTATAAATCCATATAATTACTACAAGTAATACTTCAAAATCACATAAGAGCTCTCGCAATGGAATACCATCCTCTGTGGTATCAAATTTCGTATCCTAACGTACACATGAACCTGCACTAACTACCGTAGGCTGCAATAGGCTCGTATTTGTGAAATTGTTTAACGACATGCAACTCACAAATAAAATAACGTAACGAACTAGCATAGACAAAAAACAAAAAACATTGAATGCTTCTTCTTCGATCTCATCAGTTCCAACAAAGGCATCCAGATTCCAGAGCTGTGTGGACCATTTTTTAATTAAAACTATATTGTTTAATCTACCGTTTCCTTATTTAATTTCCAGATGTTTATTTCTTCCACGATTCTCTTCCATTCCTATGCTGCTCTTCCTGTTCCCCTTTTCTCATGGACTTGTAGTCTAAGGGCTATTTAGTTTTCTTCCTCTCCATTTTGTTGTTTCAATGTGGTATTGAGCAGTGATTTCTTAGCAGCAATTGCTTTAAGATGCGATTTAGCTAATATACTTATTTCCATAATTCTTTTTACATCAAACTAAAACGGTCTGTAGCCACTTTATGTTACGTTTGTTTAGCGTCCGCGTTTCGCATTCGCGCAACATTACTTACTGGATTAGCAGATGACCGGCTCGGGGACAGAAAACGGGGAGCCATAGATCTTCTGGCTTCCCAAAAATTAATATACTTTACAAAGTATAATCACATCACTCAGTCAACAGCGAGATGCTTACTCATAGTGACTAGTTCTTCAATCTCTCTTGACTTAAGTATTTAAACACGTAAAGATTCATTTGCCGTTAGATGGCACTGAACGAAGCAAGTCCGTTCGGCGACGATGTATGGTGACGCACGCATACACTCGGCTGTACTCGCTTTTATATATGTTGTAAAGATTTTCAATGCCCACTTTCGATAAGGGTTATTTTCTACCAAATGTGTAGCGATTATTCTTACGTTTAAGGCGTATTGTACAGTGAGCGCCAAAAAGCATTGGTCAGCTTCAATACCTAATAGAAACCCATACACTTCACCTATGGAATCAATGATAATTTTTTCATAAATCGAAAACTTGGGAGTTTTGTTTCAATGTTTGACATCCTCCGAAAGTGACAGTTTGATGTGCTGTTTCACCGTCAAAGATTGTCTGGGCTCATTTTTTCTAGGAAATTGGTGAAACGGTAACGGTTACATCTCAAAGACATTACATGCTTTAAAGATCTTTTTATTGCAAATAGAGGAGGAGATAGTAAATGAATATTGGTTTCAACAGGACGGTGCTACAAATTACACCGCAAGAATTAATACGAATCTCCTACGACAATCGTTTCCAAATAAACTGATTTCTTGCTATGGTGACCTTCATTAGCCCTCGAGATCGCAGGACATAACCACTCCTGATTTTTTCTTTGGGATTACTTGAAGAGCAGAGTATTTACAAGAAAGATAAGAAATCTGGAAAAGCTTAAAATGTTTATTCGGGAAAATATTGAAGCTATACTGCAGGATATGCGGCAACGTGTGGTGAGAGATTTCGGCCACCGTTTAAAAGAGTGCATTCAACAAGAGGGGAGTCATTTAACCGACAGCATTTTTCATAAGTGAATCTCCCATTCTTAGTCTTTAAGAAATAGTTCTGATTAACTGTGTAATTTAAGCAAATAAATTGTTATTACAAATTGAAACTGACCAATGCTTTTTGGCGCTCACTGTATTTTCCCTACTACATGTGCACTATAATCACGCATCCACGGTAAATAATTTTTGAAGAAATAAAAAAGCTACATTTCCATCGTAATTGTGATTGCAAATAAATACTAAATTTCTATATAAAAATAGTTAAATAGTGTAGTAATAGCTTATCATCTAAATCTATATACCAGGTGCCCCAAAAAGGAGTGGTAACTTTTCCGAATTGTCTCAACAGATGTCGCTTTATCTAAAGTACAGCGACCAAATACTTATAATTTTTAAATTGAGTTGGTATCACTTAATTTAAAAATTATAAGTATTTGGTCGCTGTACTGTAGATAAAGCGACATTTGTTGAGACAATTCGGAAGAGTTACCACTCCTATTTGGGGCACCTTGTATTTAAAACGTGAAGCGTTTTCTTTCGAAATCTATTTTGAAACCTCCACCGGGCCGATATCGACAATTCTTTTTTTAAATAAAAGCCGTCACCGTGTAGATGGGCACAAAAGTCCTAAATTGAAAATAAATTCATAATTTTTAGAGAAAAACCATCATATTGTAGCTCTCAAGTGGTTGCCGCCGGCCATGTAGTAAACCGACACCTGTTTTTGATACTCGTCGATCCTCACAGTTTCATTCGTTTAAGTTGCATTCACTCATCACTTTTGTAATCTATTATTTCAAAATTTTATTTGGCCTTCTCCTAGCTCTTCTTTGTGGTACCCTTCCCATTTTCGCTGTGCGCCTAGCATGTGCGATGACAGTTAATAAACCACAAAGACAAACTCTGGATAAAGTAGGAATATATAATATTCGTCACAACCATTATTTAGCTATGGTCAAATGTATGTAGCAATGTCATGTGCGAGTAGTTTTGAAAACTTAAAAATTCAAATTTTACCTGATGGATAGTGCCATCCGTTAAACATTGTCTACAAAGAAGTTTTGTAAATTGCAAAATATTTTTCAATGGGCCCACTAGTTACTATTAACCTTTGCTCTCAAAACTGGAGGTACTTTAGGGCTAAATTGTTGCAATACTTATCAGTGTAACCCAGGAATGTTCCCACCCTAAAGGATTCAGTAGAGACGCCAAATTGGTCTATCTAATCGCCTGAATAACCTATTAAATTGTATTATCACCAAACTAGCAAGAAACCTGTCAGGTTTTTGCCATGGTATGTCGTATATTTATTTCACTCAAACCGTAATGTATTTCTTGCCGTATTTGCAACATCGCTTACCGTAATTAACCTAGTGATAACCACTTCTTTGAATATTATTAAGTAATTTAATTGTACACCGCAACCTATCAGAGACAAAGGTTGTCTTAACGTCCAAGCTTTGTTTTCGGCGAAATGTAAATACTAATTATGTTTCTGGTACTTAATACTACTGTTCTACTAATATAGCTATGTTTTATAGTCTAGGCGATATTAGAGGGTTTCTGTCTATTATATTAGCAACAAACCAAAGTCCCAAATTATTCTCTTTTGGAAAATGCGTTGTTCGTTTGGTTGAAATTGGGAACAGGGCAACTAGATACAGCAAAAGGCCACAAATGTCTTTCACTATATTTGAAAGTTAAAAAGATGCTCGTGATATCTGTATAAATTACTTTTAAATAAAGGACTTTTTAAAAGTGCTACTTCACTTGTCTTTGTCTTACATTAGAAACTTTGTCTGAACTCTTCTCAGTACCACATTCGTATTGTAAATCTTCCCCCAGTTTTCAACGAAATACTTAGAGCACTAAAGTTCTTTGAAATTTGGATTTGTCAACTGAAAACAAGAGAAGTTTGCCAAAGAATCGCCTAAGTTTAGAAAATTTTTAGTGCGTGAACGAATTCAATTAATTCCAGTTTCCACCAGTGAGAAGTGTGTTTACACGTTTGCTCTTCACACGGCATTTTTTTCTGCAATATTATGCTGTAGAATCTATATATATATATATATATATATAAATCAATCGCCGTGTGTTAGTAACGCAAAAACTCGAGAACGACTTGACCGATTTGGATGATTTTTTTTTGTTCGTCTTACTCCCGAGGTGGTTTAGCAAAAAACAACGTTCGAAAAAATCCAAAGGGAAAGTCGGAAAATTGGAAAATATCGAAAGTGTGTTTTTCTATACACTGTACGACTTTCTATTTGCAGCCATACTTTTATGATTCTGTGCTTAATGGTTTGAAGGGTTTTCCCCATCATGTCATAACCCAAACAACGTTTGCCGGGTCAGCTAGTAATTTAATATTTCACTTTGTTTCCCAAAAATTACGTAAATTAAAAATTTGCTGAACGCAGTTTGTATTCTAGCTTTGCATCAAACAGACAAGAACAATCACATTTAACTGCACAGAGAGAGATTTCGACTGACAGTGATAAGAGAGTGGGTATATAAAATAAAACTAAACTTTTATATAGCACGTGAAACCGGAGAATTAGTCAGCAAGGTGCGAACGCCTCCAGGCTACCTTTGCATACTTTTTTTTCTAGAAAATTCAGAGAAACCATGAAAATTATTTGACCCGATGTGTAGAAGGAAATGATTTGCCGAATTTCAACTTTCTACCTGCAGTAGTTATTGAGTAATAACGATCTTTAGATCTGACATTATCAGTGTCTATAAATTTGGTAGATAGACAGACAGGCAGACAGACATACAGACAGGCAGGCAGACAGACAGGTAGACAGACAGACAGACAGACAGACAGACAGACTGGCAGACAGATAGACAGACATACAGACAGGCAGGCAGACAGGCAGGCAGACAGGCAGGCAGACAGGCAGGAAGGCGGACAGGCAGACAGACAGGCAGACAGATAGGTAGGCGGACAAGTAGACAGACAGGTAGACCGACAGACAGTCAGGCAGGCAGGCAGGCAGGCAGGCAGGCAGGTAGGTAGACAGGCATACAGACAGACAGACAGGCAGACAGACAGACAGACAGACAGATAGACGGACAGGCAGGCAGGCATTCTTAACACCATTTATTGTACAGATTGTGAGCAGTAATAGAAATATGAGTGAGAGATATGCCTGTACCAGTTAAGTGTAAGTGTCCAAAATGTAAAGGGGAAACCGATCAAGAAGGATGAAAATGTATTGCTTGCACATTGCACGAACATATGAAAGAAAACAGTGGTGGTAAACATTATCCTCAATCATATTTCAGACAATTCTAGCGAATAACTGAACTCAGCTTGGTGGACGCTATCGTCATGAATTTGATTCTTATATATACATCTAACAATTCTGATATCTATTATTTGATAAGAAACTGTTGACGTGTGAACTAGTTGGAATCTGTCAGTCTGTCTGACTGTCTAATTGGCTGTTTACCTGTCTAGCTGTCTATCGTCTATCTGTCTAGCTGTCTACCTGTCTAGCTGTCTACCTGTCTACCTGTCTAGCTGTCCAGCTGTCTAGCTGTCTAATTGTCTAGCTGGCTTTCTACTTGTCTGGCTGTCTACCGCTTACATACTTGTGACAATAATGAAAACGAATGTAGCAACAGAACTTATTAAAACTAAAAATATTATAAGACAGAAAGTTCGAGCTCTTAAGGAGGGTAAGTTGGTGCAACAACAGGTCCTCGGCAAATTTTTTAAACCTGTTACCGAACAAATGCAAAGTGTTGCAAAAGAGATAAATAAAAAAGAGAATCCTCGATCACAATTTAAGCCTTTCAAATTGAAAAAGAAAGAGAAAGTTAAATACAATTATGATGATAAATATAATCTTAGAAGAAAAACTAAATACGATTATGACGCGGATGATGATGATGAATATATCAATATATCAAATCCTCTAAAACTAGAATTATTTACACCAAAACCTGCCGATGAAGTATTGTGTGAATCCACCAAAGATGATCCTAATACGACTATAACAAACAAATTTCAGCCGCAAGCTATAAGTTCTTTCTTAGAACAGTATGACGAACTTCCTAGGAAATATGTAAGCAATTATCTTATAGAAAGACCAAATCTAGGGAGGTATGGAATTAGATATGATTTTGATAAAAACCAATTTTATTTTGGTGGAGATGAGCTAGATATAAAGGGATCAGATATAATTGTTAAAAATGTGCACTATGAAGGTACGCCTGGTTTGTACGAATTACTATTTAAAAACGTTCCTCAAATTACTCCAACGCTGACAGATAGAGCAAATTATAATGATATCATAAACAGAACAAATGCGGCGCATAGAAATTTTGATAAAAATGATCAGAAGGTAGGTTTCAACCAAGCGAAATACAAGAAATTTATAAAATCTAACCTGTCATCATCACCCTCGCCATCATCGATATCATTAAGGACTACAAAGATTACTGGTAAAGGTATGCAGCAAATGTATAAACAAGTTAGCAATAAACCGTTGGATTATGTCTACTGGGATGACCCGAACGAGTTAGTTGATCGATTAAAGTTACTGTATGCCTCTCAAGCATCTGGCCATACAAATCATATAAATGAAATTGTTAGTATAATAGAAATAAAAGAGGCAGGCATAATTGAATAAATCCAGTTCGACAATGTCGGAAACAGCACGAGGAGATCGTGACACCCTCCAGACAGAGATGACAACAACACCTCTACCACAATAATTTACTAGTGTATAATATATTTGTAATAATTTTATACATGTACATTACACAAATAAAATACAATGATATTTACAATTGTCGTTTTATTACACCGTCGTGCCCATAAAACCGTTACAGGAATATGTCAGGTTGACCAGTGGTCTATTTATTCATCATTGCAAATTATCAGACACTGATAATGGAGGCTATTGATCCCCTGATGTTCTGTAGTAATAATTTTGAAAGCGCTAAATTAAGATCTGTTTCAGTATTAATATCCAACTTCCCTCTTCTTACTTCGTTAATAGTATATCTGTCTGCCTGCCTGCCTGCCTGCCTGCCTGCCTGCCTGCCTGCCTGCCTGCCTGCCTGTCTACCTGTCTAGCTGTCTACCTGTCTACCTGTCTAGCTGTCTACCTGTTTAGCTGTCTACCTGTCTAGCTGTCTACTTGTCTACCTGTCTAGCTGTCTACCTATCTAAGCAGTGCTTTCGAACCTATATTAAAACAATCGAATCTAAAATTTGAGTCTTACGTAAAAGAAAACAATATGCAATTAAAATGGTATTGCTGCTAATAGCGGTATAGAAATTTTTAACTCAGTTTACACTTCCAACTGTAACCTGCAAATCTCTACAGCATAATAATATTTCTTTAGGAACTTGCTTATTGCTAAAGTGGGGGATGCTGTCTTCTGTAATAATAATAATAATAATAATAGTGACTTTATTGACTGAAACAAATACAAAACTAAATATATAACAGTTAAAACAAAACAAAATTTCAGTCAAACTCAGGGCGAGGTTCAGAATAGTGGCAAAAGGCCACTTTCTGCTCTAACACCTAAACCCTGCACATATATACTAGCAAGTACGAAACGTAATTTAAAGAAAAGAAGAAAAAAAAATAAGCATAATATAAGTAATCATAATATACATATCATATAAAAGGCTTACAATTATTGTGCTCGTTGTGATATTTTTAAGGAGGAAGTAAGGTGTGCTTTAAATTTTAATAAAGAAAGTTGTTTAAGATTATCAGATAGAGAATTATAAATTTTACAGATGTTAAACGAAAAAGAACGTTCAAAAAATGTAGTTTTATGAGAAGGAGGAGTAATCACATTTTTAAATCTAATATTGATGTTATGAATATCAGTTCTGAATCTGATCTTATTATACAAATAAGGCGGACTTTTTGTTTTTATAACTTTGTGAAAGAAGCAAGCGGTATGTAAATAACGTCTATTTTTCATATTAAGCCAATCAGTATCACTTAATTTATGAGAAATTCTATCAAATTTTCGAATGCCATAAATGAAACGTAGACAACTATTTTGAACTAATTGTATACGGTTACAGTCTCTACTACTTATACACGAACCATATACCAAATCATTAAAATTAAAATGAGAGAGCACACAGACTTCAGATAATAAAACTTTGGTATCATGGGTCATGAGATGCCTGTTGTAATAAAGCTGTTTTAAAACACAATACGCTTTTTGAATAATTTTATTTATATGTTCGTTAAATCTTAGTTTGTAATCCATTAGTAAACCCAGATCACGACCACACTCAGCAACAGAAAGCTTACTATTACCAACTCTCAAATTCAGTTCTTCGATAACCTCAGCTCTATTCTTTTTCGAACCAAATAAAAGTAATGTTGATTTGGTGGAATTAATAACTAAAGAATGTTTATCAGCAAACTCAACAATCTTATCAATATCTGCATTGATCATATCATTTGCCAGCATTGTATTATGCTGCGGGAAAGAATAGTATAGTTGAGTGTCGTCAGCATATAGGTGAAAATTGCAGTTTGAAATTTGATATGCAAAATCTGACGTGTAAATAATATACAACAGCGGACCAAGAATAGAGCCTTGAGGTACACCTGTTGCTACACATTGGGAATCTGATATCTGACCGTTAACGAAAACTTTTTGTGACCTTGACTTTAAATAATCACCAATAAAATCGATAGACGATTGACTGAACTTATAGAAATGCAATTTGGCTAAAAGCAGTTCATGATTAATTGTATCGAACGCCTTCGAAAAATCCAATAAGATCAGAGCTGTGAATTGCTTCTTATCAACTGCAGTACAAATATCATCCACTATGTGCAACATAGCCGACGAGCATCCATGGCCTGGTCGAAAACCAGACTGGAGTTCCGGTAATATTTTATTACTTTCCAGGAACGACCTTATTTGAAAATCCACAACCTTTTCAAGAATTTTTGAGAGCACTGGTAGAATAGATATGGGTCTCAAGTCTTTAAATTCGAGTGGAGAATTAATTTTAGGTAGCGGCAGAACTTTAGCTTCTTTCCATGAAGCCGGAAAACAACTACGATCTAAACAGTTATTGATAATATGAGTTAAGTGCGGCAATAAAACTGGACAGCATAACGTAATCATTTTGATATTAATATTGTCAAAACCGGTAGAATTAGTCTTAATACTATCAATTATTTTTAGAACAATGTCCTCTGTAACTTGAGAGAATATAAAAGTGGTTTCCAAGTCAGCTTTCATGTTTGCCTTATAATAATCCACCAAGTTTTGATCAGGCCTTTTAGATAATTGTTGTACCGATTCAGTAAAATAAGTATTAATTTTATTCACATCAGAAAGATGATTTGGGAGATCGTTAGGTTTTGTTTTAGTGTGAATATTTAAATGTTTTAATTTTTGCCATAAAATTTTTTTACTCTTACTTTCTTGAAAAGTGTAATTTAAGAAGGCCTTCTTTTCTCTGCGAATTGCACTAGTCGTATAGTTGCGGAGTGTTTTGTAGTAATTCCAATGCGTAGGGTTTTTTGTTCTCTTAAATTTGCTGAAGGCTTTGTTTCGAAGTGAAATCATTAATTTGACATTATCAGTAAGCCAAGGTGCGGGAGGTTTTGATAATTTAACCAATTTATAAGGCGCATGAATATCGAATAGTTCAATTATTAAATACGATAAAAAGTTTACTTTTTCGTCAATATTGTTAAGTTCGTATAGTATTTCCCAAGGAGCATTCGCTAAATGTAAATTAAATAAATCTATATCAAAGGTTTTGAAATTACGATAAAGTCGTGTAGTTGGGTTACGTTTTTGAGCGGATTCAACATTAATAGAACAAAAAACTAAGGAATGGTCACTAAATCCATAGGTGTCGACCACGCCATGACTGCCAACTAAATTCGGATCCGTAACAATAATTAAATCAATGCTGGTGGAAGTGGTAGCTGTGATGCGAGTGGGTTTGTCAATAATTTGAGTAAAACCGAGTGCTTCTATCACGGTTAAGAATTTTTTGTTAATATTCTTATTCAGATTTAATACATTTAAATTAAAATCCCCCGTACAAAAAACTTCATTGTACGATGGTGAAACCAAAGAAAGACACTCCTCGAACTCGTCTACAAATTTAGAATTACTTGTGCTGGGTGATTTATAAATCACACCAAACAGAAACAGTTTCTTTTTAACAGGAACAGCAATCCACAGCGACTCAAAAGTATCGTGTTTAAAACTAGGTTCTACCAAAGAAAATTTTAGATTGGAATTAATGTAAAACGCAATCCCTCTTCCTCCCGAAGCATCACTATCTAAACGTACCAATTCATAACCTAAAATATCACATATATTGCTTGAAACTGAACTTTTTAGCAAGGTTTCAGAAATGCCCACGATATCATAATTATTAGTAATTATCAAATCTCTAACTTCAGTTATATGAGCACACAACGAGCGAGCATTTAGATGCGCAAATTTAAAATTACTCATATATTGCTAAGAAAATAAATATAATTATTAAATGTATAAGTTTGATATGATTATAATTATAAAACAAAATTAAATTATTCCGTGCTAGTACAAGAAAAGAAATAAAATCAACGGGTACAAGTGCGCCGAGTGATAGCACAATCAGAATTGCCCAGCACTGCTGCAGAATTTTATATTCGAATTTTATTGAGGTCATCTAGCGTACATATTTTTAGAATTTTATTGCCAGACTTTATGCAAATTTTACATAAATCCAACAGTAAAAAGCGAAATAAATAACTATCGGCTCAATTTCGAGACTGTGTATTTAATAAAGTACGGGAAAAAAACACGTAATATTTACTTTGCTTACAAACAATGTTGATGATTTCTCTCAATGTCTCTAAGACTCCAACACTTTTGTATTATGTTGAATACTATTTACTAACTGACTGTTAATAACTATCAAAATATGCGAGAGACTATCAACTACCAGATTCCAGTTACTCGTGTGTCTCACCCAGAGCCTCAAACAAGTTTTAATTTCCAACCAAAGGCTCCATTCAATTTAGCGGTTGTGCAGATTTTTCTCAAACAATGGGTTCCATTGTTCAATTATTACCAGTCTTGCACATTTCTCAAACATGTCTGGACTAGTCTGAAGCTCCAGACAATTACATCCGGTTTATCTGATAATGGAGGTCAGCAAAAATTCATCCAGACAACAATGGCTTCATTGTTCCATTTATTTTTTGCAATCGTGCAGATTTCTCAAACAATGGACGCTATTGTTCAATTGGTAGACATCCTGCATCTACTAGTCTCAACAAATTTTGCATTCCCAGACGATGACTCACATCCTTTTGAGCGTGGGAAATATTTTTTTGATAAGCGTAGGAATAAAATTAGACATTTAGCCCCTAAATTCATCGTGGAAACCTTGTAAAAATTAGACTTTTAACCCCAAAAATTCATTGTGAGCATCTTGTAAAATTTCAAAATTACACTTTTAGCCCCAAAAATTCATCGTGGGAACCGGAAGTGACCTAGGTGAGGTCACTGACCCCGGCTAGACCCATGACCTTGTCCCCGGCTAGGCCCGTGACCTTGAAAAAACTTCAAGGTCAAATGTGTCCCAGAACCCGCATAACTACACTACTTATATTATGTCAATTGAAAAGTTCAGAAAAATAAAATATTAATGGAAAATTGTATCTAACTATGGGAAAGGCGATTGGAGTATTTTTTACAGAAGTAATATTATTACAAGAGGAAATAACACCAACAACTATGTATACGGAAGCCTCGGTCCATATTATTCTGCAAAGATGTAAGGCTTCCAATAGTTGTGAATTGGTAGACTTTGTTGCTAATACCTGGGAATGCTAGTAGAAACGGCGTTTATTAGAATTTGCAAATTCTCGATGAACAAACCACAAATCGATTACAAAACGTTTGAATAAAGACAAAACATATTAATAATATATTTAAAATTGGAGAAAATGTTTACATAGTATAAAAAAATAATAAGTCGTTATTATACACTGTAAACACGGCAATGTGGATTTTGTGATTGCCCATATGGTACGAGTGATTCATTTTGTAAACACTCGTGCCCTATAGAATTGCAATGTGAGTTTCTTTTACAAAACTCGTGAAATTCACTACCTGAAGACAAAGATAAGTGGGCTTAGATTGCAGTTGGAGAAAACGTACCCCTGGGGGTTTTCCAAAATATGGATCATGAACAAACTCAACATAATTCCGAAATTTGTAGAGCAATAGAAATTAATACAGAGACCGCAACATCAAGCGAGTAATTTATTTGTAAAACAGTGAAATGTCTTATCGAAAGGTACAGGAAATACTTCCTTTTATGTTAATTTGTTATGGGAATGTTTAAAAAGCCGCTATACATTGGAAAATTTGTTGAAAATTCTAAGTATCAAAAACAACCTGTGAGTAGTCGATGTTGAATGTTAGTAATTATCTAGTAGTTAACTATTATGTATTCCAGAAATTACATTTTAGCTATTTAGGCACCCTAGTATGTTTTTGTAGTTATTGTAGTAGTGCATTTTGTTTGCGCTAATCAACTGCTGTAGACACTCTGCATCTGTTGTGTAAAAGATTATTTTGTTGTACGTTTAAAGTTCACTTTTTTTAAAATCAATCTTGTATTGCACGAAGGCATCTTTTTATTGTATTGTAACGTTTTACGTTCTGGGCTATTTAAAATTATACGCCCCTTCTGGTTTCAAGCATTTATTTACAACGATTTATCTTAATCTATTTACACCACACAAGAACTATTAAGGCGGAACAAACATTATATATAAACTAACAGGACTATTTCTAACAACAAATATACTTTATTTATTTACACGCGATTTCAACATTAATGATTTATATGGCTGTATTTATTTGTTATACACGCGTTATTTATCTCGCTAGATTTATGTACACACGGGTTTATTTATATGGCAGCTTCTTCCAAGCTGGAGTCGGCACTCGGACTTCCACTTCGACTTCGACTGTCTTCTTATTTCCTTTGCCCGTATTTATATATGCGCCGGGTGAGTCATTCCGGAAGCGTCGAGACCTTGCTCGATTCTTCCCACAACGCTGACGTGTTCGCGCGCATGAGTCACCAAGGTCGTTTCTCGAAAGGTGTGACTCATCCTTCCGCACGTGAACCGACTCAAGGTCGTGACATTGCCCCCGCCTTAGGTCGTTCTGGAATGATCGAGACGCTGAGTCATATGTTTGCAACGGCCCGGCCCCAAGATCGTTACAGTATGATCATAATTTAAGACATTTTCTTCCTGAAAATAAATAAGTATTTCATTAATTAGCCAGTGCAAAGCGAAACGCATAACTACAAAACTAGTAAAAGCAATTTAAGCAATAATATTTCTACATGCAGGACGTTGTACTGTGCAGGTATTTATCTAAGTTTTCGGTTCTTAGTTCGAGCCATTCTCCGTACGAAGACATCTCCGTTGGCCAGGTGTACTGGTTGTACTATACGGGTGAATTGCTTTACGCGACCCGGTCACCATTCACCGTTTTAATAAAATTAACGGCTCTCTTCCCGGAAGACTGGTCTATGGGAAAGAGTAACCTGATCACACACACACACATGTTATCCACACAATCTACCTACACTGATATGATAACCTTAAGGTAACATAAAGTTGGCGGCCGAACTTCTCGGGTCACAGATCCGGGTCTCCCGTCCAAAATATGCCATACGAACATACATACATGATTCCGATGTTTGTTCTGTAATCTAAGTTTCTCCTTTTCTGTTCCGGTTGACTTTATGCATGTGCTTGATATTGTTTCTAAGGTTCTTTTCATCTTTAATGCTATATACCAATTTTCACATAAAGCCTCCTCTTGTGATGAGAACGATTTCTCTGTTAATATTTTCTTGATGGTGTCATCCTTAAAGGTTCGACAGCAGGATCAACACCAGACACTCACAGGGGGATTCACCTGGCTGTAAGACTGCGACACGGAAAGAAGAGAGAGCTTACCGTGTTATATATTTTCCACATAACGTATGTCCCAAAAGTTTTTGGAAAGTTTTCAAAATAGACCTACAGTAAATAACGTCCCATACAGTTGTTGTTAGAAACAAATTGTATCAAATTGATTGACGTTTAATATAACATGTCAGTTTTGTAATGACATGGAAAATAAATAAAAATTATACAAAATTTTTAACCATTACTTTTTTTCCGAAAACTTTTGGGACATACATTATATCACATCTCGTACCACATGGTTATGCAGGATTTTCATTCTTGGTCATAATTTCTATATTGCTTTAATCATTCTCAGAGGTTTCTTGAGATTGGCTAGTTCTTTTCTTCATCTTTGTGTAACACATCTTCCAAGTATTATATCATTATTTCATTTGGCGTCCATATCAAATTTCTATCCTTACCTGCACAGAAAATTATGCTCTCTTATTATCTTCATATATCCTCGACTCTCTTAACAAAATTATTATTTTTTTGCTTGTAATATTTTTCTCTATTTTCACGGCGATGCTTGTTGTATGTCCTTTTCTTGTAGCTGTATGTGAAGAGACATATGAATTAGTACTAACTCAAATAGTGATTTTAAATAATATTTCCATCCAGCTAGTAAAACTCTAATCTGTTTACCATATCACATAGCTGTATCTAATTTGACAGCTTCGAAAACTAAATAACAGAGTTTTTTTAATTTCATTCACTATACACTTCGTTTTAAGTTTGGTAGTTTCGATGCAGAGCATGCAAATGAGACATTTATTGTTGCTATGTATATTATATATGCGAGTTTGACCATTAATATGGACAAATATCTCCTCGAAGAGCTTTTGCTGTTTAGTACCCTCTGTTGTTCAGATATGGAAGAATATTTTTGGACATTTTGTGGCGCGCCGCAAATGTATATGACAATATACAAACGTTGTAGAATTAAAAGTAGTTTTGTAGAAATATGTAAATGCAGTGATAGTCTGCACACGCCCCGCGATGTGACACCAATTTCTAAGATATTTTATAATAAAAGGGTATACGGCGTGGCACAAATACTGAAATCAACACAATCAGTTTTATTTATATCACAATCACTCAAGTAGATTTATATGATCATATCTTCTAAGTTAAAACTGACTGTTTAGATAATTTAGCTTGTCGCGTTAATTCAGCGTGCGCAACCAGTGCGTTTGAAATTTGTTCAGTTTCTATTTCAGTATCCAAAGATCAAAACACTGGTGCAGAAATTTTTATTTTCAGCTTCAGAACAAACTTTTGCCAATATATTAAGGCTGGGGCAAAGTTTCAATTAATTAACTATTTTAGCTATCACATGTTTTCCAAATCAGTCGAATTTGTAGAGGGAGATAATTTATATATAAAATAGGAGCATTCTAATACCAGCAAATGATTCAATCAACTATTAGATGATTTCAATGCTTAATATATCCTCAAAATGCAGTAAGAAAAGATTTATCGTCTATCTGAATGTTAGCACTACCCACTAGCTCTATACCAGTTGTGGAATTTCCATTCCAAGTCAAATTGTTAGATCAGTAGCTTTAGTTTCTTCTAGCCGACAATTGTCTATAATTTATGTTATGTGAAATAATATAGGCAACTGAATTATCGCCTTTCTCCCAGTTTTTCACATTCAGGTCTAAAAGGTGTCCTAATCATCAGAATCAGTACGTGTGAATTACTGCCATAAAGTTCCATTACCTCTTTGTTCTTGTTTCTCAGGCGTCACCATTTCCTCCCACCAAAATTATTCTTTAAATTCTACTGAATACAGTTTCGTGAATTAGCTGCTTTTTTAATCTTCAAACTACATCTATTTACTCGTGTATATTTCTCCCATATGCTAAACGTCGATGCCTGGATGAAGGATTGCATCGTGATTAGATATTTTGCCTTTCCTTGTCGCCTTTTCTAATAACAAATTTAATCAAGTGGTTGATGTTGGATCCGTTTTTTCAAGACATGGTTAATTTTAAGGTTTGTTGAAACGCATTCGTTGATAAGAATCTTGCACTTGTAACGTTTCGCCCAGCGCGAACGCGATTGTATACATTAAAAATTAATTAGCGCGTTCCCCCTTGTCGTGCACCACGTTAGAGACCGAAGCTCCGCGCCGAGAGGACGACGTGACGTCACCGCAAGCGATCGCCCTAACACCACTGCGCACCTAGACCACGAATCCCCGCTCCAACGACCTCCGATTACGCTCGCACCAGGTATAAAAGCAGAAATCGAGTCCGCAACAGACAGAATTTCCTAGAATTTCCTAGATCTTCCCACTCCTCTCGTCTCGCCTGTACTCTCAGGAGTGTCCCCCAGGACTCTTCGAGGGTATCCCGACCAGCTACCTGAACCCCTGAACGTTCGGAGTGTTGCTATACTTTCCAACGTTATTTCCTCGAATTCCTGCACGTTTGGATTGTTACTTTACTTTCCAACGTTATTCTTTTGAACTCCTGCACGTTTGGATTGTTACTTTACTTTCCAACGTTATTCTCTTGAACTCCTGCACGTTCGGATTGTTGTTATACTTTCCAGCGTCATTTCCCGAGCACCTAGCGACCTAGAGAACCGCCCCAGGTCCGACGGCGACGACGTCAGACACCTGGATATAAGCAGAGTTTTTCCAAACTCGCCGACGACGCCTTCCAAAGCTTGGGCACTCGGGAGGCCAAGCCGAGTGCGCCGGTGACAACGCCGTCCGTGAAACAAATTTCCTAGCACCAGGACGGCGACACCGACGCAATCAGGCCTGTTAATTGCGGCCGGAGTGGCTTAGCATCTCCGAGGCCGAGGAGCGTGCACCGGGGGTTTCTGCGGAGTAAGCCCGAGGCCGCCGCCCATAGACACGCACTCCTGGAGCTAGGGTAAATGAGCGGCCACCCCCGCCAACAAGAAACGGCGTTTAATTAATCAAAACCCACTCACCTAGCGCGGCAGAACAGCTGGCAAGTAAAACAAATTAAATACGGCGCCCATCACTCGAACGTTGGGAATTTCACTGTCAGAGCTCCAGACGCCCTAGGTATGCACACAATTTAATTTAACATTGACCACAGTTTTGTTTATTTAACGATTTCAAGACCAAATGTATTGTTGTTGTCCGCCATCACTGGCGGCCCACTAATCTGTCATATTACCTGTTCAGGGCCGGCGCGTTGCCAACGTGACGAGAGGACTGACGTACATACAGGCTGTCCCGTAATACTGTGCCACTGCTCGATTGCCGACGAACGAACGCCCCGTTAGAAGAGTTATTTTATTTTTATGTCATTACATTCTATTATTTCGTGATTTTTTTTAACACAGTTTAATTTAATGTATCTAGTTAAATATTATTATATAATAGTAAGAAGTTATTCTGTGTTTCTATTCCACGTTACTATCTGAGCTTATTATTTGGATCTTGGCTTTTTGAGCTAACCTTGGGCAACCAGTTTTCAGGCTGGTGATTGTAGCATTTAAATTAAATTAAACTAGCCCGTCAGGCTACACACTCTAGGTTCTCTAACGTTTTTCGCGCTAACCGCATTAGTTGGGTGGTACAATTTTCTTTTATTTAGTGTATCACATCCCTATTTAGAATTTGTAAATGTTATGTTAAGGGTTGAATTATATTCAAAGCTGTTTGGCAATATATATTCCACTATAAATATTTGGCCATTCGCAGATCTATTTCTTCGAAATCTACACTGGTAACCTCCACTGATGTAAGATTTGGATTTTATATCACTAATGCTATAACTACAGTTCTCACATAGCATTGCCTCTCTTTACTTACATGCAGAAAATATTAGTTTCGAATCACTTTTTATACATTCTCGTACTTCCATATTTTTTGGTCTACCATCGATCTTTAATTCTTTTGATGTTTTCACATTATGAATTTCTGAAGTTCATTTGTATTTTCTACTTATCCCACTTCTAGTATTTGCATATCTCCATTCGATCACATCCGCTTGACTTTCATTTCGGACTTCTTCACAATACTGGTGCCATCTGTTCAAAGTTTCTTGCGTTTCTCTTACTAATTCTTTATTTTTACAATGCAATAGCTTCATTTGGTTCCTCTTTTTTCTTGTTTGATTTCTTGATAGCAGATCTTTATTTTTTATTCTTTCTCTTGTACTTTTTTGTAAATTTTTTAATAACTTCTTGTCTTCGTATAAATTTCCAATCTCTATATGTATGTATTATTTCTTTTTGTGAAATTATCTTCTTATCTATTATTATTTTTGACTATATGGTTTGGTTTTACTCTAACCATGAAGTGAATGATGTCATAGATCACACCTCTGTCACTTTCTACATCCTGAAAGATTTTAGCATTTTCTTTATCACATGATCTATTTGATCTTGTCATTAGAATATATGCAGATGCCTAGACGCATTCTCATAGACTCAAAATAAATGCTTATTATTTTTTCAGTAGCAAATTTTCTTAATTTTCTTCCACGTTTATTGTTGGTGTGGCATGTACTGAGATTATCTTTCAAACAATTAAAATCTAAACATTTGATTAAATTTCCATAAAATATTTATTTGTTAATATGAATTGTTACTCTTACAGCCAAGTTTTTTTTCGCCAAAAGTTTCTGTTGCAACTTTCAAAGCAGGGAGGGCTTTTCCCTAACTATCAAATGACAGTTCATAATTCATAAAAGAATAAGCAAGCGGCACTTTTCTAAATAGCTCAGAAACTAAAACTTTGTGATGACAGTAATAGCCCCATTTTTAAACCGACGGCTATGACGGGTACAAATAGTTACACTTTGTAAACTGATATGACAATTTCGTACACCCGTTCAAGTTAGTGGACGAATAGCAAATTTCCGTAATAACGTTGTTTGCAACAAAGTGCCTTTTTATTTTACCTATGTCGCGTCAAATACACCAGTTAGCAACGTTTTTGATAATACTGTCAAAATATTATAAGCAGGAGTAATAGTATGATACCGAAATTGCTGCTATATGGCTTATTTTAGGAATAATCTACTACACGTTTTGTCTTTGTTTCTGTTAGTTTAAGTGGCGTCAGTTAATTTTACTCCAGAAAACCTTTTTCCGTTTTCGACGGTTAATGCTGACTTTCCCTTCTACACCTCTGTACCCGTAGTTGGTGTTGCCATTTGTTCTTAGTCACTTTCTGTAAAGAATTTTCGATTTTGTCATCTCTATTATTATTGGCTTCCATGAGATTACTCTCCTTATTTATTATTTCTCGTTTATCAGATTACTTCTTTCTGGTATCTCCAGTTTTGTGTCTGAAGTATCCGAAGCTTAAACCAAAAGTCTTGATGGCACGTATTACGTATATAGTTGCTCTTTTGGTTATAATTACCGAGGGTCGCATCTTAAGTGGAAGCTATGTTACTAGGACTTTCTTTAAATAACTTAGGTAACTTTTTTCCATTCCTTGTAATTATTGTGCTTCTAAATTTTATGATTTCAAGTTAGCTTTTTAATTTTCCTCCCTGCCAGGGATTCCAGAGAGTTTCGAAGCGATACTATCTCCTTGTCTTCTACCGCGTTTAATCTTTATGGGCCTTGAACTATTAATAAGAGCTTTCATGGTAGCTTGTCATATAAATCTTCAATAAAGTTTATGCGGCGATAATCGATTTCAGCTTTTAACGAATTTCAGCTCCAGATTCCTTCATTCACATGCGGAAAGATGTTAGGTTCCAACTCGCGCGAACATATATCATAGCGAGGGCTCCATATTCGACAGAATGTGGTGAAGTATTATTAGGAATTGGAACCTCTAATTTCCCTACTTTTTGCCTACGCTCTTCCGTGATTATCACTGGAATTGTGTTCGTAGGAACATCGTTTCGCGGATTTGCATTTTCAATTAATTGAGCTAAGGACATTCACTTGGTGATAAATAGATGCAACAAAGCCGCCAATAGAATATTTTTCTGTTTGTTATATTACCGTGTGACAACCTAATTTTCCCAACTCTAGTTAAATCCACAATCTAATTGCGCAATCTATGGTAGGCGAAATTAATATAAACTCAATATTAATACATTATAGAAATAAAGTTCGACAAAGATTGTGCAACGTAATAGAAATTTCTGATTTAAATTTAGTAGTTTATCACTGGTTTATGTCAAGTTGTAGAGAATTCCTTCAAGCGAAATTTGATGCTGAGATGTCCAGTCTTTTAGTAGAAAATTAGTAGTAAACGCTACAGTTCAAATAATTACAAGTTATAAAATGTTCGCTGGGTTGCACATAGAGTCACATAAATTCAGTTGTAATTCGTTCCTGCTAATATGTAAAAATAAATTTAAGAGAGCAGAATAGAATCTACAGTATACCAGTACTTGGCACCGATTCTGTATATAAATCATCAGCCTGATCTTCGATCATTAATTCAACGGTTTCGCCACACTTTTAATGGACAAAGTGATATATTGTAACACCAAAATTATTTATATGATATGCCAAGGCAGCTACCTTTGCGGAAGCAGGTAGTAGGTTAAATAAAAGTCAGGTTGACGGGTAATTTGAATTTAATCTGGTTGTTGTTAGTATTTACTAGACATGGTTTTAGTAATGCGAAAAGACGTTAAATGTGAAAGTTAAAACTTATCTGACCTTTTATTCGAATTGCTCTAAACTCTGGCGAATCCAATCTTTACGATAAGTTGTTATGTAGGCGCCCCTCGGAACGTGCCGCACCTTGGTTTCATTTTTGAAAAACGGCCATTAGGACGTTCATGGATGGGTAGATGCGGTGGAAATTTATTTGCACGTGGTTTCAAATTTGACCCAAACTAGAAACCTTCACGCCACTGATTAGTGAAGTTTAAAAACAACAAAATTATTCTTACCGGTTGGTCGGTTTCTAGTATTTCAAAAGATAATTTAGGGTGCTTAAAAATGAGTGTGAGCAACTCCCCAGAAAATTTAGGTACCGCAGAAATGCGCGTGCTTTCTTAGACGGCTTCGGCAAAAGTGCCGTGAAACCGATGGCCTCGAAATTTTACTAATTTTCGGACACGAGCCGTTCAAGCAATTCGCGTATCAGTCTTAATATATCCCAAGTTATTTCTATGTTACAATCTCCGTATAAACGATAATTACCTTTCGAATAACGACGAAATTGCGGATACCGAGCTGATCTTTAATTAAATGTGTTTATTGTAAAACCAACATGTTAAAGCCATCATGCAGTCAGGTTCAACGAAACATGAAATGTATAACGTAAGAATGCTTTCTGCTGGGTAACGATCTCTTATTGTTCTCTATAATTTCCCTGAACGTTAATATATTTTGCGCAAAGGCTTTAAGTTTGGATTCTATCCAAACGCTTTAATGCCTTTGGTTTATCTCTATTCATTTGCAATCTCCGGGGCCTCGTTGTGGCTTAAAAATAAAAAGTTTGTATCGTAACATCATGAAACCTAGAATTCAGACTTAATAGAGATACCGTTAAGCGAATTTGGGACGCATTTACCAGGATTTACATTTGATCACAGAAAAAATTCTCTTATTAATTACTAATCTTCTAAAACCCCACCGGTTGTTCCTATTGTTTTCTTTTTTGTCGGTATACGTACACTTTATATGGTGAAAACGTTTGTAAATATGCAATTATTTGAAACTACTTTGTGTAAATAAATATAAAATCTAATGGAATTGTTTAAAATACTTTAAACTGTCCTGATTTCACCTAAATGGATTCTTGGTTTTCGATATTCGGTTTCGTAAATGAATACTTTTTGTAACATGTGAGCAAACGAAAATGAAATCAAGCTTGGCTTTGAAATATTTGTTTGTGTTGGTGGCTCTGTAAACGTATGTCAAATTCGAGGTTAGCAGGTTAGGTTTTGCATCAGTCTATGTCAAAACTGACGCAAAACCTAACCTGCTAACCTCGAATTTGACATAGACTTAGAGTGCCACCAACACAAACAAATATTTCAAAGCCAAGCTTGATTTCATTTTCGTTTGCTCACATGTTAGATAAGTCAATGTTTCTTAACGTTTCAAGACGCGATCGGCAGGTAGCTTGCGGGAAGGTATATTTCCCGTTTCTTGTGAAGTCCGGTCAGTAAAACTTCTGATGAAATTCAACCCGTCTGTTACAAAATATTTAATGGAAGCTTAACTTCTTATCAACTAAAGACCTAATTGTTTTAGCTGCTGGAGTTCAAGTTTCCTTACCATCTCTTAACAATTTTTCAAACGATAACTATCGACAACTTTCGAATTTAACACGCCTGGAGGGCACATTTTCTAACTGCTTAAATAAATGGTACTTTTTTACTCAAAGAAATCAAATATGTAGTTTGCAAGTGGGGTTTATTATGCCTTTAAATGACTGAGGTTGCAAAACAGAAAATATAGCTTGTCAATGTACAGTGTAAATACAAACGTGCAACACATAAACCAATGTATAAAATTTGAAGCTTCGTTGTTTAATAAACAACGGAGTCCAAAACCTTAATAGGTCTGGTAAACAATACAGCAAAAGTATATTAAATAGAGAAGGCCCCTTTAAATAGAGAAAAGAGAGCTCGATTAGAAATAGTTAACCTCGAGGGTAATCAAAACAACAAACCTCGAGTGTATAACGTCGAACATACATTGACGTTAAACCACGTTAGTTGCTAGTTAAGCGAACACCCCTTAATTTAAGCACATTACTGGGAAAATTCACATTTCGGTAAACGCTTTAGTATGTAATATAGGTGAGAAAAGTTGACCATCAATGGAGGATGCTGCGAGGGGTTGATGTCATCCAAATTCAGCTTTGGGTGGTTATAGCAGATCCACGTTACAGCTGGTTTTGAAGACTCGACGACTGATATAATGATGCAAATGCGAGCACTGAACAACCTTCACTCCGGCAATTCTTGCCGCAGCTCCAAAGACACAAAACGTCGCCCCCGGGTTTATACGTACGTAATATTAATTGAAGGATCAGCGAAATGTAAATCCGGAATTTTTATCCGTATCAAATGACTAAAATCCGACTACAATCGACACAAGACTAATCGCACAACACTTCCAACAGTGGCTTCCAGAATTTAGACGAACCTCTGGGGCGTAATTTTCACTCACAAATTTGCGTCTGTTATTGCTTCTCATTTACCATAACACAAGTCACGCTCCCATAATTAATCGAACCGCACTTTGTATACTTCTGACATTGATTCCAAATTGGCCGTCCCGATCGCATTTAACGCCGCGAGGAGACACATGACATCCGTCTTGCTTGTTCGATTTCTGGATAACTAACTCCGTTTTCGCGCTCAAAATTCGGCGTCCCTCTCTAACTTCACCTTTTTGCAGCTCTTTTAAGTCACACGGTGCTCTGTCGCTCTTATGGCGTGAAAATTTTTGAAATGCGCGTTGACTTCTGTAATTTGGGCAACAAGACGCTTACACGGCGAAATAGCTCGGGGGATTTTTTGACCGACATGTCGCATCTCATCCATGAGGCGAGCGGCCGGTTGGGCCCAGAAATTATGAAACGCAATTCGAAACCACACGTGTTGCACCTGGGAACACCCTGGACTTAGAGTATCTTAAAATGCGACGTTGAGTAACGCAGCGTCTTGACTCCGTCCTGTCACAGCTCGGCGACGGGTTAATCAAGACACTAAAGGTCAAGGAGGGAATTAAAACGTGACACAACTGTCCTCTGTCACAATCACAATAGGAAAACATCACATGCCCTCTCAGAAATGTGCACGCTGACTTACGCCGGAAAATATTTGGTAGCGCACAGCAGCGTACTGGCACAATATGCTCGAAGACAAACGCGTTTAAAATTAAAATTAACATAAGATATTCGCATCACGACCATAGAGCAAACACTATGTAATGTACCGTATGTTTTATATCCGTATAATGATATTAATAATAATAAAGTATAATTGAAATCTTAGAACATAAATGACTTTAAAATGTAACAAAATAAAATATGAGTACATGTACTAAAATCTAGTTAACCCTAAACAAGATTAATAAATTCAAACTATTTTTATTCTAATGTCTTACAAAAATGCGTCCGTAGTGACAAAGTGTCAATACTTTGATTAAACATACAAGGAAATATGTTGTTAAATTACACTTCGACGAGTTTGTTACAGGTTATTCCTAGTTTACAACCTGCAAGAAGGCTAAAGGTTGCTCGACCAGCTAGGAGTAGGGGGACGGTTCTTAACTGATAGAGCAGGCCTCGCTCGCGGTTGGCTAATTAGTAGTTACGGGGATAAATTTATGTTATTGTATAGGGCGCCACCATGGTGGTAGTATTGATTGTAAAAAAATCACCTGCCGAGATTTCTTCAGATCTTCACATTTCAGGGTCCCTAGATGATGACGAAAAACATGTTTTCTCAATTCCGTGTATCTGTCTGTTGGCTGTATAGCTCAAAAGCTATTTGTTGGAGGAAGACGATATGTTGCATGCGGATTATACGTGTACCTGGCTTTAAAACGAATATACTTACGGAAAAGTATTGTGAACACCACAATAGATACAAGGTGAACACTCTACATCAATCCTGTCTTCATCGCGTCCTATATAACCTAGTCGTAAGCGAATATAATACATGCGCCCTCGCAGGCGAGAGGTTAAAGCGTCTAACTAGCAATCGAATTCCGCAAGTTATAATCCTACCGGATACAGAGGTTTTTTAATTTGCAAATTGTAATTTTACTACATGCTTCCTTTTACTGGCTCAGTATTAGTAGCAACGTTAAGATATTTGTACCTATTTTGTGACCGCACTTGAAAGGCAAGTTCCGTATAAACCCACTTACAGATTTTTTTCAAAATATATGCAACGTTTTGGCTGCATATAATCTCAGTAATATCGCAGTGCTAACGTTTATAGTTTTTTTTAAGATTTCGCCGCTTTATTTTGCTTTAAATCTGTTATGCTATAATTGCTTATTTAAATCTTATTTAAAGTATACCTAAGTTAGATTGTATATGTGACATTGTCATCAAATCTTGAACCTGAATAATTGATTTGTAATTGTAACAATTTTATGAGCACTTTTCGAGCATTACACAATTAATTATATCATTTGTTTACGTTTTACGAGGGTGGGATGATAATTAGCTAGCCTCCACATATTTTAAATACATCAATATAACTGTATATTCACAAATGTCAACTCCCCTCTTTTAATAGGCAACACTGATAATATAAAGTCTATCTGTGAAATAGTTTGCTGTTAGCAGCTGTTTTAAGAACATTTGTGTTGTCATATGGGACTGAAAAAATTAGGTGGTTAAGTTTAACAGGGTAGTACGTGCGTCCAAAATTAATACCGCTCTGAACGCCAAAGAAGTGTCACTACAACAGAAATGGTTACCACGATATGGGGTGGAACACAGACGACTAAAGTTGAATGAAATAGCTAATGTTGTGAGCATATCAAAAGGCTGGTGTGCAATATTTCAACCCCAGAATTGAACGCGAAAAAGCTGTCCGCACGATGAGTACCGCTATTGCTAACATTCGACCAAAAACGTTTTCGAATGCAACTTTGACAAGTGTCTGGCCGTTTAAAAAATGCAACTGATTTTATACACCGATTTGTTACTACTAATCAGGTCTATGCCTCAGAGATAAAATTGAAATGAAAGCAATGAGCAGAATCTAGTTTTTTGGGTCCCAGAAAGCAATGACCTAAAATCAGCTGGCATGGTGCTAGCATCGGTTTTCTGTGATGCAGGAGAGATTTTGTTGACCGATTACCTTCCACAGGAACAAATGATAAACAGTGAATGTTGGACCAATTGCATCAAAATCTTCAACAAGGAAGGTTTCGCGCATAAGAAAATATTTTTTTACCAGGATAATGCACTTCATCCATTGAAAAGGTTAAAGCCACTGTTGACACCTATTTTGCAGACCTTGAGTAAAGCACCTTCCGTCATGGGATCAAAGCATTAGAGCAGTGGTCGCCAACCTTTTCAATGTGTTGAGCTACTTTGATAATTTTGGAATAAACAATGAGCTAGAGTCGTAAGCGACGTAAGCCAATCTAAATGAAATAATACTAATTAACTAATACATACTAATGATAAACTAAAAACAGAATATCTAATATTACTAATACATACTACGTAACTGCATCCATACCTACCAATCGTAGGTGTTTGAAAAATAAACAAAAATTTTATGCAGCTACAATGGCGTGTCACAAACGATTTAATAAAAGTGAATAAAAATAACAAAAAAGTAACGCACTATTTTAAATAAAAACATGTGCAGATAAAAAATGCATATTCAATGAGAAGGCTGACACTCAGACTCATTGATATTTTTTTTAATGTTTGCAGTATAGTGTGATACAGCCATTCGAATACAGTTATCCAAATGTTCATCTGTAAGTCGATTGCGGTATTTGTTCTTAATATACTTCATATTGGAGAAAGAAGATTCACACAAATAAGTTGAACTAAATAACGCTTTCACTTTCAAGGCAACACGAAATAGAACTGAATATTAGTCTTTCCTTACTATAGGCCAGATGCATTTTGTACTTGAGACTAACGATTTTAAGGCTAAATCATTTTGAAACGCAATAACTTCCATTTCTGTTGCAACGATGTCTTCCCCAAAGTTCTGCATAACACAAGTTGCAAACTGTTGGATATCAATTTCCATGAAGGGTGAAACAACATATTGCGCCACTAAAGCCATTTCGTTGAAATCCTTAAAACGATTTTTGAAGTTATCTTTCAAGTTAGAAACCATTTCTACATGATATTTACTGTCATAGGGTTCCAATGGATTTTGAAATATCTTTTCTGAAAGAATAGGAAAATGCTTGGCATCGCGGTTGATTAGGTTTTGTTCCCAAAACTCAAGCTTTTTGAGAAACGCTTTTATATCAGAAATCATTTGAGCTAGTTCTTTGTCTCTCCCCTGAAGCTGCAAATTAAGTTCATTGAATTTTTCTGTAATGTCCACACGAAAACCAAAATCTCTAAGCCAGTTTGAATTTCCCAGTTCCGGAATCGGTTCATCGCGTTGTTTGAAAAATAGAACTATGGCAGATAGGACATCATTAAAACGTTTCAGCACTCGTCCTCTACTTAACCATCGGACTTCAGAGTGAAGAAGTAGCTCCCCGTATTGACAGTCAATTTCATCGGTCAAGGTTTTCAATAATCTTCTTTATAACGCTTGAGCTCTAATCTTGTTCACAATTTTTACTACCAATTTCATAACGTTGTTTAGTTTTAGAAAATTTCCACATAATGCTTGCTGATGGATAATGCAGTGGCAACAGAGAAATTGCGGAAAACTTTCATATTTACGACATAACGCCACTAGACCCTTATCACAACCCACCATAGCTGGAGCGCCATCGGTTGTCAAGCCTATCCTTTTCGATATTGGAATTTTCTTAGAAGAAATAATATTTTTGAAATAAGAAAACAACTCCTGCCCTGTAGTAGGTCTTATTTTCGGTGGAATAAACTTCAAAAGATCTTCTTTAATCGTAAAATCACTAAAAACCATCCTAACGAACACGGCCATCTGGGAGGTGTCAACCACATCTGTGATTCATTCAGTTGTAGTGAAAAATAGACACAGTTATCTAAGTCAGTTAACTGTAAAAAAATTACATTATTTCTACTCGTCTCATCATTATTGTATTAGCAGAAAGTTGCTTAGATTTTATAGCTGAAACTATCTCGTATTTATTTCTAAAGTTGGCAAATAACGAATCTGCAGCTTCTAAAACCTGTTTTATCATTTTTCCGTCTTCATAAGGTTTCTTCTTTTGTGCAATTATCTGGGACACACGGTATGATGCTTCAGTTGCAGTCTTATTTTTGTCGACTGTTTTTAAAAATGACTGTTGCCCAATTAACTGTTTTCTTAATTGTTTCAGTTTTCCCTTTCTGGTGGCAGAATGTAATGGGAATGGTTTTTCAAAATTCGAATGTACAGTTTTATGATGCCCCTCAATATTTCCTTTTTTAGCAACGGAGACAGAAGTATTACATAACAAACATACATTTTTACCTTTAACTTCTGTGAAGAAGTATTGTTCTTCTCATTCCGAATGGAAATTGTATGTCATCACCTTCTTATTCCTGCTTGCCATAATATTTTTTATTGCTCTCTACTAACCCAACCGCTGGACATTGATTATGTCCTTCAGTTTTAAACTGGGCGCAATGTCGCCGCGCACTGCGTGTTTATCCCAAAGCAACCCAGACCGTTCTCGAATACTGGCGCGCTGGTAGGTTCTAGCCGATTCCAGCAGTGTTGCCAACTCTTCGTAAGTTGTATTCGCTAAATTGGTACTAAAAGTCTCCATTTTCAGACCAAAAGTCGCCAAATACGAAATACGCACATTAACATTTACATATTTTTACTTCCTTTTACTATAAAGGAAGTATTGGATTCACCCCAAAAATTCGAAATTGAGTTTTCAACAGATCTTCACGTTTCAGAGTCTCCTGACCCCAAAAAACATATTTTTTTCATTGGTCTGTCTGTGTCTGTGTGTCTGTGAACAGAATATCTCAAAAATGAAAAGAGGTATGGCGTTGAAACTTCATATATAAGTTTTGTGTAGTACGTAGATGAGACAACAAGCTTTTGAAGAAAATCGCATAACCGGAAGTAGGTGTTTACTCTTGTGATTTTTCAGTTTTTTTCGATTGTTTCAAAAACGGCTCTAACGATTTTTTTCAAACTTTACATTTTTATTACATTTTTAAAGTGTATTGATGTGAGCTACGTCATTTTCCAGTTGAATACTTCTAAAGTGGGATTCTCTTGTTTTTTTATTAACTCCTATTTTAAATAGAACACCCGGTATATTATTACATTTTTGAATTCAGCTTAAAATTTTAGAGAAAATTGGTCTCTTCAACTAACGCTTTATTTTGTACCGTTTTTATAGAATTTGTAAATTTTGAAAATTTTTGACAAATGCTTAGAAATTAAAAATGAAATTTTTGACTAATTATAAGATCACTGCAAAAGGAAGTTGTGTGAGTGTATCACACCAGATATTTTTACAAAAAATAAAGAAATACGTAAACTACTTTTGAATATAAAAATAAAAACTTACCCCATTTGTTTACGGAAAAAACAATTTAACGTTCTAATTCTTCGTACCAAGTTGATAAGTGATTACAATTGACAATGACAAATTGTACAATGTGCAAACGCAAATCTCTGGCGCAATTATGACCGTCTGGTCATACACCATACCGTACGAAATACAAATAAATGTCAAGCAAACATAAGTAGTATAATTTCAGGGGTTAAGCATACCAGTATAACCTCACGTATTTGCAATAAATATTTTGAAATATATAATATAAATAATATGAAAATTGTTGAGGATTAATGTATGTGTAGCTTTAGAAATATTGATTAATTAATGGATTTTTACATATTTGTTTTACTAATAATAAATACCCTAGAACTTCAAAGACTTTTCTCCGTTGTTGGCAACACTGGATTCCAGCATGGTGGCGCCGGCGCGGCGGCAGATCGCTCACCACAGTGTTGCCGCTGTTTGTGTTTATTATGAGAATTTGCGAAATTACGGAGTTTCTATGATTTTTACACCTTTGTATTTTTTAAATTTAAAAATGGACGACGCTGTTAAAAAATAGAAATAATTTTGAAGACATAAAATCGGTCTTTTATCGTTAGGCTAACCAGTTATCATCCCGCCCTCGTACTTTGGCAACGAACGAAAAACAAACCACAATTTTGTGTAAAAAAGTGTAGGTGGGCAGATATTTTGATATTGTACAAACTAGAACGCGTTGTCCAGCCTACGTCTGGCTCTGCCAGCGTAAAGAAACGGTTAACAATAAAAATGCTTGCTTAAGCTGGTAGCCAGCCTACGTCCGGCCCTGCCAGCGTTAACAATACAAATGCTTGCTGTTGACGGTCTCGCCAATTGTGCTTACGATCGGCATGTGCGCGCGCCAGTGCTTACGGTCGGACGGCCGGCGGCCGGCGCCGGCGGCATCAGCTCTTATAATATAAAATTCGCATTATTTAACTTGTACGTATTGTCTAAGGTAATTGCTCAAGGGAATTACATTTGTACGATTTGCCTGTAAGTAAAATAATCTTTTATCCATATAATTTTCCATTTATCTAAGTTATTATCAAGGAAAATAAAACATGGTGCTTTTTGCATTCGTTCTTCGACGACGTCTTGATAGCATATTCACGAGACAATTCACTTTTGTTTTCTTTATGGCAATTTGAAAAACTTAAGACAAATTGAGTTTAATGGTCCAGATCGACAAATTCAATTGAATTCAAAACGTTGCTCGTAGTCTACATGTAGGGGTTGATATGAGATAAGCGGTCAACTGCCCCACTCCATCGATAAAGAAATTCAATTCCGATTCCGGGGATTGCCTTTCGAGATATATAGCTGCTCCCCTTCGTACATATGAAAGAAAATAATGAATCACTTAACCGTTAGAACTACTTTTATTTCTCTCCAATACAAATGTTTCCGTTAACAACTTATTTTATCACGCTAATTTGAACTTCACAAAAGGGAATTGCGTTTATCGGGGCAACAAAGACAAGAAAGGTATCCACAGCGGATTAGGAAAAATACGTCACGGTAATACGAAATCAGCGTATCATTTATATAGATTTATTTCGGCACACTTTTATTAATACGGCTGGCTTTACATGGACGGAATACTTGAGATATTCGAGTGTAATGAAATTACCAATTTACTGGGGGCTGATTTGTATACGCCCACATGCGAAGCGGTTTTTTAGCGAGTTTGTGGTATATAAAATTTCATCGTGTTATCTGGAAATAAAAATTAATAGCAACATAAAGCTTTGCGTTCCTAACATGTCACCGGCGAAATACTCGATGAACTTGTTCGATGAGGAATCCACATGCGTTATATTATGTTATGTGCGTTTTAGAAGGATTGTTCACAGCAAAATATTAAGGGGAAGTAGCTGTTTCCTCCATCATGTTCTTGTATTAGTTTATCTCTTTTTATATAGTCATAATGTGCTACTATTTTTATACAGGGTGTAGAAATGCTTTACGCACCATAGGGATTTCAATGGTAATTTCTTCATATGAAAATATTTGCTTCCCTAATTATTTTAGAGAAAACTTGTATTGAAGTTTTTTGTAGAGAAAAAATTGTGTATCCACTTATGCCAGCATTTGTCATTTTACATTTCGAAAAACCGAAAATTTAAAGAAATAAAATACCATTTTTAGAGAAATCAGTGGTGCCTTGAAATGACTAAATCATCTCAAAGCTTCAACAAATTAGTTTGCTGTTTATTTGTTTGCATCTGTCAAATGTAACGGCAACCAAATAAACAGCAAACTAATTTGTTGATGCTTTGAGATGATTTAGTAATTTCAAGGCAGCGCGGATTTGTCTAAAAATGGTATTTTATTTCTTTAAATTTTCGGTTTTCCGAAATGTAAAATGACAAATTCTGGCTTAAATGGATACAGAATTTTTTTCTCCACAAAAAACTTCAATACAAGTTTGCTCTAAAATAATTAGGGAAGCAAATATTTTCATATGAAGAAATTACCATTGAAATCCCTATGGTGCGTAAAGCATTTCTACACCCTGTATATCTTTCTATCGCCTCTAGAATACCACATATTTTCTGTTGTAAAAGTTTGATATTTTTACAGCTTTCTTCAAACATCATAAGGCGTTCTTGTAAGCTCATTGCTGTCTCAATGCTGTATTGTATCACGTTAGATCGGCCTTCGGATTTCTTGATAACCACTTTTAACAATACCGTATACTGTTCGAGGGATATAGAACAATTTCAGCGATTTTCTTTAACAACTCTATTACTTCAAATATTGTGACGTCTTATACCAGAATCCAGTAACGTAGCATTAAAAACAAGAAGATGGTTTCGGAGCGTTTGAGAAACTTTAAAAAATTACGTTCAGTTCTGTCAAGCTGTTTTTTCAGTTGTCCCAGTTGAGTCCGTTAAATGAGAAATTTAAATGTGGTACTTAGAATGCCTTTAAATTATAATACGAGTACCTTTAATTAGTTCAATAAAACTCCATATTGTCTTGACTATAGCATACCTTACTCCAAACTGTTGATAATTGTATCTGATATGACCATGTATAAATTATCGGCGTGTGAAAAGGGCTTCAGCAATGATTGCTTCTAATGATTCAAGAATGTTTCATACTGACAAACTTAATTATCACGCATTGAAGTACATTTACCTATTGCATGCATTCCCAGTCTGCCTGCTCAATAATAAATGTCAATGGGGACCTTAGCAATAATTCGCAACGTTTCACGAGGTCGTATGAACTCCTACAAATCATCCAGCATGGCCCCGAATTACATCAGAAGACCTTACATTGCTTTATACTGCCTCAGTACTGTTTGCGAAATAAAAATATGAACGTGGCCAATGGGATGATTACCTTATACTCTTGATTACCTTATATTACCTACTAACGTTTTAATAAAACTTGAATGATACCCTTGGCCGTTCAACATCACGTAGAACTACGTTAGCTTCCTTTATGCTACCCTCTCTCATTGTTCGATAAAGCTTCGGTTTACCTCGTATTGCCCATTCTCGTAACTTCTGCGAATGGAAAATGAACACAATGTCGCACAGGTGTAAGTGCATAGATTTGTGACAGCTACTATAATTAGAGCAAATAGAGCATTTAGAATTATACTAGTAATACTACAGCAACGTAATAATAAATAACATTCAAAATAAAATTATATTAAAACTTGTGTTGTGCTTGTCTGCATGCCTTCCTGCGTGTCACGTTTTCATCGTCATCGATTGGACACTTTTTTCGTTTCATTGGTCCTGTCGTCAACATGCCCTGTACTCACCGTGCTATTCATAAAACAACAATAAACATGTGTCTTACGAAGCATCCCATTGGCCAAACGGCGAAGGCGTCTAACGAGCAATCTCATTCCCCCTGGAAGCCCAGGTGCGAATCCCACCCATTCAACCGATTGCGATATCTTTTTTCTTTACGAATTAATACAATTTCTATTACTAAGTGTTGCCGTTTACTGTTTTAGTATTATTAGAAACATTAAGATATGATACCTCTATAATAATGCACAACACTACATGCCGTATTTAATCGGAGAAATTACCAAGGCTTCATTTAACGGTTTACTATTTTCGGGTTTTTGTAAACAAACTTCCCATTACTTTTAATAGTGATATTATCAGAGAAAACGATTACTTATTATGCCTATTGGTTGTGTTTTTTTAAAACTACGCACACAAGTACATTTCATTTAATAATAAGGAAGGTTCATTACTGCCTTGTTGAATCGTCCCACACGTACTGTTTAAACACATTCTTATAAATTGACTTTCCGAGTTTGGCGCCCGATACAAGTTCGGGTGGCATTCATTGCACGAACATGTGCGCGCATCTCACACTAACTCGCGAAAATTTAAATGCGGCATACGCCGTGGGTTACAGCTAGTTTTTGCTTATTTTGCATATAATTTTGAACACTCTTCCGCCGTTATTCCATTCTACTAAGTCATATTTAAAAACGTTTTCTTCTGTAACTTTTTTATTTACAATTGAATTTTTAAAATGCATTTTTTTAAATTAGAAAAGGACACCTGTTTGGTGGGCTCAAAAGCTACTTAAAGATAGTTGCAGTGATTCAGGGTGTCCGCTTACTAGCGCTAGAAGATTTAGGAAATTCATCCCACCAACATTTAAATGCAGTTGTAAGTGTAGTTTTTACTTTCGGCAAATGAATTGTACTGGTTCAGGCTATATATTTGTAGTAAGTTATAGTGGATAAGAAGTTGTCAACTTTCCATAGTTCAAAACTGTACTAGCAAAGCTGATTATAATCATTTAGCTGAAGCCATAAGGAAATGCTCTGCAAATTAATCTGAAAATCTGTACCAAATCTTCTCTAATTCTTCGTTTATCTAAAGAAAATGGTGTTTTCTGAAATTTTATTTTTTTAAATTTTTCCTAACAATGTTTTGATAAAGTTGATGTATTTCAAGCATTTAGAAATATCTAGTTAATTAATTTTCTTTTAAAGAAGAAACTGGTTGACCATTTAATCATGCTGATTTTGTCATATTTCTCTAACAGTTTAACTCTAATAGTTCTCAAACGGGATTGGACTTCCGGATAACTCGGAGAAGGAAATTGAGGGAATATAAATGGATATTTGTAGAGTTGTGTTGTGCAGCACGAACTTCAATCATAGCAAATAATTATTACCTGAGTAAAAGCTACTTTGCGAGACACTATAGGTAAACGTAATTATTTATAAAACTATGATAAATATTGTTTTACCACATAATATTTGTTTTCTTCCAAGTAAAGAAAACGATATAACAGAAAGATGAAAAGTGTATATCTGTTTGGAGGATCAACTTAGCAACTAGTAGCTCAAGAAGAAGAAATTCAAATGCAGGTGTCAGAAGAGGCACGATAATATACAACTATAAATTGTGAAATGCGTTAAACAAGGGACACCAAAGAGGGCCTCGAGAAATACCAATAGTCCTACCGTTCTTCAAACGGGGAGATAGTAGATATTGGAAGGATTGGCGTGTAATAGCTTTACTTAGTGTTCGCTCCAAAAGTCTACGAAGACTGCTAGAACAACGATTGAAGAAAGCAATGGAGCTGCAGGCCAACGAAACACAAAGCTGTTTTAAACTATGCAGAAGTATACAAAGTGCTATCAAAACAAAATGTACGGCCAGGCAGAGTACTCGATCCATTATTGTAAAAAAAATCAACAGACAAAAGGATAGCTGATATAACAACTTAGACACACGTAGATGCAACATTCATACCGTTAACATGAAAATTATCAAAGACTGCGGTTATGGTAGTAACTACGAAGACCAAGAGTATAAATATAACTGTAGAATACCGAAGATTTGCTCGAGTAGATACTTTCAGTACTCAAAAGAGAGGGTGTTTAAACTGCAAAACTGAAAGATAAAGACTTATAGATGTAATAAAAAAAGATAAACACTCAAATTACAATAATACTGAAAGTTGAGAAGGTGAAAATAAATCAATTAAGCACATCCAACCATATTAGCAGAATGGACAACGAAAGGGTAGCTAAACCGGAAGAAATATGTCAGCCTAATCCAGTGGTTAGGGAACTGGGCTGCGGTACTGAAGCCACGAGGTTCAATTCTCACACCTGGCAACTGACGGCCGGTCCACGAAGTCGATTTAGAAATTAGGAAAGTAAGGAGTCCCGAATTTTTTACATTTTTGGCTTTACTAAACCGGAAGGAAGGAAACCACTTAACCGAAAACAGTGAAATAGTTGAAATACTAGAAAAATAAAATGTGGCCTGAAGAGAAACAAAACAGTTCGCAACAAACAGAGAAGGGTGGGAAATGTTCTGCAAAAGTACATATATTAACTTAAATGCAGTAAAAATAATCGTACCTCGACACCGTTCACAGTAGAAGAAGAATATTCGTTTAAAGATGTCTAAATTCTGTGGTTGTTTTGAAGTAGACGTTTCTTAAGTATTTTTCATTGTAAAAACAAATTTCGAATCACTTTACATTCACATTATAAATTAACTGTTCAGATCTTTAAATTCAGGCAGCTACTGGAACTTTACGAATTAGTAAAATACGACGAAGAGAAAAAGTGGAAATTCAGCCCAGTAAATTTAAACATATCACCTAGGATAACGCTTTTGGCCTGACACTTCATTCTGGTAATTGTTGTCTGAGTAACAACAGCATTTACTCGAGTTTCTCTCGAATGTTTATCGACTTTCCTAAGAAGTCACATCTAATAAACTGTGGAGGGAATCCAAAAAGCAAATTTTATTAAGTTATTCCACATTTTCATGCACGCGTGTTTGTGTCGACTTAATTTTGCCACTGTTTTGCGATTCTCGGGTAGAATAATAAGTAGAACAATCGACACTTTTCAGTCCGGAATTTGAACTCGGAGCTGTATTTATAAGTGATTCCGTCTGAAAAAAAAAACAGATTAACAAACCGAATTTTCTAGCAAATACTCTTTTTAAGTTTGGTCTGCTTCGCTAACGGAATTTTAATTAATCTATTTTTCCTTTTCCGTAAATATCTCTTGTGCGGCATCTTAATTTGTTATCGGAAAAATAGTAGGACTAATTTCTTAGCGTAAGTTGGTATTTTTAATTATTTCTAAAATACCGACAGCTTTTATTTTTTATCAGTACTGCGCTTTTCAATTTTTGCTTTAATATAGAAAACTTTGACGACAACTCATAGGTTTAAATCGACGATGGAATCGTATTTGTAGCTGTATATTAAAACGTATACGATCAAGTTAAAAAAGAGGCTCGCTGAAACAAATTGCAAACATTCCCTGGAGCTTTTGCGTCTTTTATTGAGAACTTGCGAAGAGATTTCGATTTCGAATTTTGGTCTGCAGCTTTTCAGAGATTTTATCAAAGAAATGTGCAGAAAGCGTAGTTGCTGTAATGCGGAAAATTCGATATTAATAAAGGCCAAAGCGAATTAAACTAATTGACGTTCTAATAAATAAATGCCAATCTAGTATTAATTGAATGTTCTCGCAAACTAGGTTATATAGACACAATATCCTCTAGTCGCAGCTTCGTTTCGTTATACCCTAGTGTTACCTCATAAATAATTAGCATTACGTTCCTGTAAAATCCACCCTATCATTGTAAATCGAATGCTCGGATTATCCCGAAGGGTAAGTTGTAGAATGAATGAGTAAAGGGGCTAGTAAATTTATGCTCTAGTCCCAATCCTATTATTTGTTTTTAACTTGTAAGTTTTTAACTAAGTACTGACTGAATATACAACTAGAACTAATAAGTGGATAATGAATTAAGTATGTAATGTAATATTTATACAGCTTACTATAATTTTCAATAAACAAACTCAAAATTTACAGGCTAATTAAATATGATGTACTTAATCGAATATACGAGTATATTTAAATTTAAATATATAATTAGTTCAAACGTTAAGTATACTATTTCAAGATGTCTAGATGTGCGACAATTTACTAGTAAATTATAAGTATAATAGATAATAGATAGATCATAGCATAGTTATTTAAGTAACCATGTTTTATGGCGATATTGGTAGTTTTCGAATATGCCACTCCCGCGCGTCGTTTCTTTATCAGGCACTCTACGAGCAAAATTTGTAGTCATCAATAATCAGAAACTTGACACGCACCCGTTATCGCAGGTGTCAGGTCAGACTAAGCCTGTTTGAAGCTTGAGATTACGCGGACGTGGCTCCCATTGAAAGTTCAAGTATCCTTATCTTTCGACCTACCTCTTACCGCTGGACAATGCGGCGGTCTACCGACCTTCGAAAACGCTTTGGGCCATTGATATGGCTCCCATGCGTCCCATAAACAAGCAGCTTTTATCTCGTACAGTTACCTAATATTCATGAAATATAAATTAATCGTGCCATGTTTACGCTTTAAAATGGGAACAATGATAAAAAATAAGCATATTTCTTTTCTTTCAGAACAAAAAATTTTTTTTATTAGGTTGCTTATTTACAATTTACTCAAAATTAGAATGCAGAGTATTAAGTAAATGTGTTGTATGTCACTTAGCTTGATGTAGTTAACCATCCATTGATGGGTCACCGGGATGTATCTAATCAGGTCTTCTGGCCATTTTTTCTTTAGCCTTCTTTGTATTGTAGATTGGTTTGATAGTCGATCTATTAGTTGGTTGGTATTCTCTCTATTGCATTCTATATACTTGATGCCATGTGCTTTTATAAAGGTCAGTTATAAATTATATCTTCAGGTCGTTGTGGAGTGTGAGGTTGGAGGTATACCAATTAGAATTTGTTATCATGCGGAGTATTTTGGATTGTACCTACTGTTTGCAATGTTTTTGCATTTGATGGTTTACTACATCCTCATAACTCTATCCCGTAGGTTCATATCAGTTTCAGTGTAATTTGATATATGATTAGTTTACTTTATAGTGGCAGCTACGACTTTTCTCCTAATAACCAGTACATTTATGAAATTTCTAAGTTAATTTGTTGATTCTTTGCTTTAATGTGTGCTTTCCAGGTGAATTTTTCGTCCAGATGCAGTCTTAGGTATTTAATTTCTTTTTATTGGTATGAGAGTATCATTGATACCGGCTAGTGAGCAGGAACTTTGTTTTGTGGTAAAGGTAACTTGGATAGATTTATCAGTATTAACTTTGATTCTCTATCGCTTTAGCCAGTTTTGCAGTATATCTTAAGTGGTTTTGCAATTTCTCGGAGGTTCTTTTAGAATTTAAGTCTGTTGAGAATATCGCTATGTCATCGGGGAATGTAGCAGTCATAGTATCATCTATTACGGGTAAGTCAGACGTATCGATACTGGTACTTGGTAGACGATATGAAATAATTTTTTTTGTTAAGGTAGCATACCCACATTGTGACGAAACTTGAATAAGATAATAAATGGTCAAATATTAAATATATTTTTTTTATAAAAACCGTATAGCTATTGGAGTTGTGGTATAGTACAAGCTGCGGGGGGGGGGGGGGGATTCCTTGTTCCGCCAGTGAGCTAATATGCTCGATGTGGTCGTATTGGCCCATATGTCCATATCTAAGACATGCATTTTACTAATAGCTATGACGTGCATCACGATGTATTTTATTTTTGTACAAAAAATATAGGCTTTACGAAAAACTGAAACAACTAAAAACGTTTGTAAGTAAATCAGGCTTTTCAATACATGCTTTTAGGTATGCATATTCAAGTTCTTCTCCATTAAAAAGTTCTAATAAAAACATGTATAGGGACGTTTCCCAATTTTCAGTAAAATGGCAAAAATGGGTGTTTAAAGCTCCTCTTTAGGAGAGTATGGTAAAGGTAAAAACCCCTTTTAATTTTCGACACTTAATCACCTCTTAAAATTGTTCGCACTTATTTTGAAACATTCTGTAGTGTGATTCAACCGTAACTTTTTCCATTTTCTTCTAGTAGCGGCTCTAACAAAAAAATATTGACTTGTTTGTTTTAAAACTAATCAGGTAGGCTTTAGTATATTTTTGTTCTGAGTTTGGTAATAATTTATAGTTGCTGTCTATTATTATTTCATATTATGCCTGTTAAGTTTTGTAAAAAGTTTTCTGTTCAAGCCTTAGCTACGAGGGTAAGGTGAAAAATTTTTGGCCTGACAATGAAAGACTGCGATTTTCAGTTAAAAAATGATTTTATTTTTCTACATTATCTGACTTGACTTCAACACACTTGCTCCAGCGTTTTTCCAACATCAGTATTCCTCCCCGGAAGTGAGAGTCTGGAAGGCTGTGAAAATATTCATCTACGACCCTCTTAACTTCATTGGACGCGAAGCGCTTCCCAGAAACAAATTTCTTCAAGTTTGGGAACAGATGGAAGTCCGAGGGTACCAAATCAGGAGGGTAGGGGGAATGGCCGAGCAAATCGTACTCCAAATCCTGCAGTTTTCCCATCGCCAACGCACTCTTGTGAACAGGTGCGTTGCCCTGGTGAAAGATGATTTTTTTCTTCTTCAAGCCAGGCCTCTTCTCGCGGATTTTGGCATCCAACTCGTCAAGAAGGTTGGAGTAATATTTGCCTGTAATTGTTCTGCCTTTTACAAGGTAATCAATTAACAGGATTCCTTTCGCATCCCAAAACACGATGGCCATGACCTATCCAGCAGATACCATCGACTTCGCTTTCTTTGGCGCTGAACCACCGGCTTCCACCCACTGCTTCGACTGCTGCTTCGTTTCTGGGGCGTAGTGGTGAACCCATGTCTCATGCATGGTGACAAATTGCCGCACAAAATCGGTCGGATGCCTATTGAATCGGTCCAAACATTACTGCGAAACTCGTTTGCGCATTTGCTTTTGATCGGCATTCAGCAAATGCGGCACCCATCTCGCGCAGAGCTTTCTCATCCCTAATTCTTTTTGCAAGATGTTTCGCACCCTTTCTTCCGATATCCCCACAGCCTCAGCTATCTCACTGACCTTCACTCGCCTATCGTTCAACACGATATCATCCACTTTTTCGATGGTTTCCGGTATGGTTGCAGTTTTTGGCCGTCCTTCACGTGGGTCATCTTCGAGGGACGTGCGACCATGTTTAAATTCAGCTGCAAACTTTTTAACGGTTGACATGGAAGTAGTAGAGTTCCCGTCAACTTTTGTCAACTTCTGATGAATTTCCTCAGGGCTTAATCCATCCCAAACGAAGAATTTTATGACCGCACGATATCGAAATTTATCCATTTTAACGAAAAACACGCAAGACGTCTACGGCAAAAATTCGTGTAAACAAACTACTTGAGAGAACAAGTTGAAACTTGTCATACGAACTAATAACACTTGCACGCAGGCAGGAAAAATAAATTTTTTGCAGATTGGAACGCCATCTTATGTCAAGGCCGAGAACTATTCACCTTACCCTCGTATATCTGCGGTATCTCTAGCCGCTCTAATATTTTAAAATTAATTCGTCGTCGGCATCGCCCTCGTTTTAATTATCCTAACTACTGGGGCATAGTATTCTTCAAAACATTTTAGGCTTTAAGATCTTACGGTTGTCAAAGCCCAATTGTAATTTTTTCAGAAATGTTGTTTCGAGGGGTAAGGATTTTAAAACCTTGGTTGTCTGGGCGAGTGAGTGTGTAGATCTTTCGACAGCTTCATGCAGACTATTACGATCCAAACATCTTTAAAATAATTAAATTTGTCATTTAGCTCACATAAAATGACAGACTAATAACGATGTCTCCTGTTTATGTTGTGGATGATAATGTTCATTTCTTCTTTCGCCATTTTGGAAGTCTTCTCATGGTGTTTTTGTTGGTGGTTTGTTATCTCTGCTTATTTTCACTAGTGTTCATCCGCCATCCTGTTTATATGTTTATCATTCTTTCATTATTTGGACACTTGACGGGAACTTGTATTTGCACGCATTTTTATAGAGCTATTTGTTGTTCGGTCATGCAGGGTGACTCCTTGATTGCAGTATTTTCATTTCTGCTGCCCTCATTTTCGGTTTTGTCTTTTTAGCTTAAACAAATGTCTCGGTGGCGACTTACTAGGGCTTTATAGATTTTAACTATTACACATGTAGTTATGTTGTCGGGGTAGTCATGGAAGTAAAATAGACACGCTGGCGCATTTATTTCGATTTCAGCAGTCCAAAGACTCATCTATTTCGTTTCTCCTTGTACACCTAAAATGTTTAAACCTGTACACAGAAGCACTTAGGTAATTTCAATTACCGCGTAGTGCCAATGTATCACATTAATCTTGCTGTCAAGCTGTTTTAGACAATCTGGAAATTATAGTACTTTCAGAGCTTGTGCGTCTTTAAAAAAGTTGCGATCGCTTGAAATAATTACTCCCATGTAGATAAAACTTATCGATTGTATAATTGTGCTTTCCAGCTCCAATTTACACGGAAGTAGTTCTTTTGGTACCTTTTTGTTTTTACTGTCGTTATTTTCGTATTGTATTTTTTAGTAGTTGTGTGAAAGCTTATTGAGATTATCTTCGTTTTCAGCCAACAGCAACGCTTCATCTGCTTAACACAACATAATAATAATGGTGAGGCACTGACATTCCATGAAGGAGCTTGGCCTGCAGGGCAGAAGGTCAGAGCTTCCGTATCCTCGCTCTCACACCCGGCTGTCGCGTGTCAAATTCATGACACGTGGTGATGTGGTGAGCATCACGCATTAGACAAACGCATTATTACCCCTTGTTCTTTCGAACGCAGGTCCCCAATTATTCAAAGCGACTGGGTAGGCCGCTCGCCAGGCATCGATTCTGGGATTTGAACTCGAGACTTCCGCACCGCAGTCCAGTGCTCTCACCACTGAGCTACACTGGCGAGTTAACACAATATACTCACCCTTATATTTTTTTCAAAATGTAACAATAATTGAGCACTGATAAAAAATATCAGTGATAAACCGTTGATCGAACATTTAAATTTATATACGATTTGGTACACAAACGGCACAAATTCTCAAGTTTTTGAGAAATATGTAATAAAAATGAAATAGATCCATCCCACTTTGAGGATTGGAACGCGCTTGCAAAGCGTTTTGGAATATGAGGTCAAATTAATGCATTTGAACCTTAAATTAATTAATTTAATCTAAATTCATCTGTGGTGATTTTAACTGTTCGACCACTAAGTGGTTACAAGTTTCAGAAAACAAGTATTTAGATCCATATGACATAGATCAAAAATATTCCACTTTACTTCTTAATGTGTCTTGTCATAACTGTATGCAATTTAACACTGTCTTTAATAGCGATAAGAAACTACTAGATTTAATTTTTTCAAACAAAGATAACGTTTCTGAGCTCAGTCGTTGCTCGAATGATTTTGTGCCGGAAAAATGTATTCATCCTTGTATTGAGTTTTTATATCACGTTACGGAATTTAAAAGTTTTTCTTTCAACAATACCACGTATTTCAACTATAAAAAAGGAAATTACATAGCTATAAATCAAAAAATTTCAAGCATTGACTGGGACTCCGAATTTAAAAATAAATCGCTTAACGAATCAGTTGATTGCTTTATTCACTAATAAACTCTATTGTACAAGAAAATGTTCCAACTTATTCTAAGAACAAATACTTACCAACTTACTACAGACCAAATACAATTAAATTAGTAAAGCAAAAAAACAAGTTACATAAAAAATGGAAAAAATATAAAAATCCTAATGACTATAATTTATTTCAAATTTTGAGAGTCCAGTCAAAGAGACTCATTGATTTAGATTTTAAAAACTACATTACATCTGTAGAAAACGATCTGCCCAATAATCCTAATAGATTTTGGAGTTATGTATCTATAAAAAAACAATGTGTTAATTAAATACCAAATGAAATGCATTGGGCAGGTACGATCGCAAAAAGTGGAAAGGAAAGTGTTTTTGAGCCTGAAAGATACACTTTTACCCAATGTCTAAATAATCGATCAATAAATAATATTGTATCCTTGCAAAGCATTGTTTTTAGTGAGGCTGAAGTCTCGAGTGGGCTTCTAGGCCTTGACACCAAAAAGGGTGCGGGTCCTGACAACCTACCCCCTATATTTTTCGAAAAGACCGCATTTGAAATATCGAAACCAGTCACACTGTTATATAACCAATCGTTAACTGTTGGGCAATTTCCAGATAGGTGGAAATCGGCCATGCTTGTTCCAATATTTAAAAGTGGGCAAAAAAGGATGTCAAAAATTATAGGCCAATAAGCAAATTATCTGCGATTGCAAAACTTTTTGAAAAATTAGTCTATAAACACATATTTTATTTAGCCCAAAATACCATAGAACCGGAGCAGCACGGGTTTTGTAGAGGCAGATCAATCGAAACTAACATGTTTGTATTTACCGAGTATCTCCACGATCACATAGACCAAAGAATCCAGGTGGATGCCATTTACACCGACTTCAGCAAGGCATTTGCTAAAATAAGTCATAATATTCTACTTTCCCGTCTTGCTGAGGTAGGGGTGAATGGAAACCTGCTTAAATGGACGGAATCGTATATAAAAAACAGATCCCAATTCGTCTCAATTCAAGGTCATCTTTCAGACTCTATTACCCCCACTTCAGGCGTCCCACAGGGAACGCATTTGGGACCGCTGTTCTTTATTATCTATTTAAACAAAATTGGGTTATGTTTTCAAAACCGCAGATTTTTGCTTTACGCAGATGACCTAAAAATTTTAAAAACTGTAGAAAACATTAAGGATTGCCAACTTATTCAAAGTGATCTAGATAGATTGGTCCAATTTTGTAACCTTAATTCCTTGTTATTAAATTTAAGCAAGTGTCAAACTATTACATTCTCAAGAAACTATATTGTTCATACTTTTAACTACAAAATTGGCAATTCCACACTCCCTAAGGTCGATTACGTTCGACATTTGGGGATTATGATGGACTCTAAATTAATTTTTGGTATGCATATAGAATTGACTGCTACTCGAGCATCGAGAATGTTGGCATACGTAATGCGAAGATGTGCAACATTTTCTAATATCCGATCTATTATTTGCTTGTACAATTCTTTTGTTCTTGGTGGGTTGAGTTTTGGTAGTGTCATTTGGAATCCGAGATGTGATGTGTATATAGATAAACTGGAACACATACAAATCAAATTTATTTCTTTTAAAGCTCGATACAATAATCCTAAAGAGAATCTTAGAATGGCTCGAAAGCACTTTAATATATTGCCTCTAACTGTTAGAAGAACTCTTACAGATATCTTGCTTTTGTATAAAGTCATAAACCACTTGTATAATAATTCTGAACTGTTATCTCTAGTAAGTATAAATGTGCCTAGATTTAATCTTCGTTATAATGAATTATTTAATATTCCATTTAGGAATACCAGTTGTTCACAAAATTATCCGTTATGCAGAATAACAAACTTTACTAATTTATATTGCGATGTAATTGATATTTTTATTATGTCCCCTGCGACAATAAAGAAAATTATAAAGGATCGCGTTCAATAATACCTGGCTTTTTAAATATTTTATGTATAATGAATATTTTCATTTTTCATATATGGTAGTTTAATTCGGTAATTTTAATTTTCTCTTGTATATTGTATAGTAATAGTTTGTAATTTTGCTGATACTCTTTTGGGCTCCTACCCGTTGTATCCCAATGTTCGCCAAATAAATAAATAAATAAAATTTGGGTGATGCATCATTTACGACACGTAACTTGTGCAATTATCGGAACTTCAATTTCGCATTTGGTATGACACTAAACAAAGCGACATACAAGATGTCAGAATTAGCTGAAACACTTTTTCAGATTTAATACCGTACCCGTGTGCAACCTAAAAACATACTGTAATCAGGGAATAATTTAGTACACGCGAAACCGTAAAGCCGTTTTCGCTTTTAATTAAATGAGGATTCAGCGCTATTGCTTATTTTTTATTGCAATTAATGGCATCAGATTAGAGAGCAAATGAATTGCGGTGCAGAGTATATAAACGGATTTGAAATGCAAACCCAGCCTTTAAATTTAAATCAGCCTGAATCTGTAAGATATAATGAAATGAGGCCACGCCAAAACGTTGAATTGTTAAATCCCTTAAAAATGTGATTGCAGCCGCACTCAGAGCGAAAAATGTTCCAATCAAAGGATTTACCGAATAATGCATTATAAAACGTTCAATAAAATCATCATCCGGTGTAACAGAAATATTTTCGTTTTGCTTCTGCGAATTTTTGCTAGTAAAGAACAGCGCGAGTGTTTTGATATCGATCTGCAAGTTAATAAAAAGTAAAAATCGTTGCAGGAGGAAAAAGGTTGAATGCATGATATTTGTGTTTCTCTTGGTTAATTTGCACTACGATATCTTTCAGCGCTAAATATATTCGGCGATTCTAAAAATATTAATAATGAATAATATTACATATTTACATCTAAGTCTGCTGACAGTTTCTGGAGCAGTACTTTATGTTATTTTTGCTCAATCAAAGATAAATATAAAACTTTTCTGTGATAAAGTACTAAACTACAATTTCTCTCAAAAACAACAGAAAAGTATTTGTCTACAAAATTTTAATTTCTGTGCATTGATTGAATTCAAAATGCTTCTTTAATTTTTGTGAACGGTGTGACATTTTTGTAAATATAATGTTTGTGACCACAACAGACAGGAGATATTTAAGTATGTTTTTAATTATATGCCTTTACTTCATTTAACAAACATATTACAGAAGCTGGATTTACGCGTTACAAATTAAAAACTCGGAGATATTCAAAAATGGCTTAATTTCAATTATATTAAGCTTTATACAAGCGGCTGACCACTAGTAATATTCTATTCAAATGCAGCGCCCATTTCTGCGAGGGGCTTCTACTCTGTTGGTTATACGCGGTATAGTTATTTATTTTTATTTATTTTTATAGAACTTACTGAACGAATCCTGGATTAGATATAAATAGTATTCTGTTTGCTAAATGAGTGACAATGAATTTTTCTCAGACTTCTTTTGCTATTTTCTGGATAATGTTATGTGAGTTGTAGTTTGTCGACGAAATCACATTCGTCATTTTCAAGTCCTTTTAGTCCTGGTTTGGCTTCTAGTTATGCGGCAACACGACGGACTGTCAACTTGATGTACAGCTGACTGAATAGGTTGTTTATCAATTACTGTGGCAACTAGCATCGAGGGAGCTGTACTGCTAGGACGGATGGCTGGTGTTCGCAGAGAATGGCCGGCCGTTGCTTGTAGTAACGTTGGTAACCACGATGCAGGTAATCGGCTTGTGTCGTCGCGGGTGTTCATACAATTCGGACGTTTCACGATTTCGATGGCTTCTCGTATGATGCATGCGTCTTTGGCACTCAAGAATCTTCGTCAGAACAACAACATCATTATTCTTCCTGCAGACAAAGGAAATGTCACCGTTATCATGAACAACGATGACTACCACTCTAAAATTATTTCTTTACTGCAGGACAGTGCTTACAAATGTATCTCCACAGATCCAACAACGTATTTGGAGAAGACCACCAAGTCGAAGATAAAGGAGAGTAACATCGAAACTGAAGTGCAAAATCAACTTATACCTAGAGAAAAGTCGTCTAAATGTCCCAAGATATACGGTCTCCCAAAAATTCATAAGGATGGAACACCGCTTAGGCCTATCGTTAGTTCCATAGGATCACCTATCCAACGACTTGCAGCGTTCGTAGCTAAACATCTGCAGCCGCATGTGGCAGATGCGGCTTCATACGTTATGAATTCTACCCACTTCATCGAGATGCTGCAAAAGGAGAAAAAATTACACCGACCGATATCCTCGTGAGCTTTGACGTCGTCTCTCTGTTTACTAAAGTGCCAGTTGCCGAAGCTCTAAACGTCATTAAACAGAAGTATGATCCACCTCAACACATCATCAAACTTGCCGATCATTGTCTCCAGAATACATATTTCATCTATAATGGTCAACGCTACAAGCAAGTAGAAGGAGCGCCGATGGGTTCACCTTTGTCTCCCGTCATTGCGAATCTCTTCATGGAGGACTTCGAATCGAAAGCACTGGACAGCACCATTTACAAACCGAAACTTTGGCTTCGGTATGTCGATGATGTCTTTGCCATATGGGGTCATGGTAAGAATCGACTTGCTGATTTCCTTACCCATCTCAATAGCATCCATAATAAGATCCAGTTTACGATGGAATTGGAGAAGAACAACCACCTTCCATTCCTAGACGTTCTCATAACCAAGAAGAATGGAAAATTGGGGCACACGGTTTATAGGAAGACCACGCACACCAATCGCTACCTAAATGCTAATTCACACCACCACCCTGCTCAACTACAATCAGTCCTGACAACACTGGTTTGTAGATCAAGAAGGATAGCCGACAAGGAGAATACAAGACAAGAATTAGCAACCCTTGCTCGAGTATTCGAACAAAATGGTTATGGCAGAGCAGCGATTAGGAAAGCGTGCCGACCACCGAAGACCAAAACGCAAGACGCAGAAGAGGAGAGACCTTGTGGCACGGCGTACCTGCCTTACATCCGAGGCACGACAGAGAAAATCGGAAGAATCCTTAGAAAATGTAACATCAGGACAACCTTTACCACGGATAGAAAAATCCAGTCCATACTGAGGAATCCTAAAGAGTACATCCCTTTGGAAAACCAAGGAGTCTACGAGATACCGTGTCGGAATTGCGATAGCAGCTACATAGGCCACACCAACCGGAGAATAAAGGCACGCAAGGAGGAACATCAGAATTATGTTAAGAAGATGGAACACACTTCATCGCTAGTGCATCATATATGGGATACTTCGCACAAGATTGATTTCGACAACACCAAGAGCATTGCCAGCGTCGAACACAAAGACGCATGCATCATACGAGAAGCCATCGAAATCGTGAAACGTCCGAATTGTATGAACACCCGCGACGACACAAGCCGATTACCTGCATCGTGGTTACCAACGTTACTACAAGCAACGGCCGGCCATTCTCTGCGAACACCAGCCATCCGTCCTAGCAGTACAGCTCCCTCGATGCTAGTTGCCACAGTAATTGATAAACAACCTATTCAGTCAGCTGTACATCAAGTTGACAGTCCGTCGTGTTGCCGCATAACTAGAAGCCAAACCAGGACTAAAAGGACTTGAAAATGACGAATGTGATTTCGTCGAAACGTCGTCCAACCCCAAACGCCATTCAAGATGTTCTTCAACCAGTTGAAGAAATCTTCAAATTTATTAAGCGGTATGACACCCTGAAATGTTTACCTTTAATACATATCAGCCGCGAAAACCTTCGTAATATATATATATATATATATATATATATATATATATATATATATATATATATATATATATATATATAAAACAATTGAATGTCGTTTCCGGTTTCACCGGAAATGACCTTGACTTTGTTATTTTAAATGGGACACCCTATATATTTTCTCTTTTTATGACTCTTTGAACAATTCTAAATAACTTTTGTCTAACATACCCCATGTCTAAAATTAATAGTTTTTGAAATAGAGCCGCTTAAAAATATGCCGCAATCACGGTTATTTGTTTCTTATTCAAAGGGGTATCCAATAAATAATCAAAAAGAAGAATTAATGCAAGTTGAAAAAATGCGTCCGTTTCGAAATTCCGCCGTGGGTAGTAGTTTCATTGTCACCCGGTATATATTGAAATGATATTAAGCCCACAATTTGGCTCTGTTTGCAGTGCAAAATGTTTAAACAAGTCAATAAAGCACAGAGTTAGGATATTTTATTTAACTGCAATTTGAAACAATAAAAAAAGTATTAAATGCATGGGTAATGAGATGCGAGAAACAGTAAATAGTCGGATAAAGGCACGCAAAAGCAAAGCATATTTCAGAGAGTTTGAATTTGGCTTTTGAATAAGTAATATAATTAAAATGATAGGTTTTGGCACATGTAAAGCCAGACCAAACGAAAGTAATTGACACAAAAGGTTGTTATGTGAATATAAATGAGCGTAGTTATCAATATGAAAATTGTGAGCAATCTGACGGGTAGATGAACATAAGGATAATATCTGGGTTCAAACCTGAACACAGCTGCACAACCTCTTTATTAAATGTTACTGATAACATATTGAAAGCTACAGATTCTGGCGAACTCTCCTTGTTGATGTTACTTGATTTTAGTAAAGCTTTTGATAAATTAATTCATTCATTATTATTTTCTATTCTTCATTATATAGGTTTAGAACAAAATTTTATCTATCTAATAATAAGCTACTTTAGTAACAGAACGCAGTGTGTAAAAGTATGGGATCAGATATCCCCTCAAGCACTAACAACATCGGGTGTTCCTCAGTGATCTATGTTGGGTCCGCTGTTCTTTTCCATCTATACTAGTCACCTTTTCCAAAGTATTAATTTTTGTAAAGTTCGTAGGTATGCTGACGATATTCAGCTATGTTATTCTTTTAAACCTAATGATTTGCAACTTGCTCTTAGTAACATAAATAATGATCTTATAAAAGTACACGACATTTCATCAAAACATTCTTTCTTACTGAACCCAAACAAATCTTTGGTACTTTTATTTGGTAGAAAAAATGTTTGTTCTAAGGTTAAAGACGCGATTAATTTAGTTATTAATGGTTCGACAATATCTGTTGTCGATCAAGGAAAAAACTTGGATTTGGTAACGTCCAGCGTTCTTATGCTGCATTACGAATCTTATATCCACATAAACCTTACTTATCTAAATCTGCTAAAACTATTTTATGTCATTCGCTGGTCCTTTCACAATTCACGTATTGCGCTCCTGTTTATGGTCCCTGTTTGGATGCTTATGATCGAGGTCGTATTTAAAGAGTACAGAATTCATGCTTACGATATATTTTTGGAATTCGCAAATATGATCACATTTCTCATAAACTCAAAGGAACTGGCTATTTGAACATGAAAAATCGTTTCATTTTGCAAGCTGTTACTTTATATCATACAATTATTTTGCATAAAAAACCTTCTTATTTACATAGGCGTATATCTTTTCGAACAGACGTACATAACTTGAATATTAGAAACAAAGGTCTGATCACCCCTCCACTTCACACAACTGCTCTTTTGGAACGTTTTTTTTCTTACTGTGCTTATAAACTTTATAACGCTGTTCCTGCTGATTTTAAGAGTCTTAGTGTAATTTCGTTTAAAAAACATGCGCCATCATCTTTTCGACAGTCAATGGAGTCGATAAAGTTAAAAGTCTAATACAGTTAAATTCCCATGTTGGTGTGCAAGACATAGTTTTAATGTTGATAACAAGGTTTGAGTGGGAGATCAGTAGTAGTTTCACTACATTACTGAACTCTGCCTTCCGATTTTCGGTCTAATGTTATTATACATTTTTATTTCATTACTATTTTAATTTTTACTCTTTGCTCAACAATATTTTTCTTTTTTTTTAACTGATATAATATGTAAGTATTTTAATTGTCATTATTATTATTATTTGTTTATGTCTAGACTGAAAATAAAAGTCCATTATTATTATTATATAGAAAATTGCAAAGAGCAATCCTGAATGTAGGCAACAGAAGAGAAGCAAGCGACGTGAAAATGATGGACTCGGATACCAGTGTATTAAAAACAAAGTGCAAAAGAGCAGAGCAGTGAAATTAAAACACGTTTGTGAGTGCAACCCTAAAGAACAATACTAGTTATAAGCAAAAGACAATATTTTAGATTTAAGAAATTGTTAGATTTTTAATTTATGTAATCAAACTTAACTCCATTTGTGGTTAATATTATCAAAACTAATTTCCAATTAATAGTAGAAGAACACCGTATCATAGCAACCTGATGCCTTTTTGTTATTAACAGAGAGAACAATGAAAAATAGAAATTAATGTAGCTTGTCGAATTTGTGCTCCATATTTAACTAATGTTTTATGATAATAAACGTGTTTTACCAATTATAAAAAGTGTTCCAATTTATTGCCCAAGTGTTCGTGCTCCTGTGGGAGCGTTTGTGTTAATTTCCACGACGAAAAAGTTAAATTTTCCAATCTCATCCTCGAGAGGACACCGGGAAGCGATCAGCTGAAATTTCCGATCTTCTACGACCATTTGAAGCATCGGAACCCAGAGGTCAGCAATCAAGGACATCAGCGGGGTCTGCAAGAACGTTCCTTTCAACTTCTGCGGCCAGGAAAGCGGAGCCAGAGGCAGAAAACCGGGAGCGTCATCTGCGACCAGCAGCGAAACGAACTTCACGAGGTAGGATCCATCTGTAATTTAAGAGTTGCCGTTCGGGAAAACTACTTAAATCCAAGATTAAACCTTGCCGAAGAGGCATATCGCTTTTCCAAAAGTCCAGCTACGCCGTAATAGTCCGTAAAAGCCTCGGCGTCAGTAAATTTTGCGAAATTGGACAGAATCAAGCATCATAAACAAGTAAAAGTTGGCGTGGGTTGTACGTCATCCTAATAACGAAGGCGAGGGTTTAATTGTTGCCAAGCGGGAATATTCGAATTATTTACCTTACGCTTTCTCACATTTTTTTACGATTTTAAACGTTCAAATACACGCTGTACGCACAAACCATTTTATGTTCATCTGTCAATTTATGAGCTTGTGAATTATCTACGAAGAACGAGCAAATGAGCTACGTTGAGACAAATAACCTAAAATTTGAAAGCAGTTTCGTGTTTGCCGTGAGCTAAGCGTATTAAATATTGCAGTTAAATAAAATAGAAAGAGGGGCATTCAACCATTTCATTTGCGCAATTAATTCTTACATTTCATTTTAACTGGCCTTAAATTATTGACAGGCAAAGTGCGCACAGAATAAAAATTAAACTAAGAATTGTGTGCAATTGGATTTGTCCTAAATTTTAACTTATATTAATTTTTTAAATTAAAAGTAGCCTTTGCAGTCAGGCAATTCATTACAAACACGTAATTGTTAGTGGAGCTATTACAGCATATTATTACAACACACCAGCAAATAGTCTTTAATAAATTTAATGGCTTAAGTGAACACTTAGTTACAAATAACAAAAGAAAACAATATTCACACAAACCCGTCTTTACTCCTAGCGTCCATCTTATTGTATGTCATTATTGCATTGCCTTCGCGCACCAACTGTCTTTGTAGTTCAACACTCAGCTCCCGGGGCGTTGCCAACCCCACACTCGGCCATCCTAATCTTTATCTGGCCCGCAGGAAGCATCCATTTTGAACCACGGCTCATGTATTCGGCAGTGGTGCATGTCTTAATAGGTCCGTCGAATACACCGTCTTTGATCACGTCATATGTGTGTTCCGGTTTCACTTTTATTACGCGGTATGTCCCGAGAATTTTAGGCTTGAACTTTTGACCGACTCCGAATGGAGTTCTTTTTATCGCGACGCGGTCGTTCACGCGGTAGCACGTAGGGTGACGTCTTCTCAAATTATAACGTCTTTTATTTTCTTTTTGAACCTTTTTAATCTGTAGCTTCGAGTTTTTTCGCATTTCTTCTCTGTTCATTTGGAAGTCCTCTTTATGGCTTCTTCCATTAAAGTTTTTAGCATTAAATCTGCCTTTAACCTCATCTTGGTGCCAATTAGCAACTCAAATGGCGTCGTAGCTATACTCTTTTGATAAGATGAGTTTAATTTTTGTTGTAAGGCATCTATATGTTTATACCACTTAGCTGAGTCTTCCAGCGATAGCTTGGCTAGGACTGGGATTATGATTCTATTAATCCTTTCAACTTGGCCGTTTACCTTTGGCAACCTAGTTGTAACCGTATGGTGTTGGATCCCTTCTTCTTTGCAACAGTACTCAAATTCGGCTGAAGTGAAAGCACTTCTTTGGTCTGATATGATCGTCGTAGGGTTCCTGAATACGTTCTTTTGTGATTCTAACTTACTTATTACCTTTTTCGTTGTCGTAGATTTAGTAGGATATAACCAAGTAAATTTTGCAAACGCATCAATAACGACTAGAATGTGTTTATAATTGTTACTTGTGGACTCCAATGGCCAAGATTGTCCAAATGATATGTGTTAAGGGGAACGTCTTCTTTATGCAGCGGACGCAGAAATCCTTCTTTTCGACCTTCTTTCTTTGTTCACTAAAATGCATGGTACGCACGCTTGAATGTGCGCTAATATCTTGGATTGTAGGTTAGGAATATAATATTTCTTTTCTATTAATTCTGCAGTCTTTCTTGCAGCGAAATGCCCTTGCTCATGCGCACTTCTAATAATTTCGGCTTGCATCAACTTTGTTACCACTATTAGTTCACGGTCGTTGACAAACTTGTACGGCATATCGTTCTTGATGAAGTAGTCCTCATATGGTTTTTTTTAATACTTCTCTTATAGCCTTCATTTTCTCATCTTTCTTTTGTGCGGCTCTAATTTTTGCAAACGGGGAGACAGCATCGATCGTAATATTCATGACCGCATTACGACTCGGTGCATCCACATGTTTCATACGAACTCTTTTCCGATGCTCGATAGTGTAGTTATATTCGTCTAATAAAAGAGCCCATCTTGCAATTCGTGGTGGTATGTGCCTTTTATATACAGTGTTTTGGAACGCTGCGCAGTCGGTAACAATTTTAAATTTGACACCCAGTAAGTACTGTTGCGATCATCTAGTCACCTGGTTTGTGTTGTTAAGGTGACGATCGCAAACAATTTTTATTTAGTTCATTATATTGGTTCATGAATTAACACGCATTTTATTTCAACCTTTATATATGAACACATTTACGTAAGAAATAACGCCCCAAAAGCTACAATCTTACAATTGGTGACCCCGACGTGATTTGAACACGCAACCTTCTGGAGCACACAAATTAGAAAATTGACATTGACACCTTGCCATAATTTCGCACAGTGTAAGCAAGCTTGACCCATCCGCTCTCATCGACCAGAACCAAAGCAAACTCGCCCGCAGCGCACACCAAGAGCCCATCTCTTCCCGCCGCGCCGGCCGAATCCATCTGTCAAAGCGAAATTGAGCCAGTTCGCTGCACACACTATCGTCCGTCTTCGAGCACCAGTGCAGCCACACTATAAGCTAAGTCGTCCTTTTATTTTACAAAAAATGGAGAGTAAGCTGACTTTCCCACCGTTTATGCCTCACGATGTCACTTTATATTTTGTCCTTGTTGACCGTTATTTCACGCAGTTGGGCATAAACGATGAGGCCCAAAGATACAGTTTGCTCTTGCTTAACTTGCCTTCTGATGTGATTCCAAAAGTGAGAGACTTGATAATAACACAACCACAGCGCCAACCGTTTACTAAAGTCAAGGAGCGTATTCAAAATTCTTATGTTGAACCGGTCGATTCTAAACTGTCCTTACTGTTTGACAACACTGCATACAATGGCAATCCTACAGATCTGTGGTCAGAAATATTAAAACTCACTATGGATCTCAATTACCCGCTTCAAATAGCACGTGACATATTTGTACACCGCCTACCCAATGAACTTAAATTATTTGCTTATTCCAACGAACGAATGGACATTGGAGAACTCGTTCGAAAACTGACTCAATTTTCTTCTTTGCCCAATGTTCAGTTCCCTGGCACGAGCTTTCCGTCGCCGCGTTGTAGTAATGACAACTCACGTTCGACATATGACACTTATCAAAACCGCGAACCTCACATTGCAAAACAGCCTGCTATTACTAACGCACCGAACCGTCCTCCTAAAAGCATATGTTACTACCACCACAAGTTTGGTTCAAAAGCATTCAGATGCACTACACCTTGTTCTTTTAATTCAAAAAACGCAAACTATGTTTAACGAGCTACCCTCCAGCTGCGTTAAACAACAATCCTTCAGGAGTGGCCAATTTCATTGTTTTATTTGATTCTTTAAATAATATTAATTTCGTTGTTGACTCTGGAGCAAACGTTTCAGTTATACCAAGGCAACTCGTTACTAGTAAATTATTAGAATGTGTCAATACTGTCCCTAAAAGGAAAGTATTAATGGCAGATTCGTTCCCTTTACTTATAGAAGGAACAGTGACACTTAAACTGTCGTTTAACATATTTCCACGACCAATTGAGTGGACCTTTTATGTACTAGATGTCGATTTGCCCCTTTTAGGATTAGATTTTCTTCAATTCTTTGAACTAGTTATTAATTTCAAAGATCGAACCGTTGCACCTCTGCCTGCACGGATGCCTCATCACTCAAAAGAGCACGGCAATCAACCCGTTCAGCAACATCAGATTCGCGACACACTCGATCCAATTTCTTATAACAGTCCGACAAAATCCGATGTACACCCGCACCACGTAGAATTCTACCAGGTAGAGCCTATTCATCAAAGAGGGCCTCAATCATCCAAATTCGCAGTACAGACACGTGACATAAAACCAACAGCGGGCTATGTTCATCAAAGATGGCAACATCCATGGCCAACGACGGTCCATATACCTGATGCGTCGCACATTGCAAACGAATCGACACAGCGTGTTTTACCTCAGTCCACGTGCATATCGACACCCGAGCTCATGCACCCGCAATGGTGCGGGCCGACTCGAATTGAACAACAACAATTCCGTCATCCATCGATCCCCTCGATGCAATCTGCATCTCAGCAGCCGCCTTGTCCACTTATTCAGCGCGCACCGTTACCGGTCGTACAGCAGCAGCAACTGTACCCAACCGATACACATGCACCGACTCCTTCGATGCAATCTGCATATCCCCAACCTCCTTGTCCAGTTATTCAGTGCTCACCGCTACCAGTCTTCCAGCAGCAGCAGCTTTACCCAACCGCCGCACATACACCGTCTTCAACATGCATGAACGGTCTTGCTTCGGTACAGTTCGCGCTACTGCAACCGTGGGCTCACAAGCGGGCACAGTCATTGACACCCGTCCGTGCGCAGTTTCCGAACATGCTGCCACCAGTTGCAGTCATGCATCCTGCACATTCGCCCCCTACGTCGTGTAACACAGCCCCTTCATTACAGTGGGCATCGCACGATCATCGGCGAGTTTCGGACATGCTTGCTCCACCATCAACATACATGAGTGGACCAACTTCAAACAACCTCATTCATCTGCAACCTTCTTCAGGTATACCTCTTGTAGGTATACAGGTACCAGGTTCAACCTTTATATATGAACACATTTACGTAAGAAATAACGCCCCAAAAGCTACAATCTTACAGTACAACCTGAACTTCTTCAACGCTTGTACTATTGCTAGCATTTTAAGCTCATAGCTGTTGTACTTCTTCTCGGCATCTGTTGTTTTCTTACTCATGAAATGTATGGGGTGTAATCGATTGTCATCTGGCGAGTTTTGTAGTAAGACTGCTCCGTAGTCTTCCACGCTGGCGTCCGTATGGAGTTCGGTTTCCAAGTCTATAGATAGCTAACACAGGTTCTCGAATAAGTGCTTCTTTTAAATTTTGGAATGCATGTGTCTCTTGTTCATTGAAATGAAAATCTCGATTTCCTTGATACTGCCCCGAGTGCGTCACTAATGCCGTGTACTTCTTGCTTTCATTTTCAACTGTAACATGGAAGAATCCATTTTTTAAATCTATAGTAGTAAACCACTTTGCATTCTGCAATTTATCCAGTTGATCATCTATCAGTAGCAGCGGGTAACGGTCCTGAATTACATTTTAGTTAATTTTTCTGTAACCTACATACACTCTTAGAGAGCCGTCCTTCTTCTTTACGATTACCACCGGACTTGCCCCCTCCGAGCTGCAGGGCTCTACTATGCCGTGCGATATCCATTGTTGTATTTGTCGCTCAAGTATTTCTCTTTCGTAGAATGGCAGTCTTCTTGGTCTGCTATAGATCGGTTCATCGTCTTTCATAATTATTTTCATTTCTATTGACGTCTCATATTCATTATACACATTATATACATAATCTTGAATTAATTTACTTACTTTTTGCTGGTTATCTTTTGCCACCGTCTTTTTTATATCGAATTCGTCTTTAACTGGTTCATTGTGCAAGAAGATGTCGCCTACTCGTCTGGTAATTAGAATTCCCTCCTCATTGATCACTACATTCGCTTGATTCAGAAGTTCCTGTCCTATTATAGTGTTCATAGTCACTGATTCTTGAGGTACGACAAGGTACAATTTTGTAGGAAAATGGTTATCGTCAATCACTATACATGTAGCAAAGAATCCAATCGCCGCTATCCTGTTTTGTCCAAAACCTGTGAGCATTAGCTTTTCTTATTAGGTTAACTACGAGAGCTTCCAACTCCATGTTCCCAACAATAATTATACATAATAAAAACTGATTATATTCAGTACTGGGGCCGTTGATGTTTCCATGGGTGGCATCTTCTCTCTTTCCACTGTACATTCAGGGTTTTGTAGCCAAAATTTCCACATTAAAGACATTTTGGGCCAGCGTCTCTTAAACGGCACTGGCATGAGCTATGCCCTTTCATCCCACAATTAAAGCAATGAGAAACTTTTCTAGTAGAGTGTCCAGCGGCTTCTTGTTCCGATTGGTTTCGTTTTGTTTCGACTCCAGCTGCTGCTTTCGGCTTTGTCTGTTGATGAGATTGAAGAGCACTTCTGGTTCTAACCTCTTCGTATATCTTTAGTTTACTTTTAAGTTCTTTAATGGTATTGGCACCAAAAAGTACTACCTTATTCTTATCATCATCTTGTACACCATCTATAACATACTGAATTAACGATTCTTCTTCTATTGCACCCCTTTTAGCTATATCTTTCATAGCCAACAAGTATTGGTATGTCGTCTCATCTTTCTGGTGTTCAACATTTGGTGCAATTTTGCCCCACTGATCACTTTAAATTCAGCTGACAAGATATTCTTTAATGTAGTTTAATGCAGCTGGCAGCTGATGAGTGCCATCAGAAATAGGGCCCAAACTCATATGGCAGTTATAGGCGAAAACGCTGATGCATCAGAATTGAGGTCAGAAGTTTTAATGTGCTCCGAAAGCGAACTGCGCTATAGCCCCGCAAGTAGTAAGCTGGCGAGCTTATTTCCAAAGATATTCGAGCTCCGAGCGCTGTTTTTGCAATGAATTAGTTCTTATCTGTATAACTGTTTGCAGAATAATGAGAAGCAGCACTGCCATTCACAAAACATACCTGACTCCAGGCCGGGCATCAGTTGTGTCGCTTGCGAGCTTGAGCAACATATGAAACAATATGAGCAACACACCGGACATCGGGCGACAACAGACAAAATGCATGCCTAGATCTTGTCCATAACAAACAAACAAAATAATTTGCAACGCCGCATGCTGTTGCTGTACTCTTCTACAGTCACTCATAATACTGGTAGTGTAGGTACTGTTCCAAGTATTATTCACTAATACATACATTTGTCTGACGGTTTGTGGCTTTTGTACCTGATTTTACATACTTACCTGTGCTGTTATCTGCGTATCAAATCTTCTTCTTTTTATAAGCCTAAAGCCGCGTCCACATTAATAAATATTTACGTTGTGCGTTGTATTTGACGCAAATTTGTGCGTGTGCGTTGAAATTAATGTAGATGTGTACGGTTCGCCGAACACAAACGCACACAAATATTTTCGTGACGAACGACGCACGCTATCCATCGCCCAGTCGGTTTTTACTTGAACTTCAAAGAGATTTGCGGCGCAACGTTGTGCTGATGTAGACGTATATTGGTGGTGCATAAATGTGTTCGCGTTGTTTATTAATTTTAATTTATTTTTAGGAATGAACTTTCTAACTTGTTGAATGAAATTATTAATTAACCATGCTTTATTACTCATTCTCAGTAAAAAAGAAATATGCGGCTTTTATTATAATGCACCATTTGATTCGAAAAAATAATAATAAACTCAATAATAACGACATTAGCAATTGATGAAAGCACAGGGCAATTCCGCAACTTTCTTCGTAGTATGTCAGTGGATTTTAAAATCCTCGTTATGATTGGGCCAAAAGTCAAGAGAATAGATACAAAATGCCATTGATGTTTAGGATTCCACAACAATGTATGCTTCTTGTACTCTTGAATGAGTGCTTATGTGTCTTCATTGTTCCATTCTATCTTGTGTTATTATTACTCTTTATTTCCACAAATGTTGCAAATATAAAACTTACTAATAATACGAGAATGCACAATGCGCCGCGCTGCAAATCGACGAACAGGCGGATCGCCGACACACAACGCACAACACACATTTGTGCGTCCAAAAATTATGCACCTCCATTAAATTTGTGACGCAAATAAGTGCGCTGCATTTTGAAATACAACACACAACGTAAATATTTATTAATGTGTACGCGGCTTAACGGCAGCGAGTACTGAGCGTAAGTCTCCTCTGTTTCCAATTCCCCCTGTCTTGCGCATTTCTTATCCAGCCCAGTCCTGTCACTCTTTTTATTTTGTCATTCTATCTTGTGTTCATAGGTCATCTTCCATACGTGCTCAGCAAAGTTCCATTTTAGGTTGTATATTCTAAGATGTCAGTTACTTTTGTTTTTGTCTGATCCAATCATTTCACCTGCTGATATTCTTATCAGAGGTCTCTCCATCGCCTTTGGGTTATTTTCAACTTATGTACCGGGTGGCCAATTACGCACTCGGCCCTATCTCGAAAAGTAATTGTCGTAAAGACTTGGGGCAAAAAAAAATTATGACTAAAGCGGCCAAGAGAAAATGCTGGAAATTCTTTTTAAGTTTTTAGAATGGCCGCCAGGGGGCGTAATCGCATTCTTAAATTTTAAATCCCGTTTTTTTTTATGAATATTCTTATATTACAGATAGCTAAAATGGACACCGTTTTAAAGCTGAGATAAATTCGATTCTTTTTTGTTAAATGATTTTTGCTCTATCTCTTAAGGGAAAGTGGTAGGGGGTGTCCGAACATTTTCGGAAAGAAATGTCAATAACTTCAAAATGGCTGAACGGATTTTGTCAAACTTGGAGTCGTTGAAAAGGGCTTTTCTTAGGCTATCAACGCTGCCTTGATTAGATTGATTTAGATTGCTTATGTCGCCGCTGGAGGGCGTTTTGCGAGGTGTTAGGTCAGGCAGACCAAAAACAGCTACTGGTGGTGATAAAGCTCTGGATATTTTAATTGATATACAGGATAATCCCAATAGATCACTTCGACAGTTGGCCTTGGACCACAATGTGAATCATATAGCAGTTGAAGACTTAGTTAGAAGAGAGAAGATGCTTTCTTACAAGCCCCACCTACTTCAGGAACTGACTGAAGATGACTTCGATAGGCGAAATGAAGTTTGTGAAATTCTGATGGAACGATGTAACGCGGATCCTTATTTTGCGCATAACATTCTGTTTTCGGCACCGTAAATAGGCATAACTGTAGATATTGGTCTGCCGATAATCCCCGGTGGATGGTCGAAGCGCACACACAAAGGCCAGAAAAAAATAATGTTTGGCCACAATATTGTTGGACCATTTTTATTGATGGAAACCTAACGAGCGAAATTTACCTTTAATTATTACGTGAACAGATTATCCCACAATTAGAAATCCTTTATCCAGACCTAAGGAATATCTGGTTTCAACAAGATGGCGTACCCGCTCATTTTGGTTTACAGGTGCGCCAATTTTTGAACCAAATGTTCCCAAATCAGTGGATAGGGAGGAGAGACGAAATTGAGTGGCCTGCTAGATCCCCAGACCTCACCCCTTTAGACTTTTATTTGTGGGGTGACTTAAAGAATAAGGTTTGCAACAATAGACCGGTTAATATTGAAGCTTTAAAGAATCATATTAGAAATGAGATACGTCAAATTCGATGGGATACTGTAATGGGACTTTAATTTTATTTCGACATCGTTCGTTCTACCTAAAATTTTACTGGATTCGGCCCTGTACTAGTTACATTCGAATCCATCTCAGCCAGCGTTCAGATGCCCGTGACCTAGGGATGTTCGATACACCAAAAAGTACCGGTACCATTGTATCGTATCGTATCGACTTAAAAGTACCGGTTCGGAGCAGTATCGTATACAAAAGTACCGGTACATGAAATACCGGTACACAATCGATCCGGGATATTTTTTAAATTTATTTATGCCACACTTTGAGTCCTGGTATAGCAAATCGAAGTTTAGCAATAATAGTGGCGTAACAATCAAGAAATCAACAATTGAAAAATAAATATTAGAAATACATTTATTAAATAGTAAACATATAAACGCTCAAAAACTTTAAAACTAACATAAATATAATAACTGAAACATTAAAAGTATACAGGGTGTGTTTATTTGAATGTTTAGCATGGGGATCTTGGGAAGTATTGGAGATAGAGAGACGGTTAAATGGGGAAAAAATTGCAGTTTTACGAGCTCAATTTAATGAGCTTTGTTTTTTGGAAAAAATGCAAGGCTAACTAGATATTTCGCAAAAATGATTTTTTTCTAATTTCGTTCGGTGCCTATAGCTCTGTTATTATTGACTTTAGAAAAAATGTGTAAAGGAAAAAGTTGTAGACAATTATGAGGTTAATAAGCGCCAGCGTGGCTCAGATGGTTAGAGCATCGGACTGCGGCGCGGAAGTCTGGAGTTCAAATCCCAGATCGATGCCTGGCGGGCGGCCTACCCAGTCGCTTTAAATAATTGGGAACCTGCGTTCGAAAGAACAAGGGGTAATAATGCGGCTGTCTAATGCGTGGTGCTCACCACATCACCACGTGTCATTAATTTGACACGCGACAGCCGGGTGTGAGAGCGAGGATACGGAAGCTCTAACCTTCCGCCTTGCAGGCCAAGCTCCTTCATGGGGTGTTAGTGCCTCACCATACCATGAGGTTAATAACACAGTCCAACCAAATTTTTTATTTAAGCTATAATTTTTGAGTTATAACACAAACGTGTATTTGTTTTAATGGAAACCATAGTCGACCATGACTTTATAAAAAAGGAAATTTTTCAACGATTCTAATGATATACCACTTGATATAGGTAGTTATTTTTATAAATAAATAAAGTATGGCCATTTTTATCTTTTCGTTTTCGAACTGTTCTTAAATTTGTAGTTCCGTCTGAACTTTTAACTTCACACTGACACAGTCTACATTTTCCACCAGAATCTATCTTAATAAATACTTTCCAAACGTTACTGGTTGAAGGTGGCATATTTGTTTTAAAAAACACAATATAAACCACAATTTCACTGAATAATAAAAGAAAACTGATAATAAAAACAGAACTGTTAATTAATTTATCTTCATCCGTGTTGTTATAGCGTCTTAACCAAATTAATTTTAGTATCGTTAAGAGCTTCATTACCGCACTCTTTTTATACAGTGAACCAGAGTTTATTGATGAAGATAAAATATTGAACAATACACGTTTGCTTATGGCACACAACGAAACTCGTTTGATTGCCGCAAAACTCGGCTCACCGCCTCGTTTTGGCAATCAAACTCGTTTCGTTAAGATGCTCATAATCAAACTTGTATCGTTAATATCTATTACCGAACACCCACGGCGACCGCGATGGAGTGACGAGTGACACAATTGTGGCAATTGGCTTATAGGCACAATTTTTTATAATCTCGGGTATAAAATTTTTCTCGGGGATTTACCGAATTTCGCTGCGATATCCTAGTGAGAAATTGCTGTTGCTGTTATAAATAGTTAAGCTGAATAAGGAAGTTCTCTTTGGATATTTAATCATCACCATAAAATTTGTTGGGATACATGAGAGCTCCAGTTCACCAGAATTAGTCATTATTTTACAATTCATTAATTACAATTTTGTTGTACCAGTCGAAATCCGAAGCGTAATACGTACACAGATTAAACAGAAACATTTCGGCTCAGCAAAATAATTTTGTTTTGATTTTTGTTCTTGCGTTTGTAGAAGCTGAAAATGACTTATTGAAAGTTCGACCATTTGAGACTTCAAGAACTGTTAGTTCAATAAAAGTAGTATTTGCACATGGCTTAGGTTTTTTACCCTTGAAGAAAAAGGGCATATTTTGAACCTTTTCCCTTTGGTTTTTTCAAAATTTATAGTTTTAAAACTTTTTATATTAAAAATAAAAAATTTCATTACATAGTCAAAAGCTGAATTACTTCTAGACAGGCGGCAAAAATCCAGGATCGGTCCTGCCGATCCGATACTGACCAAAAATAAATCGTATTGGATTGGATCGCTGACTGAAATACCGGTACAAAATATCAAGTATCGGAAGACAAAGTACCGGTACTTCAAAATATCGGATCGTACCGCACATCCCTACCGTGGCGTGACCTGTAAAATTTCTTTATAAGCAGTTTATTGGGACTGCGTAGCTTCTTGCAGTTATTTTCGTTTAGGTTATATTTCTCCGAATTGTAAATATAAAGTCATTCTTTGTTCCATGTTCGAGATAAGACCGTTTTGTATTTCAACTTTTTAACTTGCTTACTGCCCGATGTATTTAAGCTTTTGAAAATAAGGTTTGATGAATCCTTTGTTGTCACAAATGTGTGAACACTGATTTCGAAGCTCAATGGTTCTTTTAATAACATAGCGCCTGAAGTTCTTTAGAATTGTCCTTGTAACCTGAAACTTGAGTCTTGTGGAACTTTCCGATATGCAGTATCGCTTAAGCGGGGCTTTCCTCGAATTTTTGTCGACGCAGATATTGCATCAGCCGTTGAAGTCCTTCTTTGTTTGTGCTTTCCACCTACGCCTTTGCTCCAAGCTTTGGAAAAGGAAAAGCAAGTTTCGATAAGCCCTTGGTTAACCGTGCATGTGGAAATATTAATTTTGGAGTTCAAAACTTTCTTCCGTTACGTTGTTTTTAAGCCCTGTGCATTTGAAATTTTAATTAGCAGTGAGCCATCATCTAGTCGACACGTGTGAATTTTCGTGTCCCCCTGGTTGTGGCGGGTTTCGCTGCAATCGGGGGACCCCTTTGTTAAAACTTGTGATTGCAATCGGGGGAATCCTTTGTTAAAACTTCGTGGTTGACTTTCGTTTTCGTGTTAACGTGTCCGTGATGTAATTATGGTGGGCTGAATTCCAGTTTTGGTGTGTGTTGCGACCGACATGGTGATCTCCGAGGCGAAGTGTCCATTTCGTTTGTTGTTTTCGCTCACCTGTCTGTGGGTTAGACATTTTGCTACATTGCACATTTGAAGGAGACGTCTCGATTAAGCCTCGTAAGTGCTTTATGGCACAATCTGCATTATGCAAATTCGGTCGCCCGTCGTGTCTATTTGGAATTCTACGCTCTCTGCCGGACGTAACCTTAATCTTTGTGGACGCCGTCTTCGCAGTCCTCGACCTTCTGCAGTCACCGCTTGGTTTTTGGCAAAGCCCTCAACAACCCTTTCAAGCTGGGGGGGGGGGGGGGCTGTATTGCTGCGAGCTGCCGCTAGGCCTTTCCATGATCCGTCCCGCCATCGGTCATCACTAACGCCGCAGGTGTTCTAGCTACAAAAGGTAGGATCTACCGCTGTATTTCTGTTTTGTTTCCTGTTTTAATGTGTCGCGAAAGTGCTACCGAATTGTACGTTTATTGTGCCTCGCATGCTGCGGGACTCTGCGCCTGCCAATTTAATTTCGTCAAATAACTTGTGTATTGTAATTAGCCCTTAAGGTAACTTTTGCTTGGGAACCCCGACAATTTTCAGTTAGGGTGTAACCTTCTTATGGCCAACTTGTGGCCCTGTATGTGTCGATTTTAATTCATTAAATAATAATACAGTCAAAATCAGTTTGTTTAATTGACTTAAACCCGAAATCTGTGGATCTTCAATCCAAATGTGGCGAAAAGCCGATTGTAATCAAATGTGAAGCTAGAACACGTGCTTTTACTAGAAAAACCCGACGATTTTTGGCTTGAGTAAATTCTTTTGAACCCCTTAGGGAGGTGGTCATAAGGTAAGTCATTACGGCCACCTGGTGCTCACCGCCCGACTTGGAGGGAACCTAGTGGACGACGCTTTGCGACTTGCAGCTAACCCAGTACATCTTTAGTAGAGCCCTGTGATATTTCTCATTTTGGTCACGAGGGCAGTTAATTTCATTAAAACGATTGGCGCCAAGGGATATACATTTTAAGCAAAATATAGGGTAAGTGCTGTCGGTTTTACTGAGCTTTCGAATCGCGCCTTCTCGACTAAGCTAGACCGTGGGTAACTGGAGCTCCGTCATCTGCTCCGACATGATTAAAGATCTGTGTTTTTGGAAAAGCCGGCAAACCCTTTACTTTTTCCCCGATTTTGACAATGCTTGTGATCGATGTCGATTCGAGCAATTAATCCTGTAACAATACTTTTGACAACGTCTTACGAGAATTTAAAGACAGGCTTGGTTATTGCCTAGCAAACAATAGTGAACATTTTGAACATCTTATAAAGTAATTTGTATCCAATCTTCATGTATTTCCTATTTACACCGTGTTCTTGTTAATTTACTTCAAATTAGTTTTTTTAAGTCTTTTTAAGCAATAAATCTGTCAAACCCTATATCGTTGAATTTATCTTTTGAAGGACTATTTGATTCCTCGGTAATATATAGGGTGTCCAATTTAAAATACAAAAGTTGGTATTTTTTCTGACTAACCCTGTACAGTTACAGAAACGGTTTTGTCCTTCCTAGATGCGCCGTTTTTAACTATATAAGTGCGGCAATTTTGAAAAATTCATCTCGGGTATTTTTTGAAATATATGCTATATTCCAGACTTTTTTTACACCCTGTATATCCTTTACGTTTACGGAATACTAGTCCAACTTTTTCTCAATTGTGTTTGTGGTAAGCTTTTTTCTCGCAGATCTGTTGATTCGGTCGTGGCTTTTTTAATAATCACGGCAGCGATGTGTCCTGTATCCTCGTCGAGCTGGTGAAATCTTTGATACCACATTTGGGCTGAATTCGCGGTGTTTGTGTTAATGTAAGTGAATTGTTTATATTCCGGTAACGTTTTCCTTTTCGTTCTACGACAGTGACCGCTAAGCCTTGCTTCTACCTGTTTGATATTGGGTGCCGATTATTATCGACATATTGTAAAGCTTTATTTCTTTTGATTGCGCTTGCCCGTTCTTTTGTTAATCTTAGGGCCGAAATTCGAATATTTTAAGGGACCGTTTGCCGGCGGTTGAAGAACCTTCTGACGCATATCCTTATTTTGTTTAGAGCATGCAATTTCGCATTTTTCGAGATTGCGGCTGTGAGGCAGCTCATAAAGTTTATTGCAGCCCCCTCATAAACACGCGTTGTGTCGAAGCGGGTTCTCTAGCAGCTGCTAATTTTTGAAAGTGGATCATTCTTCGTTAATAACAAATGAGCCGCGATTCGTAATTATCGCAGGCTAGCTTCGTATCACGTTATTTCAGGTTGCTTCTTGAGCCGCGATTCGTAATTATCGCAGGCTAGCTTCGTATCACGTTATTTCAGGTTGCTTCTTGTGGGGTAACTGGTTCTTCTGCTTTTTTTTATTATCTTGGCCAGTAGATAATCTTCTCATGGAGCTTTTTATTGCTTCAATTATTTAGAACTATTTGGCATAAAAAAAGTTTTTTGTCAATATTTTTGTCATTTCTGACTTTCAATCTCTTTACAGGCAAGAGCAACACACGGAAAAACCTAAAGATGCTGACTCTGCCTGACTACACGCGCAAAACTGTAGAAGGCCCTCTAATTATTCAAATAATTTTATTATTAATGTTTATTAATGCAATAACTTAATAGCCCTTAAAGGGGTAGAAAGAGGGTAAAAGTAAAAAGGAATAGGGGTTAAAATTTTTGATTTTTTGAGTTATGAGTTCATTTTAGATTAAAACGGAGTAGAAAGCTAGTTACTTCAATTTTTTAACACTTAACTACATTCTGTAGCGTATTTGAATAATTTCTGTGTGTTCTGTGTGTATGCTGTTTTTTAGGATTCTTAAAATTAAAAATTGTTATATTTGGATTAAAATATCGCCGGAATGTAGGTGTCATTAATTATTATTTTTTGCAATTGTTAAAATTGAAGAACCCCCCAAATATAATTTTCATGAGCCGCCACTGTAAAAAACTAACTTTATAATAAATTACTTGGATGAATGCAACATGTTACAATAAAAAAAATGCGTTGTCAATGAGTGCTCTCCTAAAATGCAATTTTCATCGCGTTAACTCAAATAATAGTGTAAACCAAAAAGTTTCAACGGCTAATTGTTGGAATATACCTATTTAATGTGGAAAATTTTTACTCCCAGAGTGCAGTCGAGAGTAAGGTTTTTCATTGTGGCTGTTTTTGGTCGACACAACGCCCCAAAACGGGACGTGTCAATTAGCAGGAAAATCGTATCAGTAGTTTTGCTCAGGCTAAAGCTTAGAAACGATTTAACGTGCAAATAGCACATATCATCATATCACCAGGCATGAAGTTTAGTAGAAGAAATGCAAAGTTTAGTTCTTACAGATTTTTAGTTATGTTTTTACATAACCAATTAATAACAATACTAACTACAATACAATTTAAAAAAAAAAAAAAATTAATACTGGTTAATTTTTCTTGCAGATTTTCGAGGACTATTATCATTTTACACATCGAGGAATTGCGAAAAGATCATTAGCACTAAACACAGACAAAAAAATTCGACTTGTAGCTGACACTCGAGTGCGCTGGGCACAGCAACAAGTTGTAAAAAAAAGAGTGAAGAGAGATTTTCGACTACAAGACTCTGATCCACGATGGCCTAGCATGTGGTATTTGGTAAGTTTTATTTCCAAATTTCATTAAAAATAATTTTAAGCTCATGCTCATTTTAAAGCAACTTAGTCACAACTCCTTTGCTCTTCATCAATTAATTGATTGTGATAAAAGTTCAAAGTCGTTAAAATATCAGTTTTCCACTTGAAGCTCATCTTATCCTGTCACTTTGCTAATTGGGCTTAAGAGGTAGGTTATCACTGCTCACAGGTTCTCACGTTGTGCAGACATATGAGGGAGAATTCCCATACTTCAGCCTTGACCCGAACGGCGTTAGTATGGCGCGACTTTGAAGTTTGGTTACCCGTTTCACCAGTTTGTCTAAAGAGTGTCAAATTCCATTCGTTTAGCAAAAACCTTTCGAACTATCACACAGTATCTTTGAGATATTATTAACATATGCAAGTTCTCTCAGGATGAACATGAAAACGTATAAGATGTAATTCAATAAATATTCTTGTTAAAATTTAAACTCGGCTTAGACCGCGTAGTAAACTACGCAAAATCCTCAGTAAATGAACTAAATATACAGATAAAATATTTTTATTGGCCACTGATGCAAGATACAGTAATTGTCCTGAAATTACTTAATAAATCACATTTTATAATGGCGACACACGAAATATTCAAATGAATATCATTTTACGAACTTATTATCAAAATAAGTTGGTAAAATTATTCCTAAATTATGTAATTTGTGACTAGTAATTTTTGTATAAGCCTTCCGTACGTATCAGAAGTAACAGATCCATTAAAAGAATTGCTAAAAAAATACACTAGTTGAGTGTGGACTGAAACACATGCAAAATCATTAAAGAAAATTTAAAAATTGGTTAACGTACCGCCTGTTTTGGCTAATTTTGATGAACCAAAGGAAAACCCAAAACAAACAGATACTTTAAAAAATGGCATAGGGTGTTATCTCCTACAGCAAGGTAAAACACTGACGTCCACATCAAGGTCGCTTACTGAAACTGAAAAAAAATATGGACAACTTGATAAAGAACTTTTAATTGGATGTGCAAAATTCTATCATTTATATTTATGTAACACCTGTTCTTGTTGATACTGATCATAAACCAATAGTGTCAATCATGCAAAAGACTATGACAGATGTACACTCAGACACATTACAACGCATTAAAATCAAACTATTAAAGTATAACTTCATATTGCCATATAAGCCACGTAGAGAAATGCAGATTGCAGACCTATTAACAAGACATTTTTAAGGAAAATGGTGATGATAACCTTATAACTGAATATGTGCATTTACTGGAAAAAAATATAGTGTTTGTGAAGAAAGGAAGAATTAAGACTAGAAACGCAAATGGATGAAGAGATGACAACATTGGTCCGAATATTTAATAAAAAAAAATTCAAAAACACCAGAGATTGTGAAAGTTTAACTGGAATTATAAAAATAAAATTCACATTAGTAATGGAATATTATTTATGAAAAACCAGGTAATTGTACTAGAAAGCATGAGAACCAACATGTTGACACAAATGCACAGCATAACTAATTTTGGTATCATCAAAAGTCAACAATTTTGTAAATAAATGTAAAATGTCGAAATAATAACATGTAGGAACCCATGGTCTTGAGAAAAATGCCTAAAATACTATTTGAGGTTGTAGGAAGTGCTATTTTTGAATTTAGAGGAAAGTCATGGTGATAATAGATTACCAAACAAAATGGTTTGAAATAATTAACTTAAAGGATAAAACATCCAATAGTGTGATAAATGCATTCAAAAATTCAAAAGTTTGTAATTTCAGATATGCCATATGAATCCAGTGAATGTTTGCGATTTGCTAGAGAGTGGCAGTTTACATTTCAAACAGTCCAAACTATCATAGATCAAATGGTCTAGCAGTACGAGCTGTGCAAACTGCAAAGCAACTACTTAGGAAATATAACGATATAAATTTAGCAGTACTTGGATATCGCTGTACTCTAATAACTGGCTTGAATAAAACCCCATCTCAACCTTTGATGCATCGATTATTGAGAACCAAATTGCCAATATGTAATAAATTATTAACACCGAAAAAAGAAAATATAGATGAAGAAAGAACCAAGCTTTAAATGAAGAGAAAACAATACAAACATGAATATGACAAAAGAACAAGACAAGAGTGGATATGGAGCAAAATTACAATGTTCCCATCAGAAGTGGCAAGGAATGGGAGCCTGGAAAATCCTAGCCAAACAAGAACACCCACCAAGATGTATAAAAACATATGCATAGTGAAACTGAAATTAAAAGTGGCGAAGTGGAAAGTGTATGACGATGACGAATATATACCAGTGCGATCCAAAAGGCGAATAAAAATGCCTTTAAATTTCAAAGATTACGTTTTAAGTTAATGTTATATTATAATAAATAGGTTAAGTTACGATACAATTAAAAGTTTAGTTTTGAATAAAGGGAGATATATGATAAATAATCATTAGTCTAAGTACCTGTCTGTAATAAAGAATACAACAAACACTACATGGTTTAAAATAAAATACAGGTCCATCTATTAGAAATGTTACATACGATTACTTTTTTATACGATTTATGATTTATACGATTATCTGATTTAACCCGGAAGCTGTTACGTGAATTCCTTTACGTAAATTTATTTACTTAGTCTCCATATATATATATATATATATGAGTGATTCAACTTAAGTGCGCACCATTGCTATCTTTGTTTATTATTGATTTTACAAAGTAGGTTAAATTAGCAAACTAGTAGTGTTTTCGGTGCTGATTAATATGCAATTAATAAAAAAACAATCCAATAACTTGTTGGCGACAAAATTAAAAAATATTTTTTTTTAATGAAACACCCTATATATTTTTCAAAAACTTGAAATAAAAATGAAGATAAAAGTCTTAATACACTATTGTCTTAAAATGAATACCTACTAAAGAAGTTATCGCAAGTTTCAGGTTATAGATAAATACATACATTATTCTACTGTAAAAATTCATTGCAGGCTTGTTTTAAGTCTGATAACCAGAAACAAATTGATTTTGACAGTTCTGATGTTTACGTTATTGTTTTTGTTTTTAGTAGCAGCCTACTATGAATTTTTCGTAAGTACGGTGTATTGTTGCTATAGGTAAACTAAAATCTCGCCTAACTTCTTTAATATTCATTTTAAGACAATAGTGTATGAAGACTTTTATATCATAAATTAATTTTTATTTCAAGTTTTTGATATATACAGGGTGTTCCATTAAAAAACTAAAAGTTTTTAATTTTGTCTCAAACTCGTTATTCGATTGTTTTTTTATTTGCATATTAATCAGCGCGAAAAACACTACTAGTTTGCTAATTTAACTTACTTTGTAAAATTTATAATAACAAAGATAGCAATGGTGCGCACTTAATTTGAATCACCCTGTATATATATATATATATATACAGGGTATCCCAAAAAGAATGGGACACCGATTAGTCATAGATTCTTTATATTATAATAAATCGATTAAACCTAATATACCTTAGTATCGAGAGATCCAAAAAAACCTGTTCCTCAGCGGGCTGTGGAAATTCAACGTATGAATAATATGTTGGTGACACTGTACGTCAATGTCAAATTCGAGATCATCAGGTTAGGTTTTCCGTCAGTTTTGACACAAAATGACGCAAATCCTAACCTGCTAACCTCGAATTTGACATTGACGTACAGTGTCACCAACATATTATTCATACGTTGAATTTCCACAGCCCGCTGAGGAACAGGTTTTTTTGGATCTCTCGATACAAAGTCCCTTCAGTAAGAAGTTATAAGGCCTTGAAGTTCAATTTTTTATTTTTTTTGTTAATTTCGACAAATGTTGTGATATCAATTTGAATTTTGGTATACGTGCTTATAATTATGTACAGTTACGGACACCTCAAAGTGCACGGATTTTTGTTACTATGGTTATTTTTGCGATTTTTCGGCTTATTAAATGGGGTTCCTCCAGTGGCGTTGCTTGTGTTTATAAGAATAGGTATTACTTTCTTAATGTTTGTATTTTAGCAAAGTTTCACAAGTAAACAAACTATATAATAATATGTATTTAATGAATATGTATCAGTATTCAATTGCTACTACGCTTTGCAGTTTGTTTCACATAGAGTTGACCAATGTTTCCATATTGTATCCTTCTCTCAGTTCCTTCCAAGCATTTCTTATTCTGTCCCATAATTCATCGGATTTGTTTGGTGCAAAATCCCTGGTATAAATTTTTGTAGTTAAATAGCCCCAAACATTTTCGATGGGATTCAAGTCCGGACTTCTTGCAGGCCATGGTAATAAATTGATATTATTCTCATCAAACCATCAATGAACAACCCCTGCTGTATGTACAGGACAGTTATCCTGTGAAAATAATATTATCAATTACGTTAATATAAACAAAATTAATTAATTAGGTAATATCTTGCTGGTTGAAAAGTAAATTGATTAGGAAAGACCTCTCTTACAGATGGCAGCATCACATTTTGCAAAATGTTGCTATAATTTTCAGCATTCAGTCGACCATTAATTCTATAGCATGCCCTAGATCCGTAAGCATTGATCCATCCCCATACGTTTACAGAAAATTGTCCACTACTCCTTAAGGGTTGAACATAATATTGCTCCTCAAATCTTGAATTTTCTGGTCTACACACCCTTAATCGTCAATTGGTAAATGATTGAAATACCTTTTCACCTGAGAAAACAGTCGTGTTCCAAAAGTCGTCGATCTCATTCAAATAGACGGTTGCAAATTGTACTCTTCATTCTTTGTTCTCTGGTGTTAAAAAAATTTTTCTTGCAGAAGTCTCTGCTGCCAACGATTTTTAATTTTGAAAGTGCAGCTTCTTCTCACATGCAAATATGTTGCGACTCGACTCAGCGACCAGTTCTCTTCCAGTTTTGTAATAGCTCGCATTTTCTTTGCTTCTGACAAATGTCTGGGAATTTTCCGAGTTTTCAGTTCTATGACAGTTGATGACAAACGTAAACGTCAAAACTCGACGTCTATGATTAGAATATCGTATTACAAGCTAAAAATCTGCCGTGCACTTTGAGTTGGCCGCAACGGTACTGCACTAATACACATTTTTTCATAAATTAGACTTGACTGTAAGTGGCACTTTACCTATCTTTGAAAACTGTTTTTAACTCTAACTTCGTTATATGTAAAATGTTTTGAAATTTTAGGTTATTATCTGAAAGAGAATTAAAAAGCACAAAAATAATGTACTCTTAATTCTTAAGCCTAAAAGCAACCGTTTACCTTAAAATGCTCATCAAAGGGTTTTGGGTATCATTAAGACGTGCAATTATAAAGTAGCCATGATCACAAAAACAATGGTAAATCAATTAATGACATTAGTGACATAAGAATTTGTTCTTTGATGTTTAAAAAAATGCCGCTACATAACGAATTCTCTAATGCTGAAAGGTTCGTTATGTCGCAGCATTTTCGTAAGCACAAAAGACGAAAAACTGATGTCACCAACGTCATTAGTTGATTTCTTGTTGTTCATTACTTATTACAATCATTACCCATTGTTTTTGTGACCATGTCTACTTGATAATTGCACGTCTTAATGACAACCAAAAACCTTTAATAGGCATTTGAAGCTAAACGGTTGCTCTTACGCTAAGAGTACATTATTTTTGTGTATTTTAATTCTCCTTCAGATAGTAACCCAAAATTTTAAAAATTGCCACAGATAACGAAGTCAGAGTTAACAAAATTTGAAAGATAGGCAACGTGCCCCTTACAGTCAAGTCTAGCTTATGAATTTTTTTTCTATTAGTGCAGTACATAATAGTAAGTATTATACCAAAATTCAAATCGATATCTCTACATTTGCGGAAATTAACAAAAAAAATTAACTTTAAGGCCTTATAACTTCTTACTGAACGGACTTTGTACTAAGGTATATTAGGTTTAATAGATTTATTATGATGCGAGGAATCTATGACTAATCGGTGTCCCATTCTTTTTGAGACACCCTGTATATATAATTCGTTTGGTATTTTCGACCGTATCAATACAATAATAAGGAGAAAAAGGGTGAGTTGTCGGGTAATCGGTCTGGTAATTAAGAGAAACGACTTGTTTATATCATGTCCAAGGTTTCGAAATGAATTTATTTCTTCATCAGGGATCTACAAATGCATCTGGATAGATATTTAAGGTTATGTTTTTCCGCATGCTACTTACATAACAAAAATCTTGGTTTTACATAAACTGGTTAACATACCACAAGGACGAATAGACTACATATTAAAACCACGATGCATGATTTCCACAATTAACTTAAAATAATTAAAACATTACAATGAGGTTGGCATTTACAATCAAGTTGGTACAATAGGGATTTTTGTGCTGTGATTCAAGGTAACGAAATGTGAATGGTGGGAATTTAAATTTGGTAAAATTAAATATACTTCTTTAGTAAAAATGTGGCAACGCTATTTAAGTAAGTATACCATGCATTTGGCTGTTGTTATGAAACATGGTTTATCATGTTTCACAAATTTTAATTTCTTATGATATAAGACAAAACTAAATTTGAAGCTGAAACTATTCATTGATCTAGAAAATATAAGGAAAATCGTATAGCTTTTATTAGTTAAACTGAACATTAAAAATAGCAATTTTCCAAAGAAGATTAATTTATTAAAAACTAAAATATATGTTCAAAATTCCCTCCGTTAGCCAGCAAACAAGCTTCAGCTCTTCGCAAAATATTTTGTTGAACACGACTGAGCAAGTTAGGAGTGACTGAATGAGCAGCAACTACAATACTGTCTCTCAGCTCCTGTTCGCTTTCTGGTGGAGTTTCATAAACTATTTATTTTATATATCCCCAATAAAAGAAATCAAGAGGATTCAAGTCTGGAGATCTGGCTGCTCACGTAACAGGTGCACCTCGTCGTATCCATCCATTCGGATAATGATTGTTGACCCAGTTACGAACAGCCCGAGCAAAATGTGGTGGAGCACCATCCAATTGAATCCACATGTCTTGCCTACTCGCTAACGGGATATCCTCTATTAAATTAGGTATGTCATTTCTCAGTAAGTTTAGAAAAGAATCTCCATTTAACCGATGTGGCAAAATAAGCGGCCCAATTGGTTTCTGCCCAAACATTTACGGCAAACCGGTGTTGATATCCACGTTCACGTACAACATAAGGATTCGCAACAGACCTGTTTTTTATACGATTAACTTGATAAGAGGCTTCCACGAATGGGGCCCCCAATTAATCCACTGCGAATTCCGGTTCAATGGGATTGCCGGGAACTGCCACTTAATAACCCTGACTTGGGTTCAGTTAGTTGTTGGAGTGAAACAAGACTTAACAAACACGAGTATATTGAGTAACAACGATTACAAACGTCACTGATGGACCGATGGTTTTTTACAAAAGCTTCAACTGTTGTGACACGCTTGGATTGGCCACGCGAAAATAGCGAATTGCGCGTAACCGTAACACAAAACAACCTGGAAACGTCTTTCCCAGGGAGTTAGAACGACCGCAACCCAGCACAAAGCATAGCTGAACTTGCTTACTCGAGACTCTGAATCTAACTAACTCTGAATTTACAACGAGCCGAGCTCGCAAATTCATCAAGGAGGGGCAAGCTCAAACACTATTGGCTGAGGCGACCCTGCGTAGCCAATCGGAGCGTCGCACGTAGGAATAAGTACTTATTCTAAGAATCTTAATGCTAAGCTCTCTCAATGAGGCAATTGAACGAAATCCATAAACCCATGATTCCCAAATATGCTAAGTCGGCTTAAGTTCCAGTAGAAAATGTATCCATCCGCTTAAAAGCCATTAAGGGAAGCTTACAAATTCCTTTCCAACATTAACAGAGGAAAACAAATACGGCAAGATGCAAATTTGACTTTACCACGACCTTTGAACGAAATAGAACAGTTATGACTTGAATTACATGATTAATTATAATCAAAAAGGTTTTGATGCACGCATCTGTGTGAATCAAACATGCCGCCCCCGAAGTGCCGACTATGGCACGACGTGATTAAATCCCAAAATTAAACTGAAATCTGACACTACCAAATAATCAAATGCATAACAAGAACTAAGGACAGATGATAATCCAAGAGCCTTACAGATAACTTACAACTAGCATGAATACAAGCAAAGAAACAACTAAACCTAGCAAAATGTTCAATTAGCGAAAACTACCAACTAAGAGCAAAGTCAATGTTTATTGCCCTTGATCGCAATGATCGTTTTTGGGTAGGATGTACACTTTACGCACTGAGCGTTTCAGGAGATTCCCTCGGGAATCGCGCACCTGCACCACACGCACAACACCATCCGCTCCTGGATATGTGGCCGAGATGATTGCCAGTGGCCAACGGTAGCTTGGAGATGCCTCGTCGTGGACGAGTACCACGTCGCCCACCTGGGGGGCTAGAGAAGTGCTGGAGGACTTCCACTTAGGCCGGCGCTGCAGGAGGTGGAGGTAGTCCCGGGACCAACGATCCCAAAACTGCTGGGACAGCCGCTGGACCAGCCCATAGCGGCTGAGACGATTTTCCGGTATGCCATGGAGTTGGGCTTCCGGAAACGAAGTCAGCTTCCGACCGATCCAGAAGTGGGCAGGAGTAAGGACTTCGGGGAATGAGGCGTCGGTAGGGAGAACACAGAGTGGGCGGGAATTTAGTATCGCCTCCACTTGAGTCAGCATGGTGTAATACTCAACGAAAGTTAACTTTGCATTGCAAGATATTCGCCTTAAATAATATTTCAATGACTTTACCCCCGCTTCCCAAATGCCGCCAAAGTGCGGAGAGCGTGCCGGAATAAAATTCCACTTAATGCTATATTTCGACAATTCCTCCCTTATGCATTGCTCACTAGAGCCTGACAGGATATTTTTTAATTCCGATAGCTGATTTCTGGCACCGGTGAAACTGGAATAGCGCCAGAAAAGTTCAAATTCTGGGACGCGATGGTGAAGAGTGGCCACTATTGGGCGCGACTCTTGGGCTGCTAGCTCACCCGACTCAATTTTAACGGGCTGGGGTTTTAAGTCCGCCTGTAACAAAAACTCTGGCCCGTGCCACCACAAGCGTGAGTTGAGTAACTCCTGGGGTAACATTCCCCTGCTAATTATATCGGACGGGTTGCAATTTGTACGCACGTGAAACCATTCTTCCCTATTGCTTAGTTCGTGAATCTCGGACACCCGGTTCGCGACGAACGTCTTCCAATTACTCGCATCCTTATTTATCCAGTGCAGAGTTATGGTGGAGTCCGACCAATAGTACACGCGGTTAAATTTAAATGCGGAGGAATCGAGTATAGTTTTAATCAAACGAGCCAATAGTAAGGCTGCGCAAAGCTCCAGACGAGGCAAGGATATTGTTTTTAATGGAGCGACCCTTGACTTAGCACAAAGCAAATTGGTGGTGACATTACCGCGCGCGTCAACGCAACGTATATACACGGCGCACCCATAGGCTACAGAACTCGCGTCCGCAAATCCGTGGAGATCTATCGAATTTATGTCATCGCAAATTACCCGTCTCGGAATTGCCAATGAGCCCAAAGCGCGTAAAGAAGAATGGAGTTCGTCGTATCTGGAGCGCATCTCTATGGGCACCGTTTCGTCCCATGACAACTTCAACTGCCAAAGCCGTTGCACGAGAAGTTTCAAAGTTAGAACGCTTGGACCAAGTAGTCCCAAGGGATCGAATACTTGAGCCATACTAGAGAGTATAGCCCGCTTGGTAACTGATTTGCAACAGCTAGGGTTCACTCTGTAACTTAGCACGTCCCGCCGAGTATCCCAAAAAATGCCGAGAGTTTTCTCCGTGGCGTCTTCCGTCAAAGAAATGGGCTCCACGCTGCCGCGATCTACACCAATGGCGCTAGCTACTTCACTGTCGTTGGATGCCCACTTTCGCAATTCAAACCCGTACCCCGACAAAGCGCTACTAATTTCGAATTGGGTTTTTATGGCTTCCGCCCTATTTTCAAAACCAGTCAGTAGGTCATCTACATAAAAATCCCGGCTAATTCTTAATGAGGCCTCTGGAAGCGATGCTTCGATTTCCTGGGCGATTTGTATCAAGCACCTAGTTGCTAGGTACGAGGCTGATTTAGTACCGTAGGTGACCGTTAATAATTTGAAGCATTTTACCGCTGAGGTTTTGTCGTCACGCCATAAAATTAATTGGTATTGCGTCTGCGAGGGGTCCACGAAGATTTGCCTGTACATTTTGGCGCAATCTGCTTTCAGCACGTACTTGAATTGCCTAAAGCGACAAAGAATTGCAAACAACGACTGCTGGACCACTGGGCCCTTATGTTGAAGGTCGTTAAGCGATACTCCGGAGGAGGACGCACAACTGCCGTCAAAAACAACGCGATGTTTGGTCGTTGAACTGTCCTCCTTTATGACTGGCAAATGTGGCAAATAAAACCGATGATGAGGAAGGCTCGCTTCGCCGTCCACCTTGCTCAAGTGACCAAGCGACTCGTATTCCTTGAGAAATGCGGAATACGCGGTTTTCAACTCGGGATTTTTTGACAATTTGTTTTCTAATGAATAGAAACGCTTTAACGCTATACCGCGCGAGTCTCCCAGCGATGGAGCATCTTTCCTGAAAGGTATGCTCACGATGAACCTACGCGGCTCCGACGACGCCCGTTTCGTAGTCGATTGAAAATGGTCTTCGCAAAATTTGTCATCAGCAGAGAGTCGGCCTGATGAACCGTAAGCCCCCTCGATTTCCCAAAATCTCTGAATGCCGTGCTCGATGCCGGCTACACTTAAATGAACTCTATTTGAAAGAATGCGCGCTCGATTTTCGACATTCATGTTTCCGCCTAAAACCCAACCAAAAAGAGTTTTTGTTAAGAATGGCTTCTCTGGGCCCAATTTTACCTGTCCCTGACAGAGCACTTGCCAAAAGACATTCGCGCCTAATAAAAGATCAATCTTTCCCGGTGTATTACAATCTGAATCGGCTAGCACAATGTTTGGTGGGATCTTCAAATCCCTCAACGAGAAAGAAAGGGCCGGCAGAGGGTCCGTAATTTTGTATAACACAACACAGCTCAAAATGTCCTCGTATTTCCCGTTGCGGGAGCGGATTCGAACGTTTGCCCTGAATTCAGCGTTCAGAGCCCTGGCACCAACACCCGACAGTGAGGTGACATTACCTCGTTTCTCAATTTTCAAATTTTGACACAAGTCGGCGCTAACTAAGTTAAGTTGGGATCCGGGGTCCAAAAGAGCTTTTGCCCGGGAAAATGACCCGGAGGATCCTTCTACGAATACGCTAACCGTGGACAATAAAACTTGCGCTGGCGCCGCGATTGCAGGACGGCTACAAGCTGCTGAAACGGATGCGACGGGTGCCTCGCTCGGGGCGACGGCCCCGACCTCCCACGTGTCGCTGCTGGTTTCTGGCGGTCCAGGACGCGGCGACGAAGGACCAATGTTTTTTATACGATTAACTTGATAAGAGGCTTCCACGAATGGGGCCCCCAATTAATCCACTGCGAATTCCGGTTCAATGGGATTGCCGGGAACTGCCACTTAATAACCCTGACTTGGGTTCAGTTAGTTGTTGGAGTGAAACAAGACTTAACAAACACGAGTATATTGAGTAACAACGATTACAAACGTCACTGATGGACCGATGGTTTTTACAAAAGCTTCAACTGTTGTGACACGCTTGGATTGGCCACGCGAAAATAGCGAATTGCGCGTAACCGTAACACAAAACAACCTGGAAACGTCTTTACCAGGGAGTTAGAACGACCGCAACCCAGCACAAAGCATAGCTGAACTTGCTTACTCGAGACTCTGAATCTAACTAACTCTGAATTTACAACGAGCCGAGCTCGCAAATTCATCAAGGAGGGGCAAGCTCAAACACTATTGGCTGAGGCGACCCTGCGTAGCCAATCGGAGCGTCGCACCTAGGAATAAGTACTTATTCTAAGAACCTTAATGCTAAGCTCTCTCAATGAGGCAATTGAACGAAATCCATAAACCCATGATTCCCAAATATGCTAAGTCGGCTTAAGTTCCAGTAGAAAATGTATCCATCCGCTTAAAAGCCATTAAGGGAAGCTTACAAATTCCTTTCCAACATTAACAGAGGCAAACAAATACGGCAAGATGCAAATTTGACTTTACCACGACCTTTGAACGAAATAGAACAGTTATGACTTGAATTACATGATTAATTATAATCAAAAAGTAATGAGAATTGTGCATATTGAAAAAGCCGTCTCTGGGAAAACAAGTTTCGTCAGTCCACAAAACTTTTCTCAGCAGACTAGGTTCCTGGTCCAGTAACCAATTACATAAGTCCATTTTAGGTTCAAAGTCAGTGGGACTTAGTATCTGTACTTTTGAATAATGATAGGGATGTAAATGCTCGTCTCTTACAATATCGACAATTAGCCCGTGGTGGATCCCAGCTTGTCGGCCAACAGATGTTGAACTTGTAGTTGGAGTTTCGGCTACAATTTCTAATACTTGTTCTTCAAGTTGTTGTGTTCTTCTTACTCGAGGACGGCCTCTATCTAAAACTCTAGGTTCAAAAGTTCCGGTCTCCCTGAGACGTTGATCAAGTCTTTGAAAAACATTTGGATCCGGATGTATCCTATTGGGGTATGTTTCTGCATACAGAATTGCTGCTGCGCGAAAGTTACCATTGGCTTGATCAAAAACCATATACATACAATTCCCAAATACTTAATACTAAACCAGTAGCTTTTACTGACAGTTATTTGACAAGAGAGTAATAATAACTGAATATGCTTAAAAGTTAGAATGCCGTGGAATTTTTTTTCGCATTGTTGCTAAATCGAATGTTAACGTTTTCTTCGTATTTAAAAAAAAAGTAACTTGCAATATTTTGCTTCTAAATAGAATATTTCGGTTGCAGGGTAATTAACGAAGTATTTTTTAATAGTAGTAACCTAAATCAGTTACTTATTTCTACCTGAAATAGAAAAAATGTAGCCGAAGCTGCTACATTCGAAGGACCATAACGTTGTATTTGAAGTCAAAAATTTAAATTGTTATGAAGGCCTACAACGTACCGCACAGATAATGCATCACCACCCTGTAGATATTGTAATGATATACACCCCTATAAGTGTGTTAGAATCAAATTTAGAAAAGATTAAGGGATTAAAATGGTTGAAAATAATTTGGATCTATTCAGGTATAAGGTTGGAATGTGAATGGATATTATGTAATTACAAAGTGAAAGAGAATTTATAGTTGAATAGAAAATAGCTATTTGAAAAACAGATGAACTCGAAAATAATATAATAACTTAAAAATTGCAGTTTGAAGCGAATGACAAATACTTAATTGATATAAAATAGATATTTAGTAGGTTTAAATCAAATAGTGTATAAAAAGGGATTTGGTATGCTGATGTAATTTGTTTCGATTATTGAAAATAACCCTGTTTTTATTATAAAGATCATCGTTTTATAAATTCGAAACTTTGCCGCATGCGAAATTACTTTACTGGTTTCCTTTCATGAGTCTTGTTGCAGTTTCTTCGCTACTTCCCGGTGTTTTTCCAATTGTTGTTCGCAGCTAATTAAAACTTTGAACTTAATCGAATTTGTAACTTTTCCCTGTGTTTGTTTTTACTTCTAAATAGCTGTTGTTCGTGAATTCTTCATCTTCCCAAACCATGTATTTTGTCTTATCTTCATTTATTTCAATGCCCATCCGGTGGGCAGCTTCCTCTAAATTTTTTATTACTCTTGCTAACTCCTCTTTACTTCTTGTTATTAGTGTCACATCGTCATCAAATGTTAATCATTGGTGTCTTTTGTGGTACAATAGTCCTGTTTTGTTAATTCTTGCATCAGTTAGTATTTTTTCCAGTACACAGTTGAATAAAAATGCAGATAATGGATCCCCTTGTTTTTGACTTCGAAACTTTCTGATACCACTCATTCTATCCTTACTCTGTTCGCTGTTCCTTCTATTGTCACTTTAACCAAGCTTATTAACTTTCTGCCTTCTTTTGTAGTTCTTGCAAAGCTTCCAATAGTTTTGACCTGTTGATACTGTCGTATGCCTGCTTGGAGTCTATAAATGCCTATAAATGCCACGTATGTTCTAAGTTTGTGCGTATGACTTTCAGCTTGAATTTCCTTCAGGCTGTAAATTTGGTCAACCACCGATCTATTTTTTTAAACCACATTGATATTCTCCGATTTTTCTCTCAATCTTCTTGGATAACCTGTTTATAGCCATTGCTAAGATCTTGTACGTCACATTTATTAAGGCAATTCTCCTGTAATTCCGGCATTCTAGCTTTGATCCTTTATTATGTAGTGGATGTAATATTGCTTCTTTCCATTCCGTTGGCATTTCTTCTTTTTTTCCATATTTGCTTGACTAGCTTGTATATTTTTTGCCACAATTGTTCTCCACCACACTTGATCATTTTCCGCTGGTATGTTATCAATTCCTGAACTTTTATTATTTTTCATGGCTGTTATTACTTCTCTTTAACACCATTATAACTTATTGTTTCTTCATCGCCTTCTACTTCTTCCGGATTTTCGTATGTCATGTTATCTATGTTTTCTTGGTTAGCTTTTTATTTAAAAGTTTATCGAAAAATTCTACCCACCGCTTTAGTACTTCCTTTTGATCTTCTACTAAATTGCTTTCCTTATCTTTGTAGGATGCGGGTTTAGCCTGGTGCCTCTGATTATTTCTTCTTACTCCTTGGTAAACATTTTTCTTCTCTTCTTTGATCTTTTCCCCTCAGAGGTTTTGTCGTTCTGAGGTGTCAATATTCTCTATCTTCCCATCGTCTTCTTCCAAACCCTTCTCTTGCATCATTTGGTGTATGTATTGTTTCCATTTGAGGGCTGGTCTTCCTCTTCTTCTTTTTCCTTGTGGGAGCCACTGTAGGATTTTCTTGGCCCACCTTTCTTCTTCCATTCTTTGAACGTGTCCGTACCATCTTAGTGCTTTGTTATGTAATCTTTTTGTTACTGATTCTTTTACCTCCATTTCTCTCCATATTCTTTCTGTTCTTATTCTATCTCTGCGGGTATACTGCAGGCATCTTCACATATAGTCTAGCTCCACTGTTCTTATCTTATCTCGAACTTTCTTTGTTATTTGCCATATTTCTCCACCATACGTTGTTATACTTTCTGTAATAGCTTTGAATATATTTCTTTTTGTTTCCTTGGTGATGTTTTGATTCCAGATGGTCCCACGTAGTGCTCTTATAGCTCTTTTTTCTTTTGTAACTTTTTCTTGTATGTCTTCTTCCATTTTTCCTGTGTCTGTAATGATCAAACCTAAATATCTATATTTTCTGCATGCCTTGATTGTGTCTTCTCCTATTTGTATATTGTGTGTTCGCTCTTCCACACACATGTATTCTGTCTTTTCCAGATTTATATTTAACCCCCACTTCTCATATTCCTCTTCTAAGTTTGCGTAGCATATACCGGGTGACAATGAGACTAGGGCCATGCTTATATCTTCTTTATTTATAAATCGAGTTGGATATAATTTTATACCAAGATACTAGACATAATTTCTGATTGGCCGATAGATATAGTCAAAATGGCTGACTCCCGGTTTTACCGGAAATGATACCAAATTAGAATTTTTAAATGGAAGACCCTGTATATTTTGTTTTTGTGAATCTACGAGTCAAACTACATATAATAGTATTGCCAAATTTCAATTTTTTTAAACAAAAAAATTATTTTTTAAATTTTTATGTTTTACCATAGAAGGCATTGACTTGGCAAAATCTATTCTAATTGACTCTAGCAACTCTTAATAATAGCTATTTTATCAATAAAGTCAATAACAAACCTTTAATAAAAGAATATGATTTGCTAAACTCGTTTTTTAAGAAAAAGTCACTTTTTTAAATGGCACATACTAAGGGCCATCTTGCCATTAGACAGAAAATGTAATTACCAATCTAACGATATGCATCATGCACTACTTTATCTTTATCTGAAACTGAAAATTAATTAATTAATTATTTTTTTTAATCTATTTAAATATATCACTCTATGTATATGTTTTATGTTTTTCGGGATCTACGACCCAAATTACATACAACAGTGTTGCCAGATTTGCTTAGGTATTATTAGTTATTACATAAAAACATTTTAAAAATAATTAATTAATTAATTTTCGGTTTCAGATAAAGATAAAGTAGCGCATGATGCGAATCGCTAGATTGGTAATTACATTTTCTATCTAATGGCAAGATGGCCCTTAGTGTGTACCATTTAAAAAAAGTGACTTTTTCTTAAAAAACCAGTTTAGCAAATTATATTCGTTTATTAAAAGATTGTTATTGACCTTATTGATAAAATAGCTATTAATTAATAAGAGTTGCTAGAGTCAATTAGAATAGATTTTTCCAAGTCAAGGCCTCCTATGGTAAAAAATAAAAATTAAAAACATATTTTTTCGTTTAAAAAAAAATTAAATTTGGCAAGACAATTATATGTAGTTTGATTCGTAGATTCAGAAAAACATAAAATATACAGAGTAAAAAATCAAAGTTAGTATTATTTCCGGTAAAACCGGAAGTCAGCCATTTTGACAATATCTATCGTCCAATCAGAAATTATGTCTAGTATCTTCCTGAGCAAATACAATTTGATGGTCTGCAAACAAAAGTGAATGTAATATTTTATCATCTATGGGGAACCCGATCTCTCCACATTTTCTGTAGCAAGTTTCTAGGGCTTGTTTTATATATATCTTAAACAGCATCGGTGAAAGTGTGCAACCCTGTTTTAGACCTTTCGATATTTCTATGTTTCTTGTCAATTTATTGCCTATCTTTATTTGTGCTGTTGTATTGTGGTATAGTGATTGTACTAGATAAATCCATTTTTCTTTTATTTCAATTTTTCTCATTGTCTGCCATATTAGACATCTTAGTACGCTGTCATAGGCCTTTTGCAGATCGACGAAAGTCATATATGTTTCTATATTCTTCTCTTCGTTTTTCCCTATTAATAGTCTCACCGAACAGATATTGTAGAGGCATGATCTTCCTGCTATGAAACCGCTTTTTTCTTCGCTACAGTTTTTAATGTGTCCTGGGATTTTATTTTTAACTAGCTGTTACCCGCGACTTCGTACGCGCGAGGTTCGTTATTTGTGTATTAAATAATGACTAATTATTTTCTGTCCTCCCATCCCATAATAGAAAGTCGTACAGTGTATAGAAAAACACACTTTCGATATTTTCCAATTTTCCGGCTTTGGATTTTTCCGAATTTTCTTTTTTCCTAAACCACCTCGGGAGTAAGACGAACACAACAAAAAAAATCATCCAAATCGGTCAAGTCGTTCTCGGGTTTTTGCGTTACTAACATACTAACACACGGCGATTGATTTTTATATATACAGATTACTCTCTCAAAGAGCCTGACGAGTGATGGTAAAATGCTGATTCCACGGTAATATTGGCAATCCTTTTTATCCCTTTTTTGCTTCCTTTTACGATAAAAGAAGTATTGGATTCACCCCAAAAATTCGAAATTGAGTTTCCAACAGATCTTCACGTTTCAGAGTCCCCTGAACCCAAAAAACATATTTTTTTACATTGGTCTGTCTGTGTGTGTGTCTGTGTGTCTGTGTGTGTTTCTGTGTTGCTGTGTGTGTGTCGTGAACAGAATATCTCAAAAACTAAAAGAGGTATTGGGTTGAAACTTCATATATAAGTTTTTTGTACTATGTAGATGGGACAGCAAGCTTTTGAAGAAAATCGCATAACCGGAAGTAGGTGTTTACTCTTGTGATTTTTCAGTTTTTTTCGATTTTTTCAAAAACGGCCCTAACGATTTTTTTCAAACTTCTCATGTTTATTACATTTTTAATGTGCATTGATGTGAGATAGGTGATTTTCCAGTTGAATAATTCAAAAGTGGGCTTCTTTTGTTTTTTTCAATTTTTTTTATTAACTCCAATTTTAAATAGAACACCCGGTATATTATTACATTTTTGAATTCAGCTTAAAATTCTAGAGACAATTTGTCTCTTCACCTAACGCTCTATTTTGCACCGTTTTTGTAGAATTTGTAATTTTGTTAAATGTTTGACGAATGCTTAAAAATTTAAAATCAAATTTTTGGCCAATTAGATCACTGTGAAAGGAAGTTGTGTGCGTGTATCACATCAGAATTTTTGCAAAAGGTTTTGTGACTATTTCCATAACCTTAGTCTCTCCGTTCTTTATAAGTTCAATTCTGATGTTGCCTTGGCCTGCCGATTTGTTGTTTTTGCTTTCCTTTAGAGCTTTTTTAACATCTACAGTTGTTATTTCACTATTTCTATTGGCTTCTTCTCTTGTTTCATTTGTATTTATTATGTATTGTGGTCTCTTTTCTTGTAACAGAGATTCATAATGTTCTATCCATTGTTTCGGGGTGATTACACTTATATTAACTCCTTTTTTATGATTCTGTTTTATGTTGCGGATTACTCTCCATGCTTCTTTGTTGTTGTTATAGCCAATTGTATTACTTATCTCTGGGCATACGCTGTCCCCATATTCATTTCTTACTTTTCTAACCTGTGTTTTGACTTCCTGCTTACGTCTTTTATACTCATGATTCGCTTCTGATGTTTTATTTGTTAGCCATTTCTGATATACTTTTTTCTTGAGTTCTATTTTTTCTTCTAATTCTGTACTATACAGGGTGTTAATTAAGTACGTAGACAAACTTTAAGGAGTGATTCCTTGGCCAATTCTAAGATAAAAAGTTCATATAAACATGGGACCTAAACGGCATCGTTTTCAAGATACAGGGTGTTGAAGTTTAAACAAAAATTTAGTTTTTTTTAAATCTGGAAAACGCCTAGAGGTATTCTAATAAAAATTGGTGTAGGTTAGTATTTCATAAAGTGGCATTGTTTAGTCAAAATAAATTTAATTTAATTGCACCAGTGGCGTGCATCGGGGCCACCTCAGTTACCTTATTTTAGAAAAATTTGGTACGCCACTGTTTTTTAGTCAATACGACAAGTTTTTTAGCTTCATCCATTGAAACTATACAAAAGATGTATCTTTTATTTTTTTGATAGAATTAACCTCTTTCGAGAAAAACGGAAAAATCTGTAACAGCAATATCGTTCATTGGACTTTAATCAAGGCGGTCTATATTGTTCCAGGCCATGATACTGGCTGTGTTGCCAGATTGTGTGCTAGGCCATTCCAAGACACACTAAGTTTTGTTTGCTTGAAATATATTTGACATTCAAAACTATTTTGACAAGACAGGTCATATAAGTTCCAAAAATGTCTTTAAATTTTTACGTACCAGGCTGCAAGTCAACTTACGCTTCATCAGTTACTCCATATGTTAGTGTGTTCAAGTTTCCATCTAATGGAACCGTGGCGCAAAAATAGAAAGACATTTTGCATTTATTTATTTATTTATTTATTTATT
>OW679202.1:124114664-124223542 GCA_940337035.1 Agriotes lineatus | reverse complement strand
TCGGTGTCTTTTCGTCTACGCTCAAATCTAAGTTTTGTTCAAGTCTTGCCTGATATAGTTTTAATATGCTATCTGTCTTAATAGTTCTATTTTATATATCGGATATTTTATTTCTTCTACCATTTCCTCTTGTTTCTTCTCTTCTTCCCATCTTCTTGATGTTCGTCCTTTACTGATAAATGTCCCTACTACCATGTGGTGGTCAGATCCGCATTGTGGTTGCCTATATGCTCTCACGTCCTTCCTCATTAACTTTCTTCTCCTTTTAACAATTATCAGGTAAATAACCACTCTGCTGTTTAAATCTCATATTATGATTAGTTCATGTTTCTTGTTAACTTTTTCTATTTCTTTATTTAATAAGTTATAGACGTCTTCCTTCTCATCGGCATGCATACCATGGTATTCTTCCATTTGGTTTTTATAAGTATTTCTACTGCACTCTTAGCTCGTTCGTGTTTCGGTACTCCACTCCATATGTGTAGATAATTTCCATATTTTTCTTGGCCTGTGCCCTTCCGTTTTGTCTCCGTCAGAATTACAATATCGAGTTTCATCGTTTCAATTTCTACTATTACTTCATTTTTCTTTGTTGCTAAGCCTTGTACTTTCTACGTTTCTATTTTCAACATCTGTTTCCGTTGCATTTTTCGTCTTTTCTGTTTCCAGTTCGGCTGTTCCGAGGCATTTTCCTGAGATTTTGTAGCGTCTAAAAATGTTCTTTTGCAGGGGCATGGGTTGCTGGCCCATCGCCCCAACCCCCAACCTGGAGGACCAGTCCAGTTTTTTTCACGGTGGGTATTTTATTTTCTCACTACCATCCGACATGCTGGTTGCATTGTCGGCGAGCTTTCTCCAATTCTAATGGGGACGCGCCTGATGGAGGTAACTGGCAAATCTCCGCACGGGTGGTAAAAATTACGAATTTCTTAATTTTTGTACTTTTCTTCTATGCTTTTTACAGTTTTTTTAACATGTTTCCTTCTTTTCTCTCTGATTATTCCTTTGCATCTGCGTCTTTGCTCTCTGTACTTAGCTTTATTTTCTTCCGTAGTTAATGTTAGAATTTGTATCCTGGCTTCTGACCTTTTTTTAATGCTTTTACGCAATTTTGGTCAAACCATTCAGCGGTTTCTCTCCATTGTTTTCTGCTGCGCTTTTAATGACCGTTGCAATGCTTGCCCAGATTTTCTCTATATTTTCATTGTCATTTGCTGTTAACTTCAGTTCCACCTCTTTCTTGTATAGTATTTCTTCATTTTTCAGTTTCTCTACATCATATCTTTCACGTTTTCCATGTTTGACTTTCTGGATTTTTGGTCATTTTTGCTTTGTCTTGATTCCTAGCATAAAGTGATCTGTGTTCACATCGGATTCTCTGTACGTTCTTACATCCTTTATGCACTTCTCAGATCGTTTCCCTATTAGTGCATGGTCTATCTGGTTTACTGATCTTCCGTTCGGAGACGTCCACGTTCCTTCATGTATTTCTTTGTGTGCAAATACGTACTTTTAATGACAAGATTTCTTCTCTTCGCAAAATCTATTAATAACCTTCCGTTCTCATTGCTACAGGCATGCTTACTGTAAAGCCTTATTGTCGGTTTATAGATGTCCTCTCTTTCTATGTGAGCATTAATGTCTTCGATTATAATTTTTACATCATAGTATGGTATTGCTTCGTGTATTCCTTCCACTTCTTCGTAATATTGTTCCTTTACAGCTATATATGATTCTTCTGTTGGTGCGTGCATGTTTCAGCTTCACTCTCCATAGAGTTTATAAATGAAGTAAGCATATATTTTAATAATTATTATATATATCACTGTGAAACTGTGACATAATACAAAATATTAGAAAATGACAAATATAGCAGGTTTAATCTTCTAATTTCGTGCTTTGATTTTCCAAATTTGAAACACATTTTATTAAATGTGTTTTATATAATTTAACCACATTGATCTATTGCATTTATGGTAAAATAACAGAAATCCAACTATAAAATGCTATAAAATAACACTAAGTGTTACGTGGAAATCTAATAGCACCCTTGCCTACTTTATAAGGAATTATAACAATACTAAGTTATTTTTGCGTGTCATTATCAACGGTAATAACAGATATAAGTATAATGAGCAGCTATTGTAAGTAGGGTTGGCATGTTTAGAACAAATGTTCAAAACAAAGTCTTATGTTTTAAAGAATTATGTTTTAAACAAGTGTTTAAAACATGTTTTAAACTGCCATGTTTTAAACATTTTTATCTGAATTGTTGGTTCTAAATTTAATGAAAAATAAAAATAAATCCATACTGTAGATAGTATATATGCATAGTACGTAGAATTATGCATATAGGAAAAAGCACTAGAAAACCAAAAAAGAAAACACTGCTCTTGTATATCCTCAAATGAAGGAATGTTTTTATTAAGAGTTTTAAAAATGCTAACTAGTTTCGACGCTTTTTCGATCCCTAGTGGATTTCTTATTTTCTAGTGAACTATCCCAAAAGAGTAAAATAATCTTTTGATTCCAGCTGACGAAGCAACTGCAGTATGTAACTGCATCACTAAACTGAAAGTTACTTTCACATTATGTAACGTGACTTCCGGGATTGGAACGCGTCATTATTGAGATTGAAACACGTTTTGCCCATTTTCATAAAAGGCTTTATCAGGAGTTAACCAAAAAAGCACGGTAACTCACTGTGTGAGCCACGCCAGAGGCAAAACTCTTCTAACGATCGGAAGGATGTTACAGCTCAAAACGACTTTCACTACCTTGAATTGCTTTCGAGATAGTCTAAATAGGTCGTAGGGCACGCTAATTTTCAAAAAGGTAAAGCGCACTCTGATCACGCATCAACCTTCTGTAACAGATGGTTGGCCAGACATTTTCTCAGGGAGAGGGGGGGGGGGGGTTCCGATCAACACGGCGTATTTTAAAGAGAGATGCTGTCACAATTGGGGTTGATTGTAATCGAAATAAGGGGGGAAAATGAGCGCCACGAATTTTATTGATAGAATGGGGGAGACCGGAGGACCGCCGCTGCACTACGACGTTATTGTGAGACATTCCGGCTTTTTTCGGACTTACCTTTGTTGGTCTTTTAGTTTCGCCAAGCCACCTTACAAATAATACATCAAAGAGAACACAAAGCATGCCTAAAACACCTAATGTAAGAACCATAAATAAAAGGAAAAGTCGATTGAATTGAATTTGGGTCTATTGAAATTTAAATATGCATGTATATGTTCGACATTAATAAATGTAAAAGGGGTTAGTAGCTCTAAAACTTACTGTACATCGGTAGCTAACATACAAAAGTTCCACTTGGGATATTGAAGCACAGTGATAGGTATAACGCCAAAAAGTACATCTGTTACGTTGAAGCGACTGTAGCGAACAAGCTGCGTAAAATCTTGACGCACCTATATTACTTTACGAGTAGGTCGCGCGCGTCAGTTTTACATACGGCAGTTGCAATGCGTTGCAGTTGCTTCACTCAAAGGTCAACATAAGCGCGACGTGGCACGGACCAGGAATATACATCACTATTCTACGTCATTACACGTTGCTGTTCTACGTTCACATTATCTAAGTTAATGCCTGGCGAAGCAGTAGTTTAATACCACGGAAGCCTCTCGCTGAGCGCCGGGAGCTGGAAAATGATTAACAGATAGCGTAGGACGCTAAGGATTGCAGAATTGTATGTGAGTGGGGATCTGCCATACCCCATGTAGCAAGTCCCGGATTAATATTGCTAAAAAACGAAAACTTTTTACGAAAAATTAAATTAATTACCTTTAATCTTACCACAAATAATATGAATCAGTTCTCAAAAAGAATGGGACACCGATTGGGCATAGATTCTTTAAGTTCTAATAAACGAATTAAAGCTAATATAAAAGATGGTAGCCAAAATTAATTGGAACTTAGCACCTTTTATGTTTGTTGTAAAACCAGTTTAGTTTTTGACAGGAGATGTGGAGCTTAGGTTGTTGTTAAGAGACTCTTTACGAACATTTGAAGCCTGTGTTCGTCCCCATCAATGAATATGCGATCGTGGTTAAAGGTATATTGAATTCTTAAGACGTATCACAGAGCTATATATACAATAAATGTATGCCGTGTTTACGACCTATTATTAAAAATTACAATCATATATGTTTTAACTAACGTAATTCTGAATACTTGAGTTGATATGTTGACCCACTAGCATTGCAGAATCGCAGCGTTGTGCTTTTGACATATGATATACTACACATGTAAAAAGTGCAACGTATGTTTGTAAATACGGAACTGGCGCTTGATTGCATGTGTCGCTTACATTTAATTGTTATCACGACACAGAAACTTGACACATATCTTATCTGGTGCAAGTTATGCAGTTTTTGTGGACTAATTGCGTGAACTTTTGTGTTTACTTGATTACAGTTGATTTCACTGTAACGCTTGTAGTGAACGGACGTGTTACTTCATACCGATTCTTATATTTATATATACACATATCAAGATCAATCGTAGAAATTGTAGAAATGCCTTCAAATAAATGTGGAGTATGTTCGAATAATCTTAACCCAGATAAAGAGGTCCACTGTGATGAATGTAAGGTATCTATTCATTCTACCTGCTCTGGGCTATCGCGCACCGAGGTGCAATGTGTGCTTGCGAAGGACAGACGTATCGCTTACCAATGTAACAAGTGTAAGAATCAAAAAATCGAAATGCATGATTTAAAACAACTTATCATTGATTTGCGCAAAGAGATCGAAGATTTAAAACAGCACAAAAACATTAGCACTGCGAATTTTGACACCGCTAAGCAAGTCTGGAACGGAGGAGATTATTCAAGAAATCGCCGAAAGGCAGCGTCGTGCCAATAACATAATTTTTTTCAACATACCCGAAAGCTCTGCTGATAACCCCCAGTCAGGATCTCAAGAAGATATAACGCACGTTAAGGAGGCTTTAACTCAACTACCGTCAATCGATATTACAAAAATCAGAGCCTTTCGTATAGGCAGGGTTCAGTCGACAAACAAACCACGGCCACTTAAAGTTACATTGAATTCAAGCACCGATGTAATAAATATCTTAAAAAATAAAGCAAAACTTAAAATCAACAACGGTGCCGTATCGGTTGCGACTGACCAGACTCCTATGCAGCGCGAGTTTTTGAGGGATCTACGGATTCAATTGGCAGATAGAATCGCAAAAGGTGAGATTAATCTTACTATACGTTATAACAGAGGTGTGCCGCAAATATGTGATGCAAAAAACTAATATTCCGTGAGAACTTAAAATACAGTGAATCTTCTAATTTAAATTTCCATGAAAAAGCGAATTTATTTGCTTTTTATCAAAATGTTCGTGGTTTACGATCTAAAATTGAAAATTTTTATTCATCAGTGTGTGCATTTGAGTTTGACATTATTTGCTTGGCTGAAACGGCTCTTACAAGTGACATAAATAGCAGTGAACTTTTTCCCAATCATTACAACGTATACAGATGTGACCGACAGTACAATATTACCGGTCAACAGTGGGGAGGTGGAGTGCTATTGGCATTGAATAGTAACATTAACGCGGAAATAATTGATACTTCATTTATTGCTAACACTGTACCCACCGTAGACATAGTGGGTTGTAAATGTTTTTTTGCTTTTGGGGCCTTATATGTCTTCGTGGTTTATGTGCCGCCTAGTATTACAGTTTATGATTTTCAAAACTTTATTGAACTTTTTGAACAAAAGTGTATTGACTACGATAAGCTGTTAGTAGTAGGAGATTTTAATGTACCTCACTTTAATAACGAAACCGTTAATGATAGCAAATGTAATATGATGAACACATTTTTAGATATTCTTAATCTGACACAGTATAATCGAATAACAAACTTGCAAGGTAGACTTCTTGACCTTGTTATTGCCAGCATTACTTGTGAAGTATCTCGCGACGCACAGCCCTTGGTTAAAGAGGATACATATCACCCACCTTTACAAATCGTTTTTAACAATAAAACACATGCAGGTATTAAATTTCCTATAAATAAAATACATAAAACCTACAACTTTAATAGAGCGGATTTTCATTCACTGTATAATGCATTACTTACTATTGATTGGTCATCTTTAAAATGTCTGTCCGATGTGAACGCAATGGTTAACGAATTTTATAATGTATTATATTCGTTATTTGATCTGCATGTTCCCACATTTCGTTGCAACAGTCGCAAATATCCCAAGTGGTTTACACTGGATATAATTACCAATATTCGGAAAAATACTTCAATAAATATAGGAAATATAGAAAACTGGCTGATAACATAGAATATAAGCGTCTTCGGCGGTTAGTAAAATCTCAAATATCCACAGAGTATAGCAACTATATAAGAAATATTGAGCAATCCGTAACAAATGACGCAAAAAACTTTTGGTCTTTTATTCGTGATAAAAAAGGGACATCTAGAATTCCAGGTAAAATGCACCGCGATGGCACTGTATTTAATACTCCTGAGGCAATTGTTAATGCTTTTGGAGAATACTTTGCTAGCATTTATACTACTTCTACCTCTTCAACAAAAACTCACTCAGATTCATTCAATAATATTCCCTGTGTTTCCATTAATAACGTTAGTGAGGAAGAAATATTGAAGGCTATTCGTAAATTGAAAAACAAGAAGACCGCTGGCGATGATCAAATACCTAGTTATTTAATAAAGGATTGTGCAGGCGTCTTCGTTACACCTTTGCATATCATCTTGAACTTTTCACTTAAATCCTCTAAATTTCCTGATGTATGGAAAACTGCCCGTATTTGTCCTGTTCATAAAAGTGGTGATCCAGCTGATATTGTCAATTACAGACCCATAAGCATCTTATCAAATTTTTCCAAGATTTTTGAGGTGATACTGTATGATCGAATATACTCTTCGGTAAAGCAGTACTTGTCTCCGTATCAACACGGTTTTATGCAGCATCGTTCAACTTCTACCAATTTAATCTACTTCACACAATATACGGCCCAAATACTTGATAATCAGGGGCAGGTTGATGTAATATACACCGACTTTTCAAAAGCGTTTGACCGCATCTTGCATTCCATTATAATACAAAAGCTACTTAGTTTTGGGTTTAGCGAATCTCTAATAAGATTTTTTACCTCATACTTGTCAAATCGTGTACAGTATGTAACATACAACAGTTATAAGTCGAAGCTCATTGCTGCTACATCTGGTGTCCCACAAGGTTCCAACTTAGGACCGTTGCTATTTTTATTATTTATCAATGACCTGCCTGAAGTACTTTGTTGTGAGAGGCTTCTATTTGCGGATGATCTGAAAATTTTCTTTTCTGTCGCTACTATTGAGGACTGCCTTTGGTTGCAACAACAAATTAAGAAATTGAACAACTGGTGTGACACCAATAAACTCCAACTTAACATATCGAAGTGCAGAGTAGTCTCATACACCCGTAAATTACAACCATTAGTGTATATGTATGCTATAAATTCAAACTTATTACAACGCAGTGACACCGTTAAGGATCTAGGAGTTCTCTTTGATAATAAATTTAGTTTCGCTGGTCATATAGAGACCGTATATACTTCCGCTCTGAAAATGCTGGGGTTTGTCGTAAGAAACTGCAAATCCTTTACAAATATAGTTGCTTTGAAAACCTTATTCTTTTCTTTAATCAGCTCAAAACTTGAGTATTGTGTTTTAATTTGGTACCCTTTCTATGAATATCAAATAATTAATCTAGAATCAATACAAAGGAAGTTTTTGAAATTCTTAAGCTACAAAGTAGACGGAGTTTACCCAGAAAGAGGTTATTCACAATCATTATTACTGGAACGATTTGATATGATTAGTTTAGAAAGAAGAAGAAAAATAATTAGTCTTACTTATTTATATAATATTCTTCATGCCAAAATCGATTGTCCATTTCTTCTGGAAATGCTTAATTTTCAAGTACCGTCACGTCAAAATAGAAATTTCGTAACATTTTATAATCCAACCCCACGTACTAATTTACTACAAAAATCACCACTTTATAAAATGAGTCAGAACTACAATGACATTTCAAATATGTGCGATATTAATTATTGTAATTTAACTAACATATTAGAATTAGTATAGACAGCTTTTGTTAGTTTAGTAAGGTATAGGTATAGTATTATATTGTATTTCCTTTCAGTTTGTTTCACTATAAGCGAGTGTTTAGTGTTAAAGTTTCGATTATTAATATGTAATACTTTAGTTTATTGTGTAAATTGTCCTATAATTGGATTTTTCTTTCTGTTGGACAATAAACCATTATTATTATTATTATTATTATTATTATTATTCACACTATTTACATAAACCCCATGATCAAACACTCTGAACATTCTGGCCGGGTCGCTTGCTGACAGCCGGCGCTGGTGAGGTCAGGCGTCTGTTGCAGGGGTTGCTTAGTGGACGTTTCCTTTGGCGTGAGGTGTTGCATATAATGGTTCTAAACTGAAGTCGTCTTGGCCAGCGCTGAGTTTTTGCTTCTGTTGTCCCTTGGTCCGGCAGTTATGTTTCCATACACAATAGCTTATGCCGCACAGTAGGCCAATGACCAGTATTGTTACTATACTGCTGATAGACCCTGTCGTGATGGATAGGTGTCTCCAGCGTGTATTGGATAGGTCATGTATTGTCTGCTGCTGTCGAGTTAGCAGCACGCTTAAGTGACCTAATGTTTCCAGGCTTGGTTCTTCGGTGGAGCTTGGATACTTGCTACCCATTGATTCTGCCTGTGATGTAATGTTGACTTGCAGAATTTTATTAAACGTTGCAACGACCGGGATCGTACTAAATGATCGTGCGTACAGAGTGTGTTGTCCTGTGTGGATATAGCACTCTGGAGCATTCTGGATGACTCCGGTATCTTCAAGAGTCCTCTCTTACGTCGTTACAGATGATTGCTGCAGTGGTGGCTTTGTTGGCTATAAACATCCATGTATTCGCCTTTCTCTTTCCATCTTATTTTGGTGACGTTGTAGCGTTGTGTGCTACATGGCACTTTTTCCAAGCGTTGATACATCTCGTCGATGATGCAGTTGGGGTTTTTCTCGACACTATTGATGACAGTAGGTGTACATAAATAGGTGTGCTTCTTTATTGGAATGCTGACCTCAAACTTGGATGGCGGTATGCTGAAGTACTGCTGATGGTTGTAGTCCACAGCTAAGAAGTACGAGTTGACTGCTATTGTTGCATACTCCCCGCTTTTGATTTTCCTAGGGATGGCGGTGACCTTGATGACTTTATATTCGGTTATTTCAGTGATATGGAAGTATCCAAATATCTTAATGGCTTCCTTGGTTTGTCCCACCTCCATCTTGTACACTGGCGATGGCAATATTCGTAAGTTTGGTGGTAGCTTCAAAGACAGCTGACTTATTATTGTTGCTATTTGAGCTGGTGATACAAACTCAAATAAATGGCTTCGCTTAAACACTGCGTCAAGCAACTTCTTGTATTTTTATGCCACTTCTTGCAAATAGTTGCTGGCCACTTGATATGCTGATAACACGTGAACATTTAGTTTATTGGCGTCGATGGATCTGTACCAGGCCTTCATTTCGTTAATAAGATGAATTCCTTGGTTGCATTTTATCCGGAAGTTTTCTAACTTTGTTGTGATCCTGCTCTCTGTTTCGTTCACCGTAGTTATTGCCGCTAACATCAACTTTGCTTGGTGACCGGAAGCGTCGATTAATACCTGCTGATTCTTGTCTAGATCAGCGATGTCCTTATATACTTCTTCGTTTACTCGAAACTGGGGTGATTGCTGACACGTCGTATGGATCGTTATTTATTGGTGTCAGTGGTTTTGAGTTCAGACAAGCCTCAATTTGATACAACAGGGTTGTCATCTCTTCGAAAGTGAGTGTATTGTCTCCGATGCCCCGTTTGATGTGGTACTTGATTGACTTCACCCCTGCTTCCCAGATTCCACCCATGTGGGGGCTTGCCGGGGGGATGAAATGCCACTGGACTGCTTCGGTGCCCAATTTATCCTGTATTTGGGTGCCCAATAGCTTATTTGCTCCCACAAAGTTGGTACCGTTGTCACTGTAAATTTGGGCGCACTTTCCTCTCCTTGCAGTGAACCAAATGCTGCTATGAAGGCATTAGCTGTCATGTCGCTCACTGCTTCAATGTGTATGGTTTTTGTGACCAAACAAATAAACATGGCGATGTATCCTTTGTAGCTCTTGTTGCCTCTTCCTTTGGATACTCAAATTTGGATTGGTCCAGCGTAGTCCAGTCCAGTGTGTGTAAATGGAATGGACGGTCTCACTCGTGCAGAGGGTAGTTGTCCCATTAGCTGATGCATAGGTGCTGCCTTAACTCTTGCGCACGTCATGCATCTGTTGATGATTTTGGAAATAGCCTGCTTGGCTCGTACTATCCAGTACTTTCTTCTTATGAAGGCTAACGTGGCTTGATTACCTCCATGTAACGTTTGGTGATGCGCGTCCCTGATGATCAGCTTGGCTATATAACTGTTGCTGGCTATGATGGTGGGGTGTTTCTCATCGTAAGGTAACAGCAAGTGCTGTATCCTTCCTCCCACTCGAAGAATTCCATCTCCATCTAGGAATGGGTACGCGTTGAATAATATACTTTTATTGTCTACCATTTTTCCTTGCTGTAGCAGATGATGTTCTCTTGGAAAGTCATCCTTTTGTGCTGATTTGATGATGCATTTTAGGCTATCACATAGCTCGGTGGTGGATAGCTGCTGGATCGCTACTACGAGCCCTAACCACTATATATTCGGCCATTTCAATAATTTTAGTCTGCTAACGTAAAAAGGATTTTATGAGTGGACGGAGAACAATTAAGGCACCGCATTCGCGGATTAAGGATTAAGAATTTCGAAGATCTCTTATCATGTTTTAACGAAAAGAAAATGTTGTACCTTAATTGTTTTTTGTTCAATCATAAAACTCTGTTTTTACGTAAAGGAAATAAAATTATTGGAATGGCCGAATATATAGTGGTTAGGGCTCGTACTTGCTTCCTACATTTCTTCATGAACCGCTTACAGTAAGCGATTACTCTTATCATTTTGCTGAATGATGATAATCTTTACATTTCATCAGTCGCCTTACTGATTGCTGCATGCACTGCTACCTGCCGAGGTTTTCTTCTTTTTTCTTCAGTAGCACTCACCACTGTTGTTTGGGCCTTTATTCGTTCCTGGGTATCTTCCTTTGATAACCATTCATTGCCGTGGAACCATAACGCGTGGTCACCTAATCTGGACGGTTGTACTCCTCTTGTGACCAGGTCTGCTGGGTTGTCTTCCGACTTGACGTGATTCCAGCACTGCTTGCCGACGCACTCGTGAATTGTAGCAACCCGATTTGCTACAAAATTCGTCCATTTCGCTGGACTTCTTTTTATCCAGGCTAGAGTTATCATTGAATTTGTCCAGGCATAAATTTCAATGTTGTCTAACTCCATGGTTGAAATGGTCTTTTTTACTAGTTTGGTTAATAATTCAGCCGAACATAATTCTAGCTTTGGCAGTGTCTTCTTCATCTTGAGGGGTGCCACTTTTGACTTGGCTGTGAGTAACGTCACTGTCGTGGTCCCTGATGGCGAAGACTTTTTTATGTAGATCGCCGCCCCATAAGCTTGCTCTGAGGAATCACAGAAACCATGCATCTCTGTGTGGCCATCCTCTTCATAATTTATCCATCTAGGGATGTGCACTTCTTCTACCTTCGGTAGTTCTTGTCTGAATCTTGACCATCTGTCTTGTATATCCTTGGGTAATTCTTCATCCCATGATAGTGTCCGACCCATAATTCTTGTATTAATAACTTAGCAGTTATGATAACTGGTGCTAGCAGTCCTAATGGGTCAAAGATTTGTGCTATCTCTGATAGGATCTTCCTTTTCGTTACTTCGCCTTCTGGTTGCTGCTTGACTTTGTATTGCAGTACGTCACGTGTTGGTGACCAATGTACTCCCAGTGTCTTCCTAGTAGCATCCTCCTTGTCCCCTATTATGATGTTGTTACTTTCTTCAGCTTCTGGTAGGTTACTAGTCCATTTCCTGAGATTGAACCCTCCAGTTTTCAACATATCGGTTAGATCGTTTGGGATGCTCCTTGCGTCTTCTTTGGAACTGGCTCCTGTTAGAAGATCGTCTACATAGAAGTCCCTCATGGTAATCTGAGAACCTCTTCGGAATCGGTGTTGTTCATCTTTGGTCAACTTTTGCAAGGTCCGAACTGCCAGGTACGGAGCTGCGGTTGTGCCATAACTTACTGTGGTTAGCTGATACTCTTGGAGTGGTTCTGTTTCCGAGAACCTCCACACAATTTTCTGGAAGTGCTGATCATCCTCAGCTATCTGTATTTGTCTATACATCTTCTCAATGTCTGCGGTTAGTGCAAACTTGTATTTCCTTTATCTCAGAAGGATATCTGTTACATCTTGCTGTAGCCTTGGCCCAGTGTGCACCATTTGGTTCAGGCTTCTCCCATTTGATGACTTGGATGAAGCGTCAAAGACTACTCTTAACTTGGTTGTATCACTGTCCTCCTTTATGACATCTTGGTGAGGAATGTAGTATCCTCTTCTCGGATCATCATCTTGATCCATTTTCTTCATGTGACCTAAGGAAATGTATTCCCTCATGAACTCTTTATATTCGGACTCCAATTTTCTGTTAGTCTCGAATCGTCTCCCATTTGCAGCATTCTGGCAACTGCTCTTTTCCTTGACTCGCCCAAATGACTTGGGTCTTCCTTGAATGGTATTTTTATCACATAGGTCCCATCTTGCTTCCGAAAATGGGATTCCTCGAACTGCTGTTCACAGTCTTGATCTTTCTGGGAGATAGGTTTCTCCCTTGAGACCTCTTCTATCTCCCAGAATTTCCTGAGTTGGCGATCTTCTTCCAGGTTAGATACCATGCTCACCACTCTCATGTTGGGTTGTTTTGTTGCCTCTACTGCCCCAGATAAGATCCATCCTAATTGTGTCCTTTGCGCCATCATCCCTTGTTTGGTCTTCTTAACCCCTTCTAGGAGTATATCCTTATATAGATCGGCTCCTATCAGGATATCTACTGGACCTGGCATGTTGTAGGTAGGATCGGCCAGTAGGAAATATCCCCATGCGTCCTCCTCCTTTTCCACGATTGTATTTCTTGGCAACGTCCCTGTCAATCTTGCCATTATAAGCAGATCCCCATACATTCGGAAGTTGCTAGAAAATCGTGGTCTCATTTCTACTTCAATCTTTCCTTTGGATTTCCCCGCTTCGCTTTTTCCTAACCCTCTGATGTCTGCTTGGATTTTTGTTCTTGGTAATGCCAATAATTGCGCTGCTTTTTCGGTTATAAATGATGCCTGTGATCCTGGATCGACCAAAGCTCTCAACAGTTCATAATGTCCTCCGGCTGCCTTTATTTTAAAAAATGCCGTGGCTAGCAGAACTTCTTTCTGGTTGGGATTTTTAGATTTTTTGCTAACTAGGCTGCTTACTTCTTCCATTGTTTGTCCGGAGGTGGAGGCCACTTGGGATTTCCTATTTGGCTCCTGCTGAGGTTTTGTTATTATCTGTTGAGAACATCTTACCGGAGTTTTGCTCCATTCCTTATGCAGCATAGTATGGTGCCATTTGTCGCAGTTTTGGCAGTTGTTCGAATTATAGCATTTTTCATTCTCCTTGTGGACTAAACATCTCACACACAGCCAATGACGCCTGATGGTTTGGTATCGATCGTCACTGTTCATGGAAATGAATTTTGGGCACTGTGTGATCTTGTGGCTGTTGTTGCAGATCCGACATCTACTGATGCTTGCTTGATAACTCCTTACTGGCCATGGTTTCCTTGTTGACTCTGACATTTTAATTGGTTTTGTGATTTCCAGTTTCCCTTTGGAATCTTGAATTGCCTCAAGTGATTGGAATGTTTTTTCCTAAAACTTCAACATGTTTGCCAGATCCTGGATCTCTCGAGAATTAGTCAGCGACTGTTTATATAACTTCTTTGTATCCTTGTCTAGCTTCTTGACCAGCAGATGTGCTATTATTGGTTCCCACGACTCCGTATTCACGCCCATGTTGGATATGGCACGTAAACTTTCCCATGTGGTATCATGCAGCTGTTTCAGGCTAGCTGCTGATTCACAGTTCAAATTGGGCAGTTCTAACACGTTGTCTAAAAATTTGGAAAACAAACTTCTTTTGTTATTATACCTGCTTTTTAGTAGGTCCCATGCGGTTTCATAGTTAGCGTCCGATGCGTCGAGATGTTTTATTAATTTATTCGCCTCGCCTCTCATAAGTTTTGAGGTACTGCATTTTCTCTGCCTTGCCTAATGTGGCATTGTTGTGGATGAGTCGCCCAAAAATGTCGTGGAACGTGGTCCAATTTTCATAACTTCCTTCGAACATTGGCATTGTGATTTTGGGCAGTGGGATGGCCAATTCTTCTCGTGGTGGCTGCTCACTTCTCGGGATGCTACTTATTTTGTTAAATATTTGAGCTATTACCTGGTTATAACGCTCTCGCATCTGATTGTAAATTTCGTGCGTGAAATAAACCTCTGCAGATTCCTGCTCCCCTCCGAGAATCTCCTCATGAAGACTCGTGATGTTTTCCCACTGCTCGCATATTTTGCTAGCCTTATGTTCGTAGACTCTTTTCGCCTGGGGTTATTCTAATGCTGACACTGCTTCATCCAATACTTCGCTAAATAACCGCATTTTAATTTCTTGCTTCTTAAGTCTGTCTCCTTGTTCGATGGGGTTTTCCAATTTCTCGGTTTCTAAGCCGTTCCTCTCCTCACTGGCTGGATTTAGCTTTTCCTGCCATTCGTGTATGTAATCTGTAATTACTTGAAATCTTTCTTTCACCTGGCTGTCGAAATCCTTTTTCATGTATTCATGATCTGCTGGAAGTCGCTTTCGTAGGTCCATATCACCGCTCTCGAATGCCTTGCACAATCCCTCTAATTCATCCTTTTTCTTGGCTAGGTACATCTGATTCTTTCTGCTTCCGGAATCCTTCTTCATATTTGTGAGCAGTTGGCACATTTTGTCCACCAGCTGCTTCTGCTTCTTTATAATTGACTTCATGTTGATGCGGCATTTTTATTGGCTTTGGAACTAAAACTGGCTTAATAAGTAGTATCTTACCACTTTACGTACTTTCCAAGTTCTTAGCGGGTTGATTGCCGCTGAAGATCCTTCTCGCTGCACGGCGGAAGCCCTTGGAAATTATTAGCAGGACTTATGCTGCTATCACTAATTCTCGCCTTTTCCTGTGGCGGAATTCCTTTGATTGAGTCGTAGGACGTTTTCTCCTTGGCGACGGCTCAATTTGAACTTCTCCCCAATCTTTACACAGAAAAGTACATACCAATCTTGTTGCGAGTCCTCCAAATTTTTCTGCGGATTTGGCAGATCCGGTCCAGTTGCTTACTTGCCCAGAGTTTCGAATCTGTTCCGCGTGTCCAGGACTCTTGATTGTTGCACTAACTTCTTTTCAGCCTCCAATTGGTTGGCTTGAGGATTCTTACCCAACAATTCCAGTTTCCTTTTGACCGGGGAGTTGTTGGCTTGTCTTCTCCAAATTCCGGCTTCTTCGTGATCGGGGAGTTGTTGGCTGGAAGGAGTAATGTAAAAGATGGTAGCCAAAATTTACTGGAACTTAGCACCTTTTATGTTTGTTGTAAAACCAGTTTAGTTTTTGACAGGAGATGTGGAGCTTAGGTTGTTGTTAAGAGACAGGATGGGAAGGCCAGGCCATGTCAACTCTTTACGAACATTTGAAGCTTGTGTTCGTCCCCATCAATGAATATACGATCGTGGTTAAAGGTATATTGAATTCTTAAGACGTATCACAGAGCTATATATACAATAAATGTATGCCGCGTGTACGACCTATTGTTAAAAATTGCAATCATATATGTTTAAACTAACGTAATTCTGAATGCTTGAGTTGTTATGTTGACTCACTAGCATTGCAGAATCGCAGCGTTGTGCTTTTGACATATGATATACTACACATGTAAAAAGTGCAACGTCTGTTTGTAAATGCGGAACTGGCGCTTGATTGCATATGTCGCTTACATTTAACTGTTATCACGCCCCAGAAACTTGACACATATCTTATCTGGCGCAAGTTATGCAGTTTTTGTGGACTAATTGCGTGAACTTTTGTGTTTACTTGATTACGGGGTATTTCACACTATTTACTTAAAACCCATGATCAAACATAGTTTGAACAGCTAATATACCGTACTACAAAGTCTCTAGAATAATAAGTTATGGAACCTAAAAGTTCAATTTCTTCTTTTTATGTTAATTTCTGCAAATGTAAAGATATCCATTATGTCGATTTATAAGTCTCTTATAAATTATCCGAAGTCGGTTGGTTGAATATGGCAAACAGACGAAAGCTGCTAAGTGCAATCTTCTTTCATAAAATAATGTCAGAGAAAACCCTCATATTTATTTCTCAAAATCCCATTTCGTGAAGATGTACATAACATCAATATCAGATTTAAAGGTACCATCCTCCGCATAAAACTACTTCATTTGAGCGTAGCTATAGCTACCAGTCATTTAAGTGCTACAATTCTATTCCTACTGAACTAAAATTGTTGTCCGTACTCTCATTCAAAAGACGTTACCGCAAATTACTATTTGACAGCCAACCCCTAGATTATATTAAATCTAATTACTATCGTTTTTGCAAAATCAGTTAAACTGTTAATAGATTGTTGACTATCACAGTTTGTACCCTAATAAATGCTGTAACTTTAAAAATTATTAGAAATATAGATTAAAGTTGGGTTCAAATTAAGTGAGAGTCGTTTCACTGAATAGTTAGTATAATAATTGTAGTTTAGGCTATTTTTTTTGTTATAGCTCTTTCAAGATTCTTTGGAAGAACAGGCGTCTTACGCCTGAACTGCGTCTTGAAATTTCTTGCTTATTAATCTGGTTGTTCTTTACTACATGTTTTTTTTTTAATTTAATTTGTACATTGGCAAGAAATAAAGACTATTATTATTAGAGTACTGTAAGAGGTACATCAACTATTTTTTTTTAAATTTTAGCTCTAGCTTTATCTGTACTATTGTAAAAAAATTAAAGTTACTGTTAGTTTATAAGCGTAAAAGCAACTGTTTACCTTAAAAGTCCAATCTAAGTTATGGGGTGTCATTAAAACGTGCAGTTATCAAGTAGTCATATCACAAAAACAATGGGTTGTGATCGTGATCTAGTAAACAACAATAATAAATCAATTAATGACGTTGGTGACCTAGATTTTTTTCCGTTTACGAAAATGCCGTGCTCAAATGTTCGTTATAGCACGACATTTCCGTCAAGAAAGAAAAAATGTATATGTCACCAATGTTATTATTTGATTTAGCATTGTAGTTTACTACGTTACAATGACTACTCCTTGGTTTTGTGATCATGACTACTTCATAATTGCACATTTTAAAGACATCCTAAAACTTTGATTGCAATTTTAAGGTAAACGGTTGCTTTTACGCTAAGAGTACCTTATTTTTACGCTTTTTAATTATGTTTTTAAAAATGTTATAGATAACAAAGCTAGAGCTAAGAAAATATTTTAACGATGGGTAAAGTGCTTTCTACAGTCAAGTTTAGTTTACGATTTTTTCACTAGTATAGTATAGTATGATCAATATACTTACAGAAAAAGCTGTACCTCAAGAATATCTTAAATTAATAAAAGACTAATAAGAGCCATTTACACGAACAAGAATTTCTGGTACAGTGACGTTACAAGTTTTCTCTGTCTAACATTCACGTGTATTAGAAAGAGCTAAACAATGTCTTAGAAGTCCGCTTCTACAAGAAAATTTTTACCGGCAAACTGGAACATGCGCTACTTTCTACACGTTTTCGTTAAAAGTTCCCACTTGGTGTAAGCGCATTGTTCGAAAATCCGTAATACCAACCTCTTTTTTGTAGATGGCAATTCGTAAACGTAACCTCTTCGTTGCGTGTGTAAACATAACTTTGTTACGTGATTTTAAGTTTTGTTTTTGTCTCAAAGACAAGTTTTATGTTAAAAATACGGCACTGGAAAAGAGAAGAAATTGCTGATACAATAGAACTCTTTTTTGAGGTTACATTTCTATTTCATTTTAAATAGATTGATATGGCTGCATGACAGGCAGCTGCAAGTGAATTTTAGTTTCTTATACAAGAAAAACTTGTTCGTGTAAACGGAATTACAATTTACTTTTAACTGGACTTGTAACTTCACTGTACCAGAAATTCTTGTTCGTGTAAATGACTCCTTAACACTAACAATAGTCTACCACCAAAATAAGAGTCGGTAAAATATTAACAACAGAAATAAAGACAAAGACGGGAATCCGACAAGGAGACAGTCTTAGCCCTATACTGTTTAACACTATCATGGACAAGATCATAGAAACTGCGAAAACACGGGGTTTAGGCTATATACTTGGTAATAACTGCGTCAACGTTCTGTGGTATGCGGATGACGCAGTACTGGTAGCCGCGTCAGAGGACGACTTGTAACGACTACTTTACACATTTCAAACCACCGCAGAGAAATACAACATGATAATTTCCACAGGAGAAACTAAAGCAATGAGCATGTCAAAGGAACCCCTACGATGTAAACTAGTAACGAACAACATCCCAATTGAACAGGTAATGAATTTTAATTACCTTGGCACTAACATATCCAGCGCCGGAAAACTCATAGACGAAGTAAGGCAACAGGTAAACAAAGCAGCCTCTATTTCAGGACATCTAAAACAAGTAATCTGGAGAAACAAACACGTATCCATCGAATGCAAATCCATAATATAAAAAACTTGCGTAAGATCTGTAATGACTTACGGAGCGGAAATTAGAGCTGATAGCACTTTAACGAAAAGACAAATCAGAACAACGGAGATTAAAAGTTTAAGAACAATCGCAGGGTATAGTACAATGTGGGACAGACAAAGAAACACGCACATCAGAGAAATATGTAAAGTAGAAGATGTGGTCCGATAGGTAAGAAAAAGAAGACGTGAATGCAATGAACACGTAAGCAGAATGGCAGATACCAGATTAGCCAAAATAGCACGAAATGAAAAAAACGGGAACAGACCACCAGGAAGATCGCTCAATAGGTGGCGTGACAGCTGGAAATCAATATCACAAGAACAGCAATAATCAAATAAGAATCCAGAGTATAGCAATAAACAGGCGATTCGCCTTACTAAAGTAGAAGAAGAAGTATAGTATGATCAAAAATTATTTTCATCTGGTATGGCTATGTAATGGTTCCTAATTTATGAGTGCAGCTATAAGTCACTTAAAGCTCAAATGTCAAGTTTGACATTTAAGTAGAAACATAGTTGCAAACACACGAACTATGATTTATATTAATGAAGACATGACAAAGAAAGAAAGAGAAAAGGGAAAACAAATAAGAAAGTGGGGAAAAGAAGAAAGTGACAAAGGAAAAGACGTCAAGGTGGGATACAATAAGGTAATCGTGGAATGACAAGAGTGGAGATGGAACCACAACAAAGAAAAGTTAGATAGAATTCTAAAAAACTAGCGAAGGGGTATGGAGGAGGGGATCTGATGGTAACAAACGCGGCAATGAAAAAGCACAAAGGTAGTAAAATGGAAAGTATATACAAAAGCAAAAGAGAATGTAACCCATTGAGGAAAGTAGGAAAAAAATGAAAATGGTAAAAGAGAACATTAAAATTGGAACATGGAATATGCGGGGCACGTACAAATAAGGAGCTTTAAGAAATGTGATAACAATTATGCAGAAGTACTCATTAGATATCTTGGCTGTGCAAGAGACAAAACAAATTTTTGAAGAATACAAAGGTGATATAGGAAAATAAGCATTTTAAATATTCATACGCCTACGGAAGAGAAGGACATACGGGAGAGAACAGAATTTTATGAAGAAGTTTCAAACAGGCTCGAAAATATTCAAAGATACGACGTAAAGGTTGTCGTGGGCGACATGAACGCCAAAATAGGGAGAGAGGAAATATACAAGGAAGTAACTGGAGGTAAAATCAAACACTTAGAAAGTAGCGAAAATGGGAAATTAGACATCGGGTTAGCGAGAGAGAGCAATATGAAAATCATGAGCACGAGTTTTGATCACAAGGACATCCATAGGATGACATGGAAATCACCGAATGGACACACCTGTAATCAAATAGATCACTTTTTAATAGAAACTAAGCATAGCAGCGCCGTAAAGGATGTCAGAAGCTATAGGGGTGCCGATACTGACTCGGACCACTTCCTGGTCATAGCTAAACTAAGGCAAGAACTACCAAGATGCAAGAAAACAAGCAATGTAATGACAAAGAAATACAATGTTCGAAGTATGTGCGAAGCAGAAACGGTGAACAAACTGGAAAACACAACAACACGGTTGGAGGAGAGAGAAGTAGCTGAAGATATAGAAGATTAATGGACACAAATAGAGGGCGCAGTTAAAAATAGGTTAGAAAGTTGTTTAGAAAATCTAGAAAAGCGTAAGTCAAAGGATTGGTACGACGAACAGTGTAAGATGGTTTTGACAGAACGAAACAATGCAAGAATTGAGGCACTGAAAAATAACCCAGAAGAGAAAAAAATAGGTAGAAAGAACTTCGACAAAGGGCAAAAACGGTATGCAGACAAAAGAAAAGAGACCATATGCAGAAGAGGTTACAAGGAATTGAAGAACAGTATGTCAATAAGGAATTTTTACCAGGAGATAAAGAAGACTACAAGTAAAGGCAGAGCAACAGGAGCCTTCTGTAGAAGTAAACAGGGTGCTCTGTTAGGAGACACTGCAAGAAAACTAGATAGATGGGCGGAGTATTTTGACGAGCTCTTAAATGAAGGCCCGGTTGGAGATGGACTAAGATCTAACAGCACTGAAGAGCTAGGTGAAGACAGAGAGGTTGGGGAGCTCACAAACGTAGAAATAAAGGAGGAAATCATGAAACTGAGAAACAATAAATGCACAGGGGAGAATGGAATACCAGCAGAAGTTTTAAAATGTGGAGGGGAAAATTGCAAGAAAGAATTGGAGAGCTAATTAGGAGAGTATGGCGAGAGAAACGGATGTCGGAACAGTGGAACAACACAATTATAAGTCCAATTCATAAGAAAGGGGATAGAAACCTTTGTTCAAATTATAGGGGTATAGCCCTACTTGACGTCTCCGACAAAGTATTTGCCAAAATACGCTGGGACTACACCTTCTGTACATAGATTTTAAACAAGCCTATGAAACCGTTATCAGAAGTAAACTATACGAGGCCTTGGGTGATTTAGGAATACCCAACAAACTAATTAGTCTAGTTAAGTTAACGTTATCAAAAACATCGAACAAAGTAGCTGTGGAAGGGAAACTCTCTAATAGTTTCGCGGGAAGAAAAGGATTGAAGCAAGGTGACCCATTATCTACGGTACTCTTCAACTTTGTTCTAGAAATAATATTGAGAAAGCCTGAAATCCAGAATAATGGCATGATTTACCAACGTAAACATCAGCTAATTGCATATGCGGACGACATGACCTTGTTATTCAGATCGAAAAAGGAGCTCGAAAAGGTCTTCGCTAAACTAGAAGGAGCAGCAGAAAAATACGGGCTAGTTATTAATGAACAAAAAACAAAATATATGGAATTAAAAGGAGAACCACAAGAAGGAATGAACAATATTCAATTCGAAGGAAAGAATAAGGTCTATATATTTGAAAAAGTCAGACTCTTTGAATATCTTGGAGTGACTGTCACGTGCAATAACGAAGAAAGCGCAGAAATTGACAAACGTATAGCAAAGGGAAATAGAGCATTGGGGGCACTAACTAATATATTAAGGGAAAAGGCAATATCAAGGGCGGCCAAGTTTAGAATTTATAGAACGATAATTAGACCTACGGTAGCATACGCGTGTGAAATGTGGGCTGTAACAAAGAAAAATGAAACCAGGCTAGAAACTTGGGAAAGGAAAGTACTCAGAAAAATACTTGGGGGAGTTAAAACGGCTGAAGGAAACTGGAGGAGGCGAACAAACCACGAAGTTAAGGAGTTATGCGGACACCCCGATATCATTCATTATATCAAAGCACAGAGGGTTAGGTGGCTGGGTCATGTTAGCCGAATGTCACAGTATAGGCACGCTAAAAGGGCACTTACTGAGGAAGAAGGAGGAAAAAGAAAAAGAGGGCGACCAAAAAAGAAGCAGTTAGATGCAGTGAAAAAGGACTTACGGGGTGTAGGAGTAGGGGACAGACTCAAATGGAGAAAGCTGACGAAAAGAATAGAAGCAATGGACTAAAATTGTGCACACTAAGGGTTAACTGTAATATAAATTATTGTAATGGCATATTTTACAACTAAGTCATGGGCCTGCAAGGCCTGTTGTACTAGAATATATATATAGTTGCATTCAAAAGTATTCCATAGCCATACTAGATGAAAATAATTGTTGAACAAACTTTACATAATGGTAATCGTGTGTACCTAAATTGAAATAGATATATTTACATTTGTGGAAGTTAAAATAAAAATAAAAATCATCCTTTTACAGTGATCTTATAATTAGCCAAAAAAAATCGATTTTTAATTTTTAAGCATTTTGCACAAATTTTAAAAAATTACAAATCGTACAAAATAGAGCGTTAGTTGAAGAGACAAATTGTTTCTAAAATTTTAGGCTGAATTAAAAAATGTAATAATTTACCAGGTGTTCTATTTAAAAAGGAATTAATAAAAAATAGAAAAAACAAAAGAAATCCATTTTAGAGGTATTCAACTGGAAAATCACCTATCTCACATCAATACACATTAAAAATGTAATAAAAATGTAAAGTTTGAAAAAAATCGCTTGAGCCGTTTTTGAAAAAATCGAAAAAAACTAAAAAATTACAAGAGTAAACACCATACTTCTGGTTATGCGATTTTCTTTAAAAGCTTGCTGTCGCATCTAGATAGTACACAAAACTTATATATGAAGTTTCAACGCCATACCTCTTTTCGTTTTGAGATATTCTGTTCACAGACACACAGGCTAATGAACAAAAACATGTTTTTTGGGTTCAGGGGACTCTAAAACGTGAAGATCTATTGAAAACTCAATTTCAAATTTTTGAAGCGAATCCAATACTGCCTTTATCGTAAAAGGAAGTAAAAATTAAAAATTGAATTTTAAGGTTCTATAACTTCTTACTGGAGGGACTTTGTACTAAGGTATTCTAGGTTTAATCGGTTTATTTTAGTCTAAGGAATCTATAACCAATCGGTGTCCCTATTATTTTTCAAACACACTGTTTACAGATTTGTGAAAATATTATTTACTAGCTGTTACTCGCGACTTCGTACGCGCGAGGTTCGTTATTTGTGTATTAAATAATGACTAATTATTTGACTAATTATTTCCTGTCATCCCATCCCATCCCATCCTCGTCCCCGTCCCTTTCCTCGTCCCCATCCCTTTTCCCGTCCCGTCCCGTCCCGCCCCGTTCCCTCCCCGAACTGTCAAACGCGCGAACTGTCAAACGCGCGAAGGTTAAATAGTCGTTAAGTTTTCTGAAATGTTCCAATTTCCAAATTCTACAGAGTATTAGAAAACTTAAAAAAAGATGAATGAAATCGGTAAAGTCGTTCTCAAGTTATGGCGTGACCAAGGGAAATAGGGATTCATTTTTATATATATACACTTCTAGACAAAATTAAAGGACCACCAACAAAAATTAAAATTACTTTATGAAAATCTCATATAACTTAATACAATTCAGATATGTCATAGCTAGATGATTTCTACATTATTTAACTGGTACGTCAAAGAAGAAAATTAACAAATTAGACATAATCCAGCTTAAATACAAAAAGTAACCAAAATTTCGAAAATCAGTAAATTAAAAAAAAATTACAAAAGAGATCATTAACACGAACTAATAACGCGTGTTTTCACCTCTCGCAGCTATACATGCTTCCACCCTTCTTGGCATACTCTCGATGAGAACTCGGATGCTTTCTTGTGATATCTGATGCCATTCTTGTATAAGCAAGTTAGACAGCTGTTCAAGAGTTATTGGAGGCTGAGGAACACTTCTAACTCGTCGGCCCAACTGATCCCAGAGGTACTCAATGGGATTTAGATCTGGGCTTTTTGCTGGCCATTCTAGACACTCAATATTTGCTTCTCTTGAGGCAGTGGTTACAACATTAGCAATGTGCGGCCTTGCATTATCATGTTGGAAAATAAAGCCTGGACCAAAATTTTCAGCATAAGGCTGTCCATGAGGTACAATAACCTCGTTCCTACATATTGCTACCGTCAGTGATCCATTGCGCACAATAACTAGCTCTGTGCGACCATTCAAATTTATCCCACCCGATACCATCAAAGATCCTCCACCAAATTTCTTAACACGTTGAATGTTGCATTGCGCGTACCTCTCACCTGGTCTTCGCAATACGAGAACACGGCGATCGTTATGGGAAAGATGGAATCGGCACTCAGAATAAAACCGAGCCCCAATGCCTTTCATCCCATTCCTGGTGGCTTAAACAAAAATTCAAACGATTCCTTCTATGTAGCGCCGTAAGAACTTGACCACTTTCAGGTTGTCTGGCAGTCAGATTAACTTCTTTCAACCTCCTTCGTACAGTTTTTGTTGATATTTCCTTTCCAGTAGCCAAGCATAGATCATTTTTAACTCTCGAGACGTTACAAAACGCTTCCTTAAAGCCTGCTGCACTATGTAGCGATCTTCCGTGGCAGTTGTTTTCCTTTTAGCACCTTGTCCTCTTCTTCTGGTAAAACTACCAGTAGTTCTATGGCTTGCAGCAGCTCTTTGTACCACAGATTTGTTTGTGTTTAGAATTTGAGCAGCTTCCCGTCTGCGAATATCCTTCGCGAAGAAGAATGATAATTTGAGCTACTTCTCCGATTGCAAGATGATGCCGTGGCATAATTTAGGAAAGATTGAGGCAACAATCACTTTTTGTACTTTTTTCCCCTGATGACCACACATTACTATGCAAAAACAGCTCAAAACTTTGTCCTTGACTAGTATTATTTTTGTTGACATTTGTTTGTATAAAAACAATTGCATTGTCATTATTTATTTCTTCATGGCACACTAACAAAGCAATGTAGAGATCACCCAGCTATGACATATCTGAATTGTATTAAGTTATATGAGATTTTCATAAAGTAATTTTGATTTTTGTTGGTGGTCCCTTAATTTTGTCCAGAAGTGTAGATTGTTTAACACACTAGTTTGTTGTGTCTTACATAATACGAAATATGTATATACACCGTAGAACAAAACATTTAAGCCGCTACTTCAGGAATGTATTCTACTCATCGAAATGAACAAAAAAGTTTCTATGAATATAGGTCCGGAAATGCATCTAAAAGGAGCAACAGCTCCGAGAAAGGTAAAGGGAAAAACACATTGCTATGAGTAGATCATGCTTCTGAATTAGCAGATTTCAATCTTTAGGTTCGGTTTTTTCGAAAACGACTGCTCTGAGCGATTTCACCCAACAAAGTTTAATCTTTCCGAATAACTAAGCAGAATTGATTAAAATGTTGACTGTAAAAAATAGTTTTCTACCCTTGCATAAACTACACCTTTTGAGCAGGCATATACCAATTTTTTCCAGTGTGATGTATTTCATCAGAAAAAATCACGTAAATATGTCAAATTACACCAAATATGCGTTATCTGTATTATTTTAATTAAATAAATTCAATGTTTTTCTGTAACCTTTCTTAGGGCTGTAACTCGCTTAAGATATTATTTCGGACCAATGTTCAAATGAACCTTTTTGCTCATTTCGGCGAGTAAATATGATAATGCATAACCGGCCCACCGGTTTTGTTACACCTTATATATATTGGGACAGGATTTCGTATTATGGATTACACTCCCTTTTCCAACAATTCAGCTTTGAGTCATTACTAGATAGCGTCAAATTTTGAAATGTGGAATTTTCTAACGTTCTGTGAAGGATAGTAAACCTCAGTTGCAATAAGGTTTTACTAATTTAAATTAAAAATCGGTTCTAATTATATCCACTATTGTAATTTGCCCGGCTAATATTTGGTTAAACTTCTTATTTATAATAAACTGACTCTATCTCAAGGTTAGGTCGCTACATCCGAAGTAAAACTACTAATTTGCTATTATTAATTATTTAAATTCCTATTAAACATTTAATTGTAAGCACTCTGTATGCCGTTATTTAACTGATGGGAATTAACAGTGTGGTATTTCTAACTGATGGGACCGACAAAAATAATCAAGCTGGTTTCCTGATCTCGAAAGTACATAAACAGCTCTGAATTGGAATTAAAACGTTGATGTCCACGCAATAAACGCTCTTGCTATGCAATAATAATCGAACGTAAGTATACCGCGTCATAAAACAAAATACTCCTACCGACTCCACGAACCGGAAGTGACGCTAAGGGAGGCCAATCGATGCATAATCACAAACTAACACTTTTAGGTGGCAAATCTGACGTTTTGATGGCTTCTGCGATTAATCTAGGGTTACCTACCTCGAGCTGGACCTCCCACGATGCTCTGCACAAGCCGTTGTTGTCGGCCTACAGTTAGCGATGCCCAAATCTGCGCTCGAACCCACCTGCGCTTTCACTGAAGCTGGGTGGCTCAAATGTAGGGCTCCGCTGCACCACACGTTCGCTGCTTGCTTGTACACTTGTACACGAACTTATAAAACTAGCCGGACACGAACTTATAAAACTAGCCGGACCACCGTAGAATAACATTGACCTGTGCGAAAGCCCAATGCAAGGGAAAACTTCCACAAATAACCCAGGGCACAATATCTCAATAAAACACTACTTTTCGTTAACTTGGGTATTTAATAGCACATAGAAATAACTTATTTTTGGGGCCGCTTGGCAAAACAACCAAACCTCTTGAAGAAGCCACCCCAATTCTCTTGTTTACAGTTTATGTCTTTGTTGCATGAAATGCCAAGCCTGCTCTGATTTTAATTTGTTTTAAACAAAGACAACGCTATTCCAAAAACGTTATTCTATCAATTATTTTCAAGGCCTACACTGTTGTATAACAAATCTTAAATTAAAAGTTCTTATAATTAATATCTGTTTTATTGGTTATGTTATTAATTATTAATAATTATTATTTGAAATGTCAGGCTACTAAAAGGTGTTCATAGCAATAACAAGTCCTTCAAATCCCGCGGGGGTGGGAATATTTCCGTAGCCTTGATTAGAATCGGGCTTGGTGAGACCATTCACAGTTGGGCATCAAATTAACTGTGCTCTACTCAGAACCACAGACCTAACAGATAGAGTAACAAGCTCAACACATCACCAAGACACACACCTCACACAATGGTTGCGTTTAAATAAACATGTTGAACTGTTACTATCTTAAGTGCATACTGGAGACTATTAATTGAGATATTATCTCAGGTGAACTGTTAATTTAGAACATACATTTAATGTGGTGCAGTTGTTTTTATGTAGATAATGCCAGAAACAAGAAGCAAAAAAATTAAAAACATGTCATCCGATGAAAAATTGGATTTTATAATAGCCCAGACTACAGCAATTACTGGGAATATAACTAAAATAAATACTAAAATCGATAATTTAACAAAATATCTCAACGGCGTTGAAAAGGACGTTACCGCAAATAAAAAGAAAATTGAAGATAACAACCAGAAGTTAGACAATCTCGAACAGTGTGTATTGAACAATTTTCGATTTTACGGAATCAGTGAAATCATCAGTGAAAATACAGATAATCTAGTGATTAACATAATAAGGCACCCAGGAAGTACAATATTGCTAAATGACATCGAACGCACGCATCGTGTGGGAAAGTCCAAGGACGATAAACCTCGAGGTGCAGAAGCAAGCGTGCAGAAATTTACAACGCTCAAGAAGGATTAAAAGGCTAAAAAAATTTCATCGCAGAAGACCTAACCAAAAAACGGCAATTACTATACCATGAAAAGAAACAAACATTGGGTTCAAAAACGTTTCGACACGTGACAGGAAAATTTCCTGGAAAGAAGATGGAAAGTTACGCTTTTTACACAAGTCCGTATGATAAAGATAAAGGCTGATTATCTCTTTCCTCAGCAAGATTGAGTACGAAAGAGACTTGAATAAAGAAATGGATAAGAAGATAATAAAGGAAAATGTTAACGAAGAATGGAAAAGTATTAAAGAAGGGATTGAGACGGCAATGGAAAAAGCTATAGGCTATCAAAAGATAATAAAGAAAAAATATTGGTTTAATGAAGAATGTGAGGGAATAATAAAACAAAAGAGGGAGGCAAGACTGAAATGGTTACGAACTGGAAGAGAAGAAGACATGGAGATATATAAAGAGACTACAAAAGAAGCGGCGAGGATATGTAAACAAAGCAAGAGTGAATTGGTAGAGAAGGCAATGGAAGAAATTGAAACTAGCAGTATGAATAATAACATGAGGAATATGTATAAAAGCATCAAAAATCAAAAAGTTATAACCAGAATAAAAAGAAGAGGAATGAAAAACACTACAGGTGAGGTGGAATATAACAAAGAAGAGATCAAAGAAATTTGGAAAGACCACTTTAAAAAGCTTTTGAACGAGATGGAACCAGAAGACCAACTTCACGAAGTGATAGAAGATGCAGAAGAAATGATACCAGTACCATCACAGGAAGAATTTACACAAGTGATCAAGAGAATAAAAACGAACAAAGCATTTGGCAGTGCTAGAATATATGGAGAAATGATCAAAGAAGGGGGGAAAAACTTACATGAGAGAATATACAAACTAATTCAAGAAGTATGGAAAACAAGAACAATGCCCGAAGAGTGGAAAAATGGAGTAATAGTGTCTATATTGAAGAAAGGCGATCAGGAAAAATGTGAAAACTACAGGGGAATCACTTTACTGAATATGACATATAAAATATTAGTATCACTCGTCCACCGACAGCTAGTAAAATACACTGCATCACTACTTGGAGATTATCAATGCGGTTTCAGACCAGGAAGGTCAACAATAGATGCAATCCAATGAGCCAAATAATAGAAAAATGTTATGAATACAACATAGAGTTGCATATGCTGTTTATTGATTTTAAACAAGCATTCGATAAAATTGACAGGAAAAGCCTAATCAATGACATGAGAAACCTAAGTATACCGCAATCACTAATTCAGCTGACACAAATGACGCTGGAAGGTTCAACAGCAATGGTCAAAGTGGCAGAAGGAATGACTGACAGCTTCCAAATCAACACAGGCGTACGGCAAGGTGATGCGCTATCAGCATCATTATTCAATATAACCCTGGAAAGCATAGACAGAAAGATCAGTGGTCACGGAGCATGTTACGGTATTAAATTGGCCTTACGACACTCACGGATAGGCGAGTGTCGGATGCTAAAGAAATCCAGGAAATGGAGCACGCTCACCCTGAGAAATCGTTAAAACAGGCTAAAGGCCTCGGCTCGAATGCGCTCAGGGAGATGGGCGTGGTTCAAAACGGTACGCCACAGGGCAAGCGTGTCGAGTTATATGCAGGTTATTGTTAAAGAAAGGGCGCCACGAGATCCGACATCGAGATTCCCACGTTCACCCGGACGTGGAGTGTCAAACGGGGCGAGAAGTACTCAAATTACTATTTCGGAAAAATACCCAAATAACTATTTCGGGAAAATACTCAAATAACTATTTTGGGAAAATACTCAAATAACTATTTCGGGGAAATATTCGAATAACTATTTCGGGAAAATACCCGAATAACTATTTCGGGGCCACGGTGCAGCACCAGACGCAAACACCTACCTGGAATGCTTATCCGCCGCGTCCGGGCCTCACCTCACAGTTGTCGTAGCACAGTGACACAGTCACCCTGTAACAGACATTCACAAGACGCAACAGAGAAAAGAATAAGACGGTAAGGTTAATACATCTATTGGATCACTAACAGTGACCTACTAAACATCATACAGACCACAAGTATGACAACTCGTAATGATGGCTTAATCGGTACGCCCAGCTGGGGAAGCGCTTTATTTTAAAGGTAACGGCGCACAGTTGAGCCGAACGCCAGATCCAGGCCGGAAATAAAGAGTAAACAATAGGCTTAATCCCAACGGCGTGACGCCGTGACGCGCGAGAGTAAAGCCTGAATGTGGGCCCGGGTCACACGAACTCCCTATGTTACAACACACACAAAGCTGCCTGGCGGTACAAACTGTCAATACTCAATGGTAAATTTAGACAATGAATGCGAGATATATGAAGCTGACTGGCAGCGCAACAGTTATTACGCAACAGCGAATTTCTAGTCGGAATGTACGTTACACTAGCATTGTATTGCAAGCAAATTTGAGTAATGAATGCGATATAATTGCAACTGGCGGGCAGCACAAGCGTTAGCACACAACAGTGAATTTTAGACTGAATGTACCCTGGTATTGTTCATAAGTGATCACAGTAAATTTTAGACTGAATGTACCCTGATATTGTTCATGAATACGGCAAGTGATCACAGTAAATTTTATGCTGAACGTACATTGGTATTGTACATGAATACGGCAACTGTTCGCAGTAAATTTTAGGCTAAACGTATGTTGGTATTGTACATGAATACGGCAACAGTTCACAGTAAATTTTAGGCTGAACATACGTTACAGTACACTGAGTTGCAAGCACAAACTTGAGCTATCGATCTATATGCAAACATGCATGCGAAATTAGTACATTTTACAGGTTGTTACCTTGACAACTCGGCCGATAGCGGGGCGATAAAGCATTCCCAACAGTCGTTGGACAGGCACCTTGCACCAAATGTGGCTATCGCGAAATCGGAAGTGGCTACTTATCCAAATGGATTCCCTTTTCAGGGAGAATTTTGCGTTGACCTCCCTTGGTCATGCAAACAACTGACGGCATAACTGCGGTATGGACGAATACAGTGAGCGGAGTCCCGTCTAATTAACAGCGGCGGACGAATTGACTTTACAAGCCTACATAAGCACTGCACCCACGCAGCGGCACATAAACAAAACGGACTGCCACAACGCAACCTCACTAAACGACGTCTCCCGTGTAACTGCCCTGAGACAAACGTGTGTAAGCGTGCACCTGGGCTCGACGAAAATCGCTTTAACCAATCACAGCGTAGAATGCGTCAAACACGCGATCGTTCGCCGCGAAGCAACCCATAGCCATCTTTGTCGCACCTACAGGCTGAATTTTAACTAGCCTGAAAACCAACGCTGCAAACGAAATCCAGACACCTGCAGGAAAACAGTATTAGAAGGGGTGCCCAAAATGTTACCAAATAGGGGCAAAGATGCTGAAGGGTGTACAATATTATTATTGCTATATTATGCGATGAACTATGTCTAAACTGAATTCGAAATACAGGCGCACTCAACAATTTGGTACCAAGACTGCTCGGAAAGCTTAGGTCGTTGCTAGAATTACTGAGAAATACCAAAATGGCCTAACAAACATTAAACTGTAAACAGATGCCAATAATTGCCTATGTTGATGATCTGGTAATAGTGGCGAGGAGCAAACGAAAACTTACTGAAACATTTAAATTAATAGAAAAAGAAGCGAGCACGAGAGGACTTAGAGTAAATGAAGAGAATACAAAATACATGCGATGTCAAAGACAAATTACTAACCCACAAAACATAAAAGAGGGGAATTACATTTTCCAGGAAGTGCAAGTATTCAAATATCTAGGAATACAATTAAGTAGCACAAATGAAAGGAACCTGGAAATTAAAAGCAGAATACAAGCTGGCAATAGAGCATATTATAGTAATAAAAAATTTCTGAAAGATAAGAAAATAAGTAAGCGGATAAAAATGAGAATCTACAAGGGATTGATAAGACCAGTAGTATTATACGAAGCAGAGACAATATGCACCACAAAAGAGGAGGACGAACAACTAAGAAGATGGGAGCGCAAAATAATAAGAATAATATTAGGGGCAAAGAAGATAAATGAGGACGAGTATAGACCCAAAATGAACTACGAACTACTAGAAGAAATGCAAGGGGAAGATATTGTTAGAGTAATGAAAGCGCAACGATTGCGATGGCTAGGCCACATAATGAGAACTGAAGAGGGTAGAATGATAACAGCTATAACACAGTGGAAACCTTCAATAGAGAGATACAAGGGAAGACCGAAGAAAAGATGGTGGGATGAGGTTATGGAAGATATAAAGAAGTTGGAAATACAAGATTGGAGAGACAGAATAAAGGACAGAAAATAATGGAGAGAATGGTAGAGAAAGCGAAATCACACAAAAATCTATTGTCCAAACAACCTAAAGAAATATGGGGACTAATCCACCCCAGAAAATGAATTACGAGAGCTCCTCCTGGTTTTTCTCATGTAGGATTTGATATTTAACTATTTTCATATTTTAATTTTATATGATCGTTTTCTTTTAGATAGGCATAATAAATGCTTATTTTTTCTTCGGTTCTAAAATTTATTTTTTCCGCATTCGTCATTTATTAACGTTATAAATTTGTTACTATATCTTTTTAAGTTCTTGTGAACTAGAAGTAAATAAGCTTCAGTTCAAGTTCTATTAAATTATTATAGGACCGCTTTACATACACAATTGAAATTTATTTTCTTAAATTTATTAGTAATTTAAATTTATTTTCTGTTATAATAAACTTTCTAAATAAATATGGATATATATGTGACATTTTCAATTTACACGTACCCATTAAAGAGTTCAAAATTTCTAAAAAGAAACTATGGAATTCTGATAACGGATGATACGGTTGAGAGATAAATCTCTAGTTAAATTAAAAAAAATCTAGAACTCCTTACCACTGGGATGTCTACAAATCTCTAAGAAATCTGGTTACTAGTAGTATTAAAAGAGAGAAAAAGCTTATTTCGAATACAAAATTCTAAATCACAAGAAGCCGAAGGTACTGTGGAACTATGTGGTGCAGATGTAATTGTTAAACAGAAAAATCGTGACTTACCAGTCACTTTGCAGGATGTAAATACTATTGTAACGACCTTGAGCCGGGTCGCGGGCAAACGGATGAGTCAGCTTCCAGATCCTTCGAGTACGACCTCGGTGACTAATGCGCGTGACACGTCAGCGTCGCTGGAATAATCGAGTGAGATCTCCACGCTTCCGGAATAAATCACCCGGCGAATATATAAGCAAGCACAGCGGGAAAAACAGACAGTCCGAATCTAGTCTGAAGTGTGCGAAGCTTGCGCTATAAACCATTCATGTTGAAGTCGTATGTAAATAAATAAAGTGTATTTGTTGTTAGAAATAGTTCCTGTTAGTGTATAAATAATTTGTGATCCGCATTAATAGTTCTTGTGTTTTTGTAAATTGTTAAATTAAATTGCTGTAAATATATGCTTAAAACCAGAAGCGGCGTATAATTTTTAATAGCCCAGAAGATAAATCGTAAAATATGGCGCCAGGTGTCGGAGTTTGTACCAGGGGCTATAAAAAAAATATTGGACATACATTAAATAAACAAGTACCGATAAACGACAGTCAGATAATAAATTTAAGTGTGTGTTGTGCATGCCTGTGACGAGATCCCAAGGCAGCAAGATGGAGGCCCAATTAAGCCGACTTTTCCAGCTGGTGCAAGCTGGCCAGGACAAGGCAGAAAAAGCAGTAGAGGATTTTAAGGAAGAATTGAAAGCTGGCCAAAAGAAGGCAGAAAAAGCACAAGAGGAACTTAAGGAAGAGCTGAAAGCCTGCCGAAGAAACGGCCGGCGAGGATTACGAGGGGAACCCAAAGAAGAGGAGAGTTCGGTCTGTGCTGTTGGATACTGGAGCGACGAAGTCCATCGCCAGGTCGGACGTAATATGGGACGAGGGTCAGCTGCTGCCCACCAGGACACGCCTTCGCACTGCCACGGGAGGCGCAGTGACCACACATGGGGAAATTGATTAGACATTGAAGATTGGGAATCAAACCCTCAAGCATCGGGCCCTGATTGCTGACGTTGCGGACGAGTTCATCCTGGGAATGGATGTCATGAATAAGTGTGGGTTCACTTTAGACGTGGGACGCGGCGTGTTGCACGTGGGTGGGGAGGAGCTTTTCCTACACCCAAGAGAAGAGATCGCAGTACGAGTGGTATTGGCGGAAGATGTTACTCTGCCGGGACGAACCGAGAGGGTCGTGGATGCATACCTGGATGGCGATCTCCGGGACAACGTAGTGCGCATGATTGAACCCGATTATGACAAGGAGGTCACTCATGGTATCCTGGTTGGGAAGACGTTGGTAAAGACTGGGCTTAAGGTCCCAGTAAGGATGATGAACGTCAACAGGGAACCGGCAACCGTCAGGAGAAACGGGTCTAGAACATCTCGGCGCCGCCATCTCGGCGTGGGGCCAGCTCGGCGCCGGGACAACTCGGCGCGGAGCCATCTCGGCGCCAGCCAACTCGCGCTAGACCATCTCGGCGCCAAATTCAAATTCGCAAACTACAGTAACTATGTAAGAAAATTATTATAAACAAATAATAAATAAAGTGATCGCCAAAAAGCTGGCATCAAATAAAAAAAAAGTATTTAGAATTTCTTGGAAAATCAGACACTGACGACCAGAGGTGGTTGCAAAGTGAATACAAATGGGCCAAACAGAAGTTGTCACGTGACTTCCGTTATCAGTACAATATTACATTTTTTTAAAATAATTACGAAACATGTATTTAATAGTCAAGGTAGAGACACATTTTACGAAAAAAAGTTTTCTGGCCTTGAGATTGTTTAGCCAGCTAAAACGAACACACTAAAATCTTGCTTAATTTCCGAAAAATATCACTTTTTGGATTTACACAATTTCGAAAAACGCCATTTTCTAACTAAATAAAGTGCCTTTTATGTGACAAATATTTCTAATGTTTATTTCCCAAATCAAAGAATTTTATTTTTAACAGTTTTTTTATTATGAAATAAAAAATATTTGTTTTTTCATAGCAGTCTTTGTTAAAAGTAAAATTCTTTGATATGGGACCTAAACATATAAGAAAATGTGAGAGATCAAAGTTGGCCGAAGATTTTGAAATTTGGTATAGGAGCCTAAATGTTGATTCTAAACAACTTTTCTTGATAACTTTTTGTCGTATTTGCTACATAAAAGGCACGCTACTCTACAGTAATAGTAGTTTGCATACCAAGACCCTGAAGTTTAACTTTGGCAAATAAGCCGCAGGAGGGATAAAAAGGAACTTCAGTGCCGAGGTGTACACTATGTTTTATATGAAATCGATAAATTGTGAAATGACAACATTTTAACCAACTTTTGTAGGTTATGTTGACGTCGGTTGACGTTTATCTGTGGCCTCGCCACCTACAAAAAAGTCGTAAAACAATGGATTACTTTAATGCCGATTTTTCGTATTTTAATGACGATTTCGAGGTACTTTAATACCGATTTCAAATAAAATAGGTTTTTTTAAAACTTCCAAGGCATACTTGATTTTTCAAAACTGAAATGTTGTTAGAAATTCGTCTTTAACCAAGCAGGGCTGAACCCTAAAAAATGAAAATTTAAATCGAGAATTTTTTACCTTTTACAAAAGTCGTTTCACCTATCCGGGAACACACTGTATACAGGGTGTTCGGAAAATACGTGTACAACGAAAAACCACAAGTTCCTTGGCCCAAAATATGATGATTTAACTCAACTTACTTATATACAAAGTTGCTTAGTTTAGCCGCTAGAGGTCTTCAAAAATGATTCGTTTTTCAAGTAAGTCGAAAAATCTTTGATAGATTTTATTCATTTTTTGGCCATGCGTTTGTACCAGTAAACTATAGCCTTTTGTGGAATAAACCTTAATTTCAACAATTACAGGGTGTTAAAAAACATTGTCACAATAAATTATCCATCCACATTTTTTAACCCCCTGTATAATCACTACCAATGTTTTTTGTGAATAGCTACTTTATTTTAGAAGCTATAACCTCTCTTACAAAATTTTAGTTGGGTAAACGGTTTAGCCACAAAAAAAATATTTTCTACAAGCCTGAATCAGTAGGTAATTGTAACTCAACACTAGGCTTGTAGGGATTTAGAAAATATTTTTTGTGGCTAAACCGTTCACCCAACTAGAATATTGTAAGAGAGGAAATAGCTTATAAATTAAAGTAACTATTTAGAAAAAAAAATTGTAGTGATTATACAGGGGGGTAGAAACATTTAAAAAGTTAATCATTTTAAATCATCATATTTTGGGCAAAGGAACTTGTGGTCTTCCGTTGTACAGGTATTTTGCGGACACCCTGTATACAGGGTGATTTTTAAGTTGATTCTTTCTTTTTACCAGGATATAAAGCTAAAAAAGTAAGCTATTTTTTCATTTACCACTTTTGCGAAATATCAAAACTAACGGAGGTACAGGGTGTTAAAGTTTCAAATTAAGAACTAAAATAACTTAACAAAAATTAAACTTAACTTAATCTAACTTAAATGATATGTTCAAAATTATCAGCATTCGCTTCTACACACACGTTCCGCGTATCAGAGCGATGCGGCAGCGGCATTTTGACGACACTCCCAGTAAATAATAAGCATATTCTCTCCTTCATTATTTTCATAAACATAAGCCGTTATTGTAGCAATAACTTTAAGAAAATTACAATGGGAAACTAGTTGAGAGGTCATTGCTTGACAACAGAGGTAAACAAAAATAAAATTGTCCAGCCGCCTTAGCGCCAAAGTTTAGTTTTTAATTTGAAACTTTAACACTCTGTACCTCCTTTAGTTTTGATATTTCGGAAAAGTGGCAAATGATAAAAAAAGCTTATTTTTTAGCTTTATATCCTGGTAAAAGGAAAGAATCAACTTAAAAATTACCCTGTATATACAGTGTGTCCCCGGATAGGTGAAACGACTCTTTTAAGGGTAAAAAATTTTCGATTTAAATTTTCATTTTTTGGGGTTCAGCCCTGCTTGTTTAAAGGAGAATTTCTAATAGCATTTCAGTTTTGAAAAATCAAGTATGCCTTAGAAGTTTTCAAAAAACCTATTTTACTGTAGAGTAGCGTGCCTTTTATGTAGCAAATACGACAAAAAGTTATTAAGAAAAGTTGTTTAGAATCAACATCTAGGCTGCTATACCAAATTTCAAAATCCTCGGCCAACTTTGATCTCTTACATTTTCTTTTATGTTTACGTCCCATATCAAAGAATTTTACTTTTAACAAAGACTGCTATGGAAAAACAAATATTTTTTACAAAGTTTTTTATTTCATTCCGGCTGCGAGGAGAAACACAACTCTGGGAAGGTGCACCCCGGTCTCCGCCGTTGTCAGAACGATTAATAGTGACAGCGGCAGCAAGGCGAAGGGCTGCCCAAAGGCATTAATTAACACCGTGATGTCCACTTGCAAGGGCATGAGCCAACAAGAACGGAAGAAGATGGAAGATCTGGTGGCCCGGTACTAAGACATCTTCGAGTGCGGAGATCATCCCAGCGGCCGTACCGACGTAGTAAAACATAAATCATTCGAGTTTGGCAGAAGATTCTTGCTGAGGACCGACCATGCTGCTCTAAGATGGCTACTGCAGTTCAAGAACCTTGAAGGGCAGGTGACTCGGTGGATCGAGCGCCTACAAGAGTACGACTTTGAAATAAATCATCGACCTGCACAGCCCACCGCAACGCCGATGCGTTATCCAGGAGGCCCTGCCCTGCGGACTGCAGCCACTGTTCGAAGCTGGAGAGTCGTGCGGTACCCATCAATCGTATCACTGTAGTCGACGACTCGTGGGAGCCAGACAAGTTGCAGAACAGCCCGGAGAACGACCCCGACTTAGGCACGGTTATAGCATGGAAGCGAGATGGCCGTCGACCTACCTGGCAGGAGGTCTCCGCCACCAACCCAACGGTGAAGACCTATTGGGCGCAATGGGACGCCTTGCAGCTGGACAACAACGTCCTGGCCAGAATCTTGGAAGATGAGGACGGTAGGGCAACGAGATCACAATTGATGGTTCCAAGGAGTAGAGTGGCCGAGGTTCTGCGCCAGCTGCATGATGGCTCCTCTGGGGGACACTTTGGATTGAAGAAGACGTTGCAAAAGGTCCGAGAAAGGTTCTACTGGGCGAGCTGCAAAGATGACGTCCGGGGGTGGTGCCGGAGGTGCGAAGTCTGCGCTACAGGAAACGGACCGGTTGGAAGACGTAGAGCCCCGATGCGGCAGCACAACGTCGGTGGTCCGTTCGAAAGGATAGCCATTGACATCGCCGCACCATTCCCTGAAACTGAATCGGGAAATAAATACATCTTGGTGTGCATGGGCTACTTCACCAAGTGGCCCAAAGCGTACGCCCTTCCGAATCAAGAGGCCGGTACTGTCGCTGATGTTCTGGCGAAGGAGTGCTTCAGCCGTTTTGGAGTCCCCCTGGAGTTACATTTCGACCAGGGCCGGAATTTCGAGTCTGGGCTGTTTCAGAACGTCTGCAAGCTACTGGGAATACGCAAGACCCGGACCACTGCCCTCCATCCTCAATCGGACGGCATGGCGGAAAGGATGAACCGAACCATGGGGAAGCATCTATCCAAGGTGGTGTCCGAGCATCAGCGTGACTGGGACCAGTGCATTCACCTGTTCCTGATAGCCTACCGATCGGCAGTACAAGAGACAACCAGCATCCAGATCGAGGTCTGCTGTTACAGCCCGTTGCGAAGCATTGAGCCCAGGGTGGACTGCTACTTCTTCAGCCAGTCCGTGTGCAAGAAGGGCACCGCCTGCAAATACCGCCATCGAACCCCCACAAGAGCGAGACGGCAGGCACCCGTTGCAACTCGTTCTGGGACAGAACGACCTAAGGCGGGGGCAGTGTAACGACCTTGAGCCGGGTCGCGGGCAAACGGATGAGTCAGCTTCCAGATCATTTGAGAACGACCTCGGTGACTAATGCGCGTGACACGTCAGCGTCGCTGGAATAATCGAGTGAGATCTCCACGCTTCCGGAATGAATCACCCGGCGAATATATAAGCAAGCACAGCGGGAAAAACAGACAATCCGAATCTAGTCTGAAGTGTGCGAAGCTTGCGATATAAACCATTCATGTTGAAGTCGTATGTAAATAAATAAAGTGTATTTGTTGTTAGAAATAGTTCCTGTTAGTGTATAAATAATTTGTGATCCGCATTAATAGTTTTGTGTTTTTGTAAATTGTTAAATTAAATTGCTGTAAATAAATGCTCAAAACCAGAAGCGGCGTATAATTTTTAATAGCCTAGAAGATAAATCGTAACACTATTAATAGTTTTTTTTATAAATTCTTCTAATAATCTTAACTAGTTGTTAATTAATTATGACCTCCAGGATTATTACTTTAATAATACCAATGTAATTTTTATGCACTATTTAAATTTGTTGAAACTAATAAAATACATAATATTTTCTGTAAAAACAAAGTCTACTGGCTCTGATAACATTAATATAAAAATGCTTTAGTTGTGCTGCTCTCGTCTATTGCCGGATTTTACACATATTATTAACTATTTTATTATCAATTCCGTCTTTCCTAATATATGGAAAACTGCATACGTTGTTCCTGTGCCGAAAACTGATTCACCCACAGAATACAAAGACCTTCGACCTATTAGTATCCTATGCATTTTATCAAAAGTAGTTGAAAAGATTTTGGAACGACAAATTTGTGACAATGTTAGTAAATATAATATCCTTCCAAAAACCCAGTCTGGTTTCCGTCCTGGACATAGTTTTAATACAACCCTAATAGACATAACAGATGACTGCCTAAGAGCAATTGATAATAACTATCTGCTGGTTCTCGTTCTATTAGACTTCTCAGAGACATTTGATGTAATTAACCACAAACTTCTTTTGAAAAGCTTGAAATGTATAGGATTTGATAATTCAGCTGTAAACTTACTCGACAAATATCTAGCAAATAGACAGCAGATGGTGAAATATCAGCAGAATATATCTGACGTTGTTCATATTCCAGCAGGCGTTCCACAAGGCTTGATTTTGGGCCCACTTCTGTTTGCTCTATATACATGTAATATAGGTTCTTGTATAAGTTATTGCAAATTTCACAGGTATGCAAATGACACAGATGTATTATTTGTTTCCTCTTAATAACTTAGCTGAAGCAGTGTCATTAGTAAATAAGACCTATCTAGCAATAAGCATTTGCTGCATATCAATTCGTCGAAGTCATCTGTTATGATCTTTGGTAAGAAGGGGATGAAAGACGTGTCTTCAGCTTTGATAGAAATTAAAGTGGGTGATGGAAGTACTACCGCACAAAAGTCCTTGTAAAAATCTAGGTGTAATTTTAGACAATGATTTACGTTTTGAACGTCATATCTCTAGTTGCATACAGAGAGCTTACTATATATAATCTAAAGTTACTTTACGCTAATCGCTATTGTCTAAATAGAGATATGAAAATCTTATTGTGTGATGTTTTAGTTTTGTCGCATTTTAACTATTGTGACAGTTTATTTGATTCTTTTCTGACAGTACGACTTAAACAAAGAATTCGGTGTACTCAAAACTCTTGTTTAAGATCTGTCTTTGGTATTAGAACAGGACAACACAATTCCCATAAACTCAAAGAAGCAAGCTGGCTGAAATTGCATACAGCTGTGATATATACTAAAGTTATACACTTGTATGATAAGATTTCTTACCGAAGTGTTGACTATTATATTAATATAAGAGGTAAATCTTCTTGTTGCTCCCACGTTTTAAATAGTTTTTCTTTAAAAAGTCATATTCATACAACATTGTTCATTACTATAATAATATAATTCCAAAAAAGTTAAGAAATTTGTCTATAACCCTTTTTAAAAATTCTTTTAAAAAACAGCTATTTTTGCTACAATGAGTTGCACTTGATATCGATCTACTAAAGTTCATTTGTTTTTACATTCAAAATTCATATTTAATAATAATTCTGTAATTCTGCACGGAGTGTAGTGGTAGACCAGTTGACCTGATATTATATCATGTCAACTGAACTATGCCCCTTTTCTGCACTTTTCCTATTTAGTATTTTCTTTTTTTTATTATGTAATTTTTGTGTAAGTACTGGAAATAAATGTGTTTATTATTATTATTATTAATATATATAAAGGAAAATTTTCTTGACTGGGAAAGGGGTTGGAGGAACTCCAATCTCAGTACTCCGCACAATTACTAAGCTTTAATGGTTAGATTGAAATAAAAGCACTTGTATGTAATGGCCTGACAGTTCAGATTTTATTTTAAATCTTTTTCAAAGACCTATAAAGAAATTACAAATAAGCACTGTTGTTATAATATTATTATAAGTGAGGTCTTACCTAACAACTTGTGGAAATCAAGTACATGTGTTTGAAAACATGTGACAATATTTAATTATGAATAAATTCATCAGCAAAAAGCAGAAAGCAACTAACGGTATAGAATAAACTACACATAATATGACTGTATTCAATCCTGTACACTATCAGGTTACAAATTAAAAGTTTACTAACACATTTAACATTTAATTAAACAATTTTATTTATTAGTTTTAGGTCAACATGGCTGTCAATTTCGCCTAAAACTAATAAATGCTACAAATACTTTTTGGTTAAACTACAGCATTGAGTGAACAAGTACTTGTTCACTCAACAACTACAGTAACTGATTTAAAAATGTTACGAATACTTTTGCTAGTTGAGATCCGTTACTTCTGATCTTGTCGGGTAACGAGTACTCATTTAGCGAATAGTTACTTTTTTGACATCACTGCCAAGCAGGCTTAAGAAAAGGAAAGTCGGTAATTGATCACATCTTTATACTGAGACAAATTCATGCAAGCATTCGACAAAATAAAAAGACCACAGATTTACGAGGCTATGCAAGAATTAGGCTTTAATATAGAGTTAATAGCACTAGTAAGAATGACCCTACAAAATACAAAGTTTAAGATTAGATTTTAAGGATGGGAATCGAGAACAGTGGAAAGCAATTTAGGTTTAAAACAAGGCGACTCGTTATCTACAACGCTGTTCAACCTAGTGCTAGAAAACGTGCTTAGGAAAGGAGAGTTAAATACAGAAAAAATATACTTAAGGACTCAATACAATGTTTGGCATATGCCGACGATGTAGTAGTAGTATAGAACTTAAAGTAGTGTTCAAAAGGATAGAGAAACAAGCGTTAAAAGTGGGACTGGAGATAAATGAAGAGAAAGCAAAGTATATGATTTTAGGGAATAGGAAGCAGGAAGAAACACAAAATTTCACAGTGAGAGCACTAGACACAAACAAGCAGTACATTCTGAGAATAACTAATCAAGTAGTATATTTGGGTGCGGAGATTACAAGTGAAGGTAATTACAAAAGTGACATACAGAGAAGAATAAGCGCGGGATCGAGATGTGTGGGGGCTTTAAAGAACATCTTAAGTAATAAAAACATTAAGATGTATACCTTCGCGAGTGAAACGTGGGTGGTAACAGAAGAAATTGGGAACATATTGGAAATATGGGAGACGAAGATACTAAGGACAGTGTTTGGGGGAATTAAAGAAAATGAAGAATGGAGAAGAAGAACGAATAAGGAGCTAGCAGACATATACCAGGAGAAGAGTATCAGAACAGTTGTGCAGTAAAATAGGTTAAGATGGCTGGGTCATATAGTAAAATTAAAAGATGAAGACCTAACGAAGCAAATGTACAGAATAGAAATAAGTGGAAGAAATAGGAGAGGAAGGCCTAGAAAAACATGATCGGACGGCATAAGAGAGGACCTACAACAGTTCAAGCTAATAATGGAATGGGAAGCAATGGCCAAGAACAGAAAGATATGGAAAGAGAAGATACAAGCCATCGGCCAATAGGCCTGCAGTGCTGTTTTATATATAGGCTATATATATATATATATATGTGCACGGCTATCTTACTTGCCTCCGAACATATGACAGACACCCACGCCTCCATGTCAAGGAACATGTTTTTCCATGTGTATTCCTCGTCAATCTCTTAAATAAGGTTTTCGTAACAGAAGCATCAAGAGAGGGGTAAGGAATTTTGATATTTGAGATATACAAAAAAATGGTGCACACAAAATAGCAGCACAGCTCCGACTACACTGCTACAATGTGGCCTCCCATTGTATATCGCCGTGTTACACAATCGACATACTCACCTCCAGCAACGTTGCCGTTCTGTTGCACCTTTTGCCGAGGGAATAAAAGTAGCGCGTCGTTTTGTTTTCGGATTTTGGCACAGCGAACGTGATAACGTATCTAAACATCGCGCGGATGGCATTCTGCGTGTGTTAATAAATTCTTGTGGGTACCTAACATAGCTATATTACTACAAATAGCTTAATAAAATCAGTTGCCCTGTAGTTACTGAAATCTTGCAATATAATATTTGAGTTAAGAATTAATGAGTTACAATTCTTAGAAAAAACAACCAACAAAACTGCCACAATCCTTTTTTAAAACTGAATTGTCATATTTCGAAAATCTATTATATTAGCCAACTTCGTCTGGGCACGGCATGCGATCAATGGTGTTGATTATCTTTTAGTGAAAAATATGGATACCAGAACAAGCTGCATAATACGAAAACTGAAAAATTAACGGTAACGGCGTACGCTCACAGAATTAACAACACTGAATTTTGGTAATCGAAGCATGGGCTACTATACAGGGGCCGGCAACAAAGATATTTCTAAAACTACGAGAGTGACATAAAGTTCATATATATAGGTACTGTCAGATGCTGAATTCGCTCACTTGCCAAAATGGAATACTCAGACCTAAAGTCGTCCCACTTCCGAATAAATTTGCTCAGTTACAGTATTGACCAAATTCATTTCGGCATTTAAACAAATTGGGCATCTGAGTCAAATATATAAAAATTTTACGAAGGCGGTGCACATCACATGATTATAAATGGTAGGTCAAAAAGAGTGGTGACCTAAACTTACTTTTTTTAAATAGAAGGCTCGATATTTAGGTAGCTTACAAGGAGTTTTCCATTGAAATGCTAATAATTTTAATATAAATTTGTATGGATCTACCGCCAACGGTTCTGGAGATATTAACGATTTTATGCAAAAAAAATGCTTAACTTTAGGCGGCTGTTGGAAGTAACAGGAAACAATTCAATGAAAGAGAACGTTATCAAAATATGGGGTAAAAGTTTCTTCACGTTTCTAATAATACTGAAACAATAAAAGGAAACATTTGCTAATGGGAATTACATCAACTTGCAAATAACATTACCGGTGATGGTATTCGAACTACATCACCTGCAAATGCGATTTCAGTTCGACGCGTTTCTTCCACTGATCCGTGAAGGATCTCTCGGATCTGTGCAGTGCATGGCTGTATTAAACAGAGTACACTTTTTGTTGTCCCTTTTTACTCTTACAACATTTATCTTGTATTTCTTGGGTTTCATTTTCGTCAAGTGTAAAGCCTGAGCTATGTGCAAATTACTGATTTTATCTGAGTCTAAGTTAAAGCAAAATAAGCAACAATTTTTTTAGTGCCCACTCTGTACCTATATGTTGTGTCTAAATATGCCTTTTTTCTTCAAGTGCAAAAACCTGAGATATGTGCAAATTATTACTTTCATTTAAGTAATAAGTCTTGAGTTAAAGCAAAAATAGAAATAATTTAATTTTTCTTATTTGCTCACCCTGTATATATTTCTCCGAAATTTTCTCGGTTTCATGCCAGGTAGACATATAATATGCATGCAAAGTATCGTCTTCCTCCAAAAAATAGTTTTAGAGTTATACCGGCAAAAGACGGAATTGAAAAAAGCGTTTCTTTGATATCTAGGGACCCTGGAAGTGAAGATCTGAAGAAATCTCAGAGGGTAATTTTTTATCGATTACAATACGTTCTTCGTCTTTTAGACGAGGCAAGTAAAAACTAAAAATTAAGATGCTTTAATTCAAGGGATAACAAAAACCACCGAACAGAACAAAGAACCAGATTTAGACAATACAAATCCCGTAATGTAGATACAAGAAATAATGAACACGAAAAAACGAACAATTCTGAATAAATTGATTCTACGAGTATTATCAAATGAAATCAGATTTTGAAAAAAAAACAAACGAACACATCAAAATTATACAGTCGGCATCATATGGAAAAGTTTTTTATTTTTTATTTTTGAAAAGAACGTTTTACGACAATAATTTGTGCTTGTCCAAAAACCTATTTAGCCCCTATCATACATGCCGAGTGATTTTAACTTATTTAGAAAATGGCGATTTCGAAATTGTCAAAATCTAAAAAGTGCTATTTTTCGAAAATTAAGTAAGTTTTCAATGAGATTTCTTTAGAGTGTTAGTTTTAGCTAACTGAACAATCTCAAGTCCAGAAAACACACATTTTTCTTTAACTTTAGCTAAACTTGAATTTTTCAATTTTTTCATACCAACAGCTTGTGGCCGGCTGGTGCTTGCGTGGCGCCAGCAATGTAGTGGGTTCAAGCCCCACACCTGGGCATTGATAACCTCGTACGCTCTCCGGCCATCATACGAACACCTTTGATGGTCGTGACCCCTGCGAGGGCATTCTTTCTTAATTCAAGGGGTTAGGCTAGCCACCTACACCGGCCGCGGATTAAGATGGTTTATAAAACCGCACTCAAGTGTGTGAAAGTAACAGGCTCTCAGCCTATATTAAGAGGAAGAAGAAGAAGACATACCAAAACTTAATTTTAAAATTGAAATTTTTTATGTGAAGACTAACGATTTAGGCTATATTTGTAAAAAATAATATAAAATGTTAATTACTCCTTTAGATTTTTTATTATTTATCGAAAAGTGATATGTTCGCATAATTTTTAAGTTTTTGATGCAATGCGCTTTTTAGGAGAAGTATTTTTAAGTGATAATTAATATCTATTTAAATGGCTTCTTCGATAAAAACTCTAATCTAACCCTTTTAATGAATCCTGTAAATATTCCTTTACAGTTGTCAAAATGAGAAGATTTTTCTTTATACACTTTACATGTTCTAAAAATGCTTCTCATTCAGACAACTGTAAAAGACCGTTTACAGGATTTTTGGATTTTTATAACAGTAATTCGCTAACAGGGTTCGAGTTTTTAGAAGCCATTTAAATAGATATTAATAATCATTCAAAAATATTTCTCCTAAAAAGCACATTGGATCAAAAACGTAAAAATTATGCGAACATATCAGTTTTCGGTAAATAATACAAAATCTAAACGAGCAATTAACATTTTATATTATTTTTTACAATTATAAATCTTGAAAGTCGTTACATAAAAAATTTTAATTTCAATATTAAGTCATGGTATGTGAAACTGAAAAATATTTAAAAAATTGAAAAAGCTAAAGCTAAAGTTAAAGAAAAATATGTGTTTTCTGGACTTGAGATTGTTCAGTTAATCAAAACTAACACACTCTAAAACAATCTCATTGCAATATTACTTAATTTCCGAAAAATAGCACTTTTTAGATTTTGACAATTTCGAAAAACGGAATTTTCTAAATAAGTAAACGTCGCTCGGTATATATGATAGGGGCTAAATAGGTTTTTAGACAAGCACAAATTATTGACGAGTAAAGTTTTTTTGAAAAATCTAAAATAATTTTTTTCTCATATGATGCCAACCTTTTGGGGGTCACTGTATACCCAATACCTTCTTCCATGGGTATTAAAACTATACAAAGTGCTCGTAATTTGCAAATTTAATGATTTTGCCTTAGTAAATGAAGCACGCTATGTATCTCTGTATTTCTTAAAAACTCTTTCAATAAACTTTCGCCTAATAGCTTATTTAGCACCCCTAAATTCAACTAGTTTTCAGATTTAAATTATTCCAGCATTTCTCGGGTTTTTTGTGTCAGCAATGGCTGGATTTTTATTTTCTAAACCTTGTTTGTGATTCCTTTAAATAAAGCATTTTAGGGGCCTTACACTGTTTTCTTATACTCACACTCGCATAGTTGGAAAACAGTTGAATTCAGAGTTATCCAGTAAGATATCAAAATAAATCTCTTTAAAGGGGCATTTCAAAAATACTAAAATGTGTAGTGCGTTTCCTTTAAAAACCTTTGAAATCATTAAATTTGCAGACACCTTGTATAGTATGAATGCCGAGAATCACCATTTTACACTCGAAAGGCAATTCACAAAAAACGTAATGTTTTATTTTTTATTTCAGTATCTACAGCAGCTGCCTGAAGTTTAGCATTTTGTGCATAAAATCGGTAACATCTCCAAAACAGTTGATGTTAGACCCATACAAATTTATATTAAAACTATTGGTATTTCAATGCAAAGCTTTTAACCTTCCTAAATATAGAGTAATAACTTTGGTTCGCCACACTTTTTGAGCCATCCTGTATAATCAGAAATATTTTAGTAATATGCAACACTTTCGTACCTTCAACTTTTATATAAGCTATTTTAATGTAAATCTTCTAGTTTTAGAGATATTTCCCACCCCGCATCGTTGACGGATCTTGTATTAAATGTTCAGTGACATGCGGTTGTATTGAATTTACTTAAATCCATTACTAGCGATAAGCCCCCGTGCGCGTTTGCCAAGTCTCTGAGGCGTAACAGTATGTTTCATAGATAGAGGCGAGTACTACTGGCGCACCTTGTTAGGTGTATATGTGTATTACATGGTCGCGCCATCTAGAATAACCTCTACCAACTGAAGTGTATAACTGAATATGTGTACTGTCAAACTCACCTCCACCAAAAAATCTGTTAAATCGATGCTTGTTGCACCATCTGTTGAATGGAACACTTATACATGGGGATACCTAGTCGCCTCCGATTTTTCGTACTGGCCTCCAAAAATGAGGCCAGTTCTTTGTTTCGACGTATGCTTTCGGAGGCAAGTTTGACGTTTTGCGTATATATATATATATATATATATTATTTTCGTACTACGATTTAATCACAAAAGTACGTTGTTCACCGGACCACTATCCCATGATTAGTGAATGGCGTACAATGACAAACAATTTAACTTAAAAATCCACAACCAACTATGCATAGTTACCAAATAACAACATTTTCAAATCTTCCCGTTCCCCTGGACCACCTGTTACTTTCTCATATAATGCTCCCGATATAAGACATAAAACATATTTCAGCACGACATAACAAAATTAAACTGAAATTAAATGTATTTGAGCCATTACATACCAGTTCTATAACCGGCATTACGTAGAACACCCTGTATATCAGTAACATTAGAATTCTTTATAAACAAAATTGAAATTCAAAGTACAATTACTACAACAGCTGCATGCCTTTGTCGACAAATTTATTAATCCTCTGGCTAAACAGTCATTTTGTGACCTATTACACAGATAATTATTTTAGTTGTGCCAACCCCAATAAGGAAATAAATAATAACCCAAGTAAGGCAAAGATAAGTGAATTAATCGTTGATTAATAATAAAGTAACTATAAAATGTCATATAAGTAATAAACTATTAACCAAAGGTAGTGAAAGCTAGGTCAGTTTATTATTTTAAAAGTTCTGCGGATACTAGATGTCAATCGCATATGACTCATATATATTTCTACGCATACAAACCCAGAAACTGTATTCTAGCTCATTTGACTGCCTATGTTCACGTTATCCACCACCAATCTGTATATATACATATGTATATCCCAAAATACTTTTGCATGGTTTAGTGTTTACTTATTTTCATCCTGTTAACTTGGCATTTACAACTTTGACAACTTTTATCGGATATATGAAATACAATTGATATTATTTTACAGAATCGTGGCAATGGACTGGATATGAATGTTATACCAGCATGGTTAGAAGGAGTAACAGGAAAAGGAGCAGTAGTTACAATTTTAGATGATGGTTTAGAGAAAGATCATCCAGATTTGGTGCAAAACTATGTAAGTATATTATTGAATTGTGTATCTTTTTCAACATGACTCAGGCGCAGGCTGTGACTGCTAATTTTTACAGTGTACTAACCTAATCTTAAAAATATCACTAATGGTACTTTGATAGCTGTTTGAACCATATATCTAATACTTACTATATTGCTAGCGGCTATGAGCGGGAAACTCACCAATGAAGTGAGACACACAACCAACTCCTTCATGTATACGGTGAGCTGTGCGCAAGCGCGTCGCCGTCGTCCGCCCAATGGGGAAGTGGTCAAGTTTAAAATTCGCTTCTAAAGGCGGAGTTCGAATTCCCACGCATGCGCACGAGACGCGTTATACTATAAGTGATACTATGTCGGCGCCGTAATGTTTTCTGAAGTTTCCAGGCCCTACCAGCAATATGTGTGTATTATATATATGGTTTGAACACGTCAAAAAGCTAACAAAACAAACTAAACTTTAACATTTTTGGCATTGTGAAGGTATATTTTACAAAACCTTGTAATAACTTTTGCAGTGTTCAAACAGCTGCCAAAGTGACGTTAATGATAGTTTTTGGGTAAGGTTAGTACACCGTGAAAAATATTGGAAGTTTCTGAGTGATATTGAAAAAAGATAGACTGTAGTAGTGTAGAAGGTTTTAAGTGATAAATTAAATAATTATTTACTACAATTGAATACAATAATATGGAATGGCCTCATATAATATAGAAAAATATGCAATATGTGGTATTTAAGCAACATAAACAGATTTTAAAAAATATGTAGTATTTAAAAGTCTATTATTCTTTACACAGGATCCAATGGCCTCATACGATGTAAATAACCATGATTCTGATCCAAGTCCGCGATATGATATGATAGATTCAAATCGTCATGGAACTCGATGTGCCGGAGAAGTAGCAGCTACCAGTAATAATTCTGTGTGTGCATTAGGGGTGGCGCATGGAGCACAAGTAGGAGGCGTGCGCATGTTAGATGGGGATGTGACGGATGCAGTAGAAGCACGGTCTTTAAGTTTAAACCCCCAACATATTGATATTTATAGTGCCTCTTGGGGACCTGATGATGATGGAAAAACTGTGGATGGACCTGGAGAACTAGCAACAAGAGCGTTTATAGAGGGAGTTACTAAAGTATGTTTTATTTCACTCTTGTAATTCTAGTTTCATTTGCATTATGAATAAATGTAAACTTTTCCAGGGCCGTAATGGTAAAGGATCGATATTTGTGTGGGCATCTGGAAATGGTGGAAGAGACCATGATAACTGTAACTGTGATGGTTATACGAATTCAATTTATAGTTTATCTATATCAAGTGCTACAGAACAGGGGCATGTGCCATGGTACAGTGAAGCATGTAGTTCAACATTAGCCTCAACTTACAGTAGTGGTGCTGTGGGTGAACGTCAAGTAGTTACCACAGACCTCCATCATTCATGTACTAGTAGCCACACTGGAACAAGTGCTTCTGCACCACTAGCAGCGGGTATTTGTGCACTTGCACTCGAAGCTAATCCCAGTCTTACATGGCGGGACATGCAACATATCGTTGTTCGCACTGCACGCCCTCAACATTTAGTTACTCCAGATTGGCAGACTAATGGAGTGGGAAGAAATGTTTCCCACAGTTTTGGTTACGGCCTTATGGATGCTTATGCAATGGTGCAGTTAGCTAGAAAATGGATTACTGTTCCTGAACAGCATAAATGTGAAATAACTGCACCTCATGTTCAAAAGCAAGTATTTTTTAGGATACATATTCAGAATTTAATTACAGTAGTTAGGTATCTATCATGCATTTAGTAATAGCAATACCTCACATGCATACTATAAACACTAAACAATTTTGTATATGCATTTAATAGTTACAAAAGTCATGAAAGTTTTGCAGTAGTTTAAAGCTTTCAAGTATAATATAACGTAATTTCGTACATTAATAATATTTTAAGAAATTTTAAGAACATTAGTAAAATGATCCATAGATAATGTTAGTGAAGCACCATTCTTTTATGGTAAAATTTTAAAAAGTGCTCTGTCTGTACCTATATGATATGTTGTATCGCACTTTTTCCACTGTCTAGGGTGTATATCACACTCCGTTTTAGGAGTTTTTGATCTACTCCCGTCTTCAGGTGTTCCTAGTTAGTCCTGATAATGACTATAGGTACTATTAATCTTACAAAATTTTCGTTATCTTTATTAATGTTATACTTTTACTATGTTAATATGAATAGTGGTAAGAACAAAATGACAAACTTCATCTGATATAAAAAAAGTCATAAACAAGAACTTTGCTTCTGTGTTTTTTTTTAATATCATATTAGTCATGTATTTATAAAGGGTGTTTTTTTTTAGAGGGATACAACTTTAAATTGAAATAAAACACAGAAAGATGTTTTTAATATCCATGAAATTGGCTTTATCTGAAAGATAATTTTATGGCATTTATGTTTGAATATGATTTCGGGCATGTGACCGCCGCGGCTGGCGTGTACATGACGTAATCTGGAGGTCCAATTTTCACACACTCTTCTCAGTAAATCAGGCTGTATTCCGGCAATAACGCGTCGAATGTTGGCTTCCAAGTGCTCAATTGTTTCCGGTTTATCGACGTAGACATGCGACTTTACATATCCTCAAAGAAAATAATCTAACGGCGTCAAATCGCACGAAAGAGGTGGCCAGTTAACAGATCCATTTCGTGGATCCATTTTGTGGATCCATTTTGTGGATCTGTTAACTGGCCACCTCTTTCGTGCGATTTGACGCCGTTAGATTATTTTCTTTGAGAATATGTAAAGTCGCATGTCTACGTCGATAAACCGGAAACAATTGAGCACTTGGAAGCCAACATTCGAGGCGTTATTGCCGGAATACAGCCAGATTTACTGCGAAGAGTGTGTGAAAATTGGACCTCCAGTTCACGTCATGTACATGCCAGCCGCGGCGGTCACATGCCCGAAATCATATTCAAACATAAATGCCATAAAATTATCTTTCAGATAAAGCCAATTTCATGGATATTAAAAACATCTTTCTGTGTTTTATTTCAATTTAAAGTTGTATCCCTCTAAAAAAAACACCCTTTAGTAAATGAAATAATCTCAAATAGTTTATGATTTGCAGGTCTAGAAAACTTTAACACAATATATAATATTTAATATAATATACATTTATCATAACTTTTTACATCCATGCTTTCGTGTATGTGGAGTTCGTACAGCTATTTAGATTTTCTGAGTATCTTGTATTTCTTGAGATCCTCTGATAAATGGATAATAATAGAAATGATGGGCATTTTTAAAAATTGGCGAAACTTCAATATAGCGTCCCCAGTCCGAACACATATATGTTAATTTTTTGGTCTGGGAGCTATATGTTTAGGTTAGCTGCAGTTTAAGATTTGTGTGTACGTAGTACACAATGTTCTATCATTTGTGTGGAAACCATTGCTTTTCGGTAGTGGTTCTACAAGAGATTGAACTCTTTGAAAGTGAAATGAATAGAGTTGCTTCTTATGCACTGTATCCTATAGAAAGGTTTTGCAGAACTCGCCGTACACTTATTTCCAGATTAACGTCAACATCTTGATTTATGCGAACATTAGGGCCCCAGTCAGAAGAACGAGGTTTGAACACATCATTGTTGTGCAGTCTTTTACCTGCACCCAAGAACGTTTTAGCGCAGGGTAAATGTTGGTTTAGCTATCTTTCACTGTATAATCTAACTGCATGAGCAGAATTTCCATGGGGTGTTCCCAAAATTAGGTGCATATCTGCATATTTTTCCAAAGAAAGCTGAATTATATGCTTATGTAAAAACTGACACAACCCAGGTTATTAGCAAAACATTAGCCATTCCCAAGAAATATTCAGTTTTATAAAAATAATAAATTGCTTTCCAATATCCAATATTTTTGAAACAAAGCATTGGGTACAACATTTTTATGTGAACTTTCATGCTTGTTTTCATCACTGAGTCTTTATACGGATTTTTAGAACACCTTTAACAGACACCCTGTGTATTTTACTTTTTATGTAACTTGCAGTTTAAAGTGGTCTCGAAATTAAACTATTTTTATACATATACGTTATCAAGTTTGACTTCTATTTTACCTTAAATTACAAGAAAATTTGAAGGATCTACCTCACTATCTGTTTTGCAGTTAAATGTCACAGAAATTCTATTATGTCACTTTTCAGTAGCAGTTTTAATAGTTTTCTTTTAGATCTTTAACAAAATGAAATGCTAAAATGGAATGTATATAATTTAAAGTTCCTTAAGGTCATTGTTCACTCATTCCTGAAATTGTTTCTTGCTGCGAAAATGCAGTGGCAATAAGCAACCTGTCATACGTCTAAAGATCGAAGAGAGCGTCACAAATCAAAGGTTGACAGCGGGGAGTAAAGAGATTAAGATAAGCAACAACCATACTCTCGAACAAAATTCTGCAGGTACTTAAGAGATTTTCGTTACCAGGTCAGAGAAATTTAACATAAAACAAGTAGCAGCAAAACATTTATTTTTCGACATGGTCAAACAATTTTTTTGCAATTACCTGACTGCCTTTACGGATATAGGTTTTATTAAAAATTTTTACAATAACAGTAAAAACATTTTTTTATTATTATAATCAGTACAGTAAAATTATAATCATTATAACATACCTAAAAAAAAACAATTTTAACAACATTGTATAGAAACTGTAAAATGAAATAACATAATATACAGTGCTTTAGTAAAGTAGTGGATAAATTCATTAAAAAATTCAAGGAATAACATTTGGAAAAAAACTCTGGAACCGGTCGATTTTTATTTTTATTTGCGCATTTTTTCAACTAAAATCTATACATACAGGGCGATCCGGCTAGAAGGTATGATGTCAACAATGTTTTTTTTTAAATGGCAACCTCCTTTTTTATTACGGAATTTGAAAGAACACATCTTTTTAGTTACGCTAAGCTGATTTTTGAGTATAGGGTCACATGACCAAAAATTAAGAAGAAAAAAATAAATTGCAAAATACTAAATTTGATTGGAATGTTAACTTCAAAAACCACTAAATTAAATGTTCAAATTATGCTTGGCCAGAAGAAATGTCGACGATAACTTGATAGCTGCGATCAAAAGTTTATACAAAAACAACGCCAATTACGTAATCAGCAAGAAATAATAGATCAGAAAGTTTTGAGACAAAGGAAGGACTTGAACAAGGAGGAATTCTGAGCTCAGTGCTGTTCATGGTATTCATGGATGACATCATTAAAAAGAATGTAACAAAAGTGTCAAAAAGCTCAAACTGGGATATAGAAATTTGCAAGTAGTGGAGATAGCAGAATGTGCATTTGCAGATGAAAGGGACCTACAAACTAACCTACAGATTTGGAATAAAACTCGAAAAGAACATGACATGAAATTAAATACAGACAAGACTAAAGTGATGGTAATAGCAAAGGAACCTGGCACAATAAAAATTCAAATAGAAGGTAAAGACATATAGCAAGTAGGACATTTTGAATATTTAGGAGTTACAATAGAAGAAATGGGAAGACAGGAATTAGATCTCTTAAAGAGAATAGAAAAAGCCAACAAAATATACTATGCAATGAAAGACAAGTTTATTAATAAAAAAGAGGTGACACAACACAAAACAAAAATTAATATATACAGGCCTATACTTACTTATGGATGCGAGATGTGGGTCACATCATCAAGGATGAGAAGTAAAATACAAGTAACAGAGATGAGATATCTGAGGAGAGTGAGAGGGATAACATTAAAAGATAGGATAAGGAATGATGTAGTGAGGGAAGAATTAGGAATGGAACCAATACACCAATTTATAGAGAAGAGACAACTCAGCTGATGGGGCCACCTACAACGTATGAGAGACAGCAGACAGGTAAAGCAAGTATGGAACTCAAAAGCCATCAAAAAAAGGGACAAAGGAAGGCCAAGAGAAACGTGGGATGATGTAGTGGGAAAATATTAGGCAAGAAAGGAAAAACATGGAAAGAAGCAAGTGGTGTGGCGAAAAATAAAAGAGTGGAGTTCGTTGTGCACCAAAATTAAAATTATTGTGGGTGAAAGTGCCGCTCCAAGTTAAAGTTTTGAGGTAAACTATGAACTTAATTTTATATACAAAAATTAGTTTTGAGTTATTTTGATTAATTGTAAGCAGTGAAAGTTGAGTTTAGGAAATATGTATCTACAAGTAAATGTAATTTAATTTGTTAAAGATATAAAGGTAACCCTACACCAATTGGTAGAAGGGCGTTACGATAATATATATATACAGTGCGAACGTTGGCTGTGGAATGCTCCAAATAAAAAATTCCCCGATCATCTGCGGCCAAAATCCTCGAACACGTCGATTATTATTTTTATTTAGGCATTTTTTGAAATAAAATGCATACATACAGGGTGTCCCTCGTATGAGGTATGGCTTTATCGATGTTTTTTTTAAATGGAAACCCCCCTTTTCTTATTAGGGAATCTGAAAGAACGCATCTTTTTTCTTACGCTAAGGTAATTTTTGTGTATAGGTCACATTACCAAAAATTAAGAAAAAAAATTTAAATTTAGAAAATACTAAATTTGATTTTAAGAAGTATGATTTTACGCTTTTATAAATGACAGCAATCAATAAAAAACATATCGGTCGTCTTAGTTACTGTCAGGCAGACAACGGTACACAATTTGTACATTTAATTTAGTTGTTTTTGAAATTACTATTGCAACTAAATTTAGTATTTTGCAATTTTAAATTTTTTTCTTAATTTTTGATCATCTGATGTATATTCAAAAATCAGCTTAACGTAAGTAAAAAGATGCTTCCTTTCAAATTCCGTAATAAAAAAAGGGGGTTACCATTTAAAAAAAACATTGATAACGCCATATCTCATACGCGGAACACATTTTATCTCAAAAAATGCCCAAATAAAAATAAAAATTGACGTGTCCGAGGATTTTGGCCGCAGATGATCGGGGAATTTTTTGTTTGGAGCGTTCCACAGCCAACGTTCGCACTGTATAAATATTACTAGAACTCGTGGCCAGCCTACGTCTGGCCCTGCCAGCGTAAAGAAACGGTTAACAATAAAAATGCTTGCTTAGGCTGGCGGCCAGCCGACATCCGGCCTTGCCAGTGTTAACAATACAAATGCGGTCTCGCCATTTGTGCGCGCGCGCCACTTGCTAGTTTGCAGGCCGTTCATGCTGCGTGTGTGCGCGCCTGCTTACGTCTGGACGGCGATCGGCGGCATTGGCTCTTATAATATAAGATTATGCACCTTTGTCTGCCTGATAGTAGCCAAGACGACCGACACGTTTTTTATTGATTGCTGTCATTGATAAAAACGTAAAATCAGACTTCCTAAAATTAAATTTAGTATTTTGCAATTTTAAAATTATTTTTCTCAATTTTTGGTCATGTGACCTATACTCAAAAATCAGCTTAGCATAAGTAAAAAAATGTGTCCTTTCAAACTACGTAATAAAAAAAGGGGGTTGCCATTTAAAAAAAACATTGATGACGTCATACCTCCTACGTGGATTACCCTGTATGTATGCAGTTATTCCTTGAATTTTTAACGAATTGATTCACTACTTTACGAAAGCACGATATAATAGGTGCAAGACATTATTCTATAGTAAAATACAAATACAAAAAATTTCAACAACTAAAAATTAATTCGGTAGCTAAAATTACAATCACAGAATTAAAAAAACTTTAAAAATTCCTATTTCCTATCCATCTATTGGTTATTTCCATTGATTAAAATTGTTTCATACATACAGGGTGTTTTTAATAGCTATACAGATATTTTAAGAGGAGGTAGTTCTCATGAAAAGAATAGTTTCCGAGAAAAAGTAGTTTAATGTTTTAAGAAAAAAGTTAGAGAGCCACTGAAATTATTCAAAAATAATAATATAATACCGTAATAACAATTAATTAATTACTAATATGAGAAAAACACGAAAAGCGATAAAATAAATCTTTTTTCTATTATCTAATTATTTAAATCGGAAAATTTAAATCTCTAATTGACAAATTTCGTTTAATTCTTCAATGCAGAAATTCTGGCAAAAATGTGGAAAAATAAAATTTCCTTAATTTCGCAATCATATTATTCTAAAAGTATTTACTTCTTGTTATAAGTTTGCAGTTATAATATTTTTGGGTATATATGAAAACAGTGTTGGGAGGTAAGTAAATTTGTTCACAGGATGGTCAGATTACAGTGTTCGCCAAAAAGTCGGCATAATATGGGGAAAATTTTTATTTTTGATTTTTCAAAAAAACTTTTTGGGTCAATAATTTGTGCTTGTCTAAAAACCTATTTAGCTCCTATCATATACAGGATGTTTCAAAACAAATGCGAAAAACTTAAGGGGCCGATTCCTTGTTCAAAATAAACGATAGTTTATTACATAAACATTGGGTCAAAAGTCAACCATTAGGGAGATATCGCACTGCACTCTTATTACTGAATATTTAAATGATCAGATAATAAATTTTTGATTAAATTAGTCGTATTTTGTATTCAAACTAAGTGAGCAATGTCAAATAAAACAACAATAAGAAACGTCTTAAAATGTGATAACAGCCAACTAGATTATTTTCTAAAATACATTTCTTTTTCTCGACATGCAATGCTTTACGTTTTATTTTTTTATTTGGAAACGGTAAGTTTTATGAAAAAATTACAAGAGACAAAAAAGTTTCTAAATAAACCAGGCTATCAATTGATATTTTTCCATGTCATTGCAAAGTTTTTCTTAAATTTAGTTAAGAAGAATGATAGCGGTAGTCTAATTCAATCCCCTCTACTCTTTTTTAAAAAGTTGAGAAATATGCAAAAAGTGTGTTTTTATAATAGTAATAATTCCATAAAATTTTATTGTTCTACCTCTTTTCGTTTGTAAGATAACAAATAAAAACATTATTTTTCCGCCATATTTGCAGTGCGATATCTCCCTAATGGTTGACTTTTGACCCAATGTTTATATAATAAACTATCCTTTATTTTGAAAAAGGAATCAGCCCTTTAAGTTTTTCGCATTTGTTTTGAAACACCCTGTATACCAAGTGATTTTTACTTATTTAGAAAATGTAGTTTTTTTTTAATTGTCAAATTCCAAAAAGTACTATTTTCTGAAATTAAGTAAGATATCAATGAAATTTTTTTGAGTGTGTTACTTTTAACTAACTGAACAATCTCAAGGCCAGAAAACACCTATTTTTTAACTTTAGCTAAAAATTAATTTTTCAATTTTTAAAATATTTTCAAAATTTCACATACAAAGACTTAATATTAAAGTTGAATTTTTTTTTATGTGAACACTAAAGATTTCTAATTAGGAAAAATAGTATAAAATATTAATTACTTTGTTAGATTTGTTATTATTTACCGAAAAGTAGTATGTTTGCATAATTTTTACGTTTTCTATGCAAGGCGCTTTTTAGGAGAAATATTTTTCAATTCTAATTAATATCTGTTTAAATTAGATTAGAGTTCTAGAAGCAATTTAAATGGATAGTAATTAGAATTGAAAAATATTTCTCCTAAAATGCGCCTTCCATAAAAAACGGATAAATTATGTAAACATACTACTTTTCGGTAAATAATAAAAAAATCCAAAGAAGTAATTAATATTTTATATTATTTTTCCTAATTACAAATCTTTAGTGTTCACATAAAAAAATTTGAACTTTAATATTAAGTCTTTGTATGAGAAATTTTGAAAATATTTTAAAAATTGAAAAATGAATTTTTAGCTAAAGTTAAAAAATAGGTGTTGAAATCTTACTTAATTTGCGAAAAATAGCTCTTTTTGGATTTTGACAATTTCGAAAAATTTGATTTTCTAAACAAGTAAAAATCACTCGGTATACAGTGTGTCCAAGATAAGGAGGGCCAGTATGGGGATCTCGGTAATGGTAAGAGATACAAATTTGGTTAAATGGGAAGAAAGTTGCGCAATTAAAGGACTAAAAAAATGACGTCTAGAAATCCTTGATATGATTTTTCGTTTTTGAATTATCTCAAAAAAACCGAATTTTTGGATTTTCTTTTTTATTTTTTTCTGGCGTTAATATTAAAGTTAGAGCGAAACTGATTAAACTTCTTTACAGCAACTTTTAGTGGACTTAATGACTACGTTATCAATTTTTTTATCCAAAGTTTCGTCTTCGAGAAACCATCATCAACTTCATTTTTTTAAATACGGTCCTGGTTTTTTTATGCCAAATTTGCAAAGCCCTTGTTCCTCTAAATTCAACAATGTACCACATATTATGGTTTAATTACGTTTCGAGCTTTTTTCTGATCATCATCAGAAATTTTTTTAGATACGGACCTGCATTTCTCATAATTTTGTAAAAATAAGTTCATACATTAAGTTACGCGTTTTTACATGCCGTTAAAATATTGAAATGCACATCATAATGTCATAATTCTGATACATTAATTTAATAACCAACCAATAACTATTAACAATAAACAACAAATAAATGAACAAAACATAGGCAAAAAGAATAAGAAAACGAGCCTTGAAACAATGTAATAGGTATTTAAGGTTTTGAAATAGAAGAAAAACTTAGAAGATTGGTTCTTGAAGCCTTTCAAAGTATAACGCCAGTATTGCTGAATAATGTTTTAGATTCTACAGTTAGATGTTATTTATGCATAGAGAATGATGGCAACCTTTTTGAATATCTTCTGTAAATTTAATAGCTATTAAATGGTTTCGATGTTCGTTTTGTTATTCTTTCTGTCTATCTTTTGTTCATTTCTTTTTTCTTTATTGTTAATAGTTATTGGTTGGTTATTAAATTAATGTATCAGAATTATGACATTATGATGTGCATTTTAATATTTTAACGGCATGTAAAAAGGCCTAACTTACTGTATGAACTTATTTTTACAAAATTATGAGAAATGCAGGTCCGTATCTAAAAAATTTTCTGATAATGATCAGAAAAAAGCTCGAAACATAATTAAACCATAATATGTAGCACATTGTTGAATTCAGAGTAACAAGGGCTTTGCAAATTTGGCATCAGAAAACCAGGACCGTATTTAAAAAAATGAAGTTGATGATGGTTTCTCGAAGACGAAACGTCGGATAAAAAAATTGATAATGTAATCATTAAGTCCACTAAAAGTTGCTATAAAGAAGTTTAATCAGTTTCGCTCTAACTTTAATATTAACGCCAGAAAAAAATAAAAAAGAAAATCCAAAAATTCGGTTTTTTTGAGATAATTCAAAAACGAAAAATCATATCAAGGATTTCTAGATGTCATTTTTGTAGTCTTTTATTTGCGCAACTTTCTTTCCATTTAACCAAATTTGTATCTCTTACCATTACCGAGATACCCATACTGGCCCTCCTTATCTTGGACACACTGTATATGATAGGGGCTAAATAGATTTTTAGACAAGCACAAATTAGTGACGTAAAAAGTTTTTTTGAAAAATCAAAAATAAATTTTTTTCCTATATTTTGCCGACTTTTTGGCGGACACTGTATACCTGTCAAAGAATCTATATTACACAACAAATTTTAAAAAGCGACCTTTCACGTAATGATTAGCGACTAGGAACAGCTCTGTACAGATAACTCTAGGACAGAAGCAAAAATTCAGGCAAAATTTCTGTGGTTGTTTTAACACTTTCTTGCTAACAAAAAGTCAACTAGTTTCTGTCTATTAATTTTTTAGATAATCATTTTCATAGTTTTTTTTAAACTCCCTGGTCATGAAAAGCAAAAAAAAAGATTTTGATCATACAAAGTTGGAAAACTACTTCTCCAATACGTTAAATATACTTTTTCTGAGAATAAATTATGTAAAATACAATCAAAAGAAGTATATTCACAATGAATATTGACTGATTTAGGGGGAGATACTGAAAATAGTTAGTGATATTGACAATATTTATTAACAATAACATCTGTTAATAGCTTGTGTAATGTTAATGCTACAATTAAAATATTGGGATGTCCACAATAATTAATGATTTACGTATTAAAATTAATTTATATTAATGTCCGGCTACTTTTATTTGATATGATATGATATGATACTTTATTGGTGTCAATAGCAAAAAACTGCTTGCACACGTCAACAAAGAAAGTTACAATATATATATATATATATATATATATATATATATATATATTGCGCTTTCATACAATCCTAAGCCAGGCATAGTAACTTGAATGTACAATCCTGAGCCATCACGACAGTCCTAAGCCAGTATACTGGCTCAGGATTGTTTTCCATGCTTTTCGACCGTACGATGTCGCTATGAGTGCGTACCCTCAATCTTAATTTGGCTCAAGTTTGATAGAATCTGCAAATTTTTAGTTCCGCGTTTTGCCATAGGGGCGCTGCTGGTAGTGGTGGCGTATATGTGTAATGTGTAAAATTACTTACAAATCTGAGCCAAATATATGCGTACAAAATGGCAACAACGCATTCATATTATGTGATTCCCAGATGCGTCAGCGGCTTCATATTGTGTGCAACGAGTGATAGTGCATGTATATAACCTTTATAATGTCTACAAGAAGTAGTGTCATACTAAATTTAGCGATTTTGTTTTTAAGCTAAGTTCAGAATGTGCTGTTTCAAACAGAATGCCTTTCAAATTAGCACTTTGATTATACGACGCAAAATTGTGCAATTCAATCTGTACTCTTTATAATGAACTGCATGCTGTGTTTGTATAAATTGCATTTGATTTAGCTAAACTACGATTGATTTTTTAAATTTTATTTACCCAAAAAATTACTATAACTATTCAATTCACCTGTCGTCTGTCAAAAGGTGACCAATGAAAATTCAGAATTCTGACGTTTCTTGACCAATCAAAAAAATAGCAGTGGATATATCTTCCTAGAAGGTATTCAAGTGACTATTTTAAACAAATGTGATTTTTATTAGAAAAAGTCAATATTAGTGTTCTGTTACTATAGAAATTACGTAGTTTGTTGCTAGATTTACTGAAAAGTAATTTGAAAAAGTAGTTGGTTCATTAAATAGTCCCTCGAATACCATTCTTAGTGAAAGTTAAGTAGATTATTTTTGCGGTGGTATCACTACTCATGTCCATTGCGCTTGGGATTAGGACTCGTGCTAGCGCACTCGTCCTAATCGTTCCAAAGCGCAATGGACATTCGTGACACCACCACAAAAATAGTCGACATAACTTCGACTACTCATGGTATTATAAGTGATTATTTTTTTAACAGTCCTATCAGCCAATAGTAACGAGAAAATTTTCAAATCCACCAATATCATCAAAATTACACTTACTATTTGCTAGTAGCATCAAAATTACATCGACTATTTGCTATTAGCTGATTACAGCGACTATTTTTTTCACAAATCATTCAAATCGTTCTTCTGCTGTAACACAACTAGCTAAAAGTAGAGTAGGTGAGCAGTAGTTGTTAAAAATAACAGGACCCTCATCTAGAGGCTCAATCAAACCCTAATTACAACTTGGACGGTTAAAAAGTAATCACGCCGAATACCGAATACCATTCGTGGATTTCGTCCATTTGTGAGATTTCTTAATAGCAACGAAGATTCGTGAATCTAGTTAAAATTATCAAAAATTATCACCACTTATGTAATTACTGTTGATTATTTCCTTCATATCCATAATAATGCGTAATCACCACGGTTTCTGTGAGATTAATAATGAAAAAAATTTAAACGTCAAAATCTAACCGCGGTTAAAAACGTGTTAAAATTTAATCGCTTGTGCATAATTTTAACATGATTATTAAAGGTGCTTCGCCAACCAATAATCACGCCGAATATCCAGTGTGCATATAAACTAGCCTGAATACCTTTTTACGATTTTCTGTCAAACTGTTTTGCTCTGAAGAGCAAATTTTCTGGCCCAAAATTTTTATTGAGCGGCGAATTGAGTTGACAATTTTTTTAGCAAAACATTGTGACAGCAAACGTCAAAATGTAATCGGCTATTTTAATGCACTTGGGATATTAATGTTGATGTTTTTTTAAATAAGACAATTGAGAAATTAGAGACCTCCGAACTTTTTGGAGCTTTCAACTAAATGTTTTTCAGCTCTAAGGATTTTCAACCAAAAGACAAACTGCTCAGAGTGATGAACAAACAACGTTACTTCTTAACACACTTTATATACATCACCAATTACTAAAAACTGAATTATTTCCACATATGCGGGCAGATGAGGTAGCATTAACTGCTAAAAAGATCCGTTGACATGCTTATTCCTATATAAAAGAACATAAAAGTAAAGGCAATTTAGATTTGGTTAGGCAAAATGAGATACCAATGTCCAACGCAAAGAATTAATAATATTACAAAAGTTAATTGAATCACAAGGGGCTGCACAATCTGCTACAAATTTGAATGAGAATAGATGAAATAAAGAAGAACTAATTCTTTCTTGCAGATATAAAGAAACTAAATGAATTTTTAAAAGAAAATGTTGACAAACATTATAGTATTCTGAAAAGGTAGCCCAAATATTTTAGGGCTTACACGTTTCTTAAGGAAATATACCCAAATTCTACTATTGAACCGAAGACGTCCTGCGGAGGTGGCCCAATTAAAAGTTGAGACATACACATCAATATTTGGAACATCGCAAAGAAAACGAACTTGCTAAAGGCTTGTCTGAAACTGAACGGATTCTATTACAAACCTACAATCGTATAGTAATACGAGGAAGAGCAGTGCCGGTTCTTCTGTCCCATGTCATGAAAGAACATTTTGATTATCCAATTAACATTCGTGGCCATTTTATTAGCCAGAATAATTATGTGTTTCCCACTTCTGGAAATAATTGCGTCGATGGAACGGAAATATTACAAAAGTACGGGTACGCCAACAATTGTGGAGCTACACAACCGTTCAGTATTACAGCAACACGCCTTAGAATACGTTTGACGACTGTTTGTCAGTTATTGCAATTTTCGGAAGGAGACTTAAAACAGTTGTCCAAATTTTTGGGTCGTACTGTGATACACTGCGAACCCATTGCAATGTGTATCGAATGGCGGATAGCGCATATCAAACCGCTACAATTTCAAAACTGCTTCTGATAATAGCGGATGGCAAAGCCGATGAATTTGCCGGAAAACAGCTTACCGACATTAACATCGATCTCAGTCCTGTATATGAAAATACGGCAAACATTCTTGAAGAGATGTCTGCAATTTAATGTACTTCAGCAGCAGTCCCATCCACTTTATCGGCTACTAAAACTTGTAAAATGGATAGAAAAGAAACAAAAAAGACAATAAATGAAAGCGAAGACACTGAAAAAGAAATTTCCCAAAAACGAAGCAAGATAAATAGGAAGAAAGTGGTTCCTCACCAGCGACAGCCTTGGTCGGCAAGACGGAAGAACATGCTAGTTAAATATTTTGCTAAACACATTAAGAACAAACAGCCACCGAAAAAGAATGTGTAATACTTATATTATCTGATTATTTTTATAGAACTTTTATACAGTTTTGTATATTTCAGGCTCCTATAATAGTAGTACTCACTGAAATGAGTGAAGAAACAGGTCCATATACGCTTCCTTAAGAATATATTACTCCTTGAAGTTTGTAAAAGATGGTCAATTTTCGATGATGCTAAATTAACCACTGTTTATGAAAAATAGTTGTTTTAATCAAAATTGTTCTGAAGCACCCTTTTTAACATAATTTAGCCGGGCTCCAGTGGCTAAGTATTTTGACTACTGATTTAAGAGTAGAGAGTTCGATCTCCGATCCCAGTCAGATTTAAAAAAAATTAAAAATGCGGATGAAAACTTCTACAGAATGCCATCATTCGGAAGTGATGTAAAGCCCATGTTACTAAGATGTGCAGCTTGTAAAAGATCCCTTGCTAGTGTTGGAACTCCTTAGTCACAGCGAAATTCTAAGTAACACTAAAGTACCTGGTACTCTGCATGCCTAGACCTTGTCCACAGGGTTGGCAAAAAGGGCCTATGAAGGCCTACTTGCTTGACATCAGTCTCCCCACAACAAATACTAACTACTACTAAAATAATTTAGGATTTATACAAGAAAATGTAAACGTAAAATTTGCGAAAAGATGTGCTTTATTGCTTAAAACTTAAATTGTATCAAATAGGGCATAACTTTAAATAATAGGGCACTTTTTGAGTATAATTCACAACGCAAAAATGCCATAAAAGTAGAAAAATTGTATGATTCACACATTCTGAAATATAACCTTTGATTTAAGAATTGTATGAATAAACGGCTGTCGTTGAGGTTACAATGTTGATAGGAAAATAAATGCAGCCAAAATGTTTTCAATAAAACATCCAAGGTTTTTTAATTTAATTACGTTTGTTTCGTTTGCATAGCAAACTTGTTCAAATTCATCATGAAATATTCATATTAAGAAAATCATATTAGATAACAGCAAAGTTTATCCTTGGAAAAGTTAAAAATGAGATTAAACAAACATTGAAATTAACATTTGTAAAAGGGAGGAAGGAGCGTTAATTCCTATAAACTTAAGACCAAAAACGTTGATTTTACATTATAACTGACTGCATCGAAATGCTACGGTGTAACTTTTTGCTTCGAATAAATATATCAAATTACGAAACATTACTCAAAACAACATGCTACATATCGCTTAATCGCAAAGGCTGGATATGGCATCACTGTAATGGCTCAGATTTGTATACAGGTTTTGGTAGTACAAATATATAAGGCTTCCAATTGCTTGAGTTTGGTATGGCTTAGGAATACTGGTTTTTCTAATAAATATACAAATTAGTATTTATTGATAATTCTGGAATATATATTGCGGCTAATAGGTTACTTAGTTCAGTGGAATTCATATATTACACAATACTGCTTGAAACTTTACTATTTCGTGGTGGTCTGGAATTGTACGGTTCGTCTATTGGTTCAGGAAGGATATAAAGAGCTATATATATATATATATATATATTGATACCTGTTAAGTTGTCACTTCCGGTATGTAGAGGTGGCGACCTAACGTCCGGGATTTCCACTTACCCTAGGTGCACAAAATTTACAATATATCTTGAGGGGAACTTGCACAATATGTTCAGCAAAAGAGGGGAAGACATTTCTAAAGTTCTTTTTCATATATATTTTGTATATCTACAGAATACAAAGTCGCTTCCTTGTATATGTTCTATATATAGATACGATTAAAGCGTAATTGCTTCCAGCAGTGTTGCCAAGTGTTTCAGAAGTCACTACGCCTACTTCTTATTGCAGCATCGAGTTTGTTAAAAAAACAGCTTATTCTAAGTTCTCGTTACTTAGCAAGATGTAATTAGTAAAAAATAGAGTTTATGATTGAACTGTTTCATTATGGATGAAATATATAAGTATAACAATGTTTAAAAAATGTTGGAAATATATAAATGCATTTTTACTGTAAGCTTATTTTTATCAAATGTTGTATTTTAGATTTTATAACAGGGTCTGTTCTGTTTATTTTTGTCTTTTTGATAAATTCTTTTATTTCCTTCCCCGACGGATAGACTTTTTTTCGAATGGAAGACTTAAATCGTTCCTGCACTAATTTAATTTCTTCATCAGGCCATCTTTTAAAAATGTGATTACTTACTTTGTTTAGAAATAGAAACATTTGCTTACTTTGTTTTTGTTTATGTACAAATGAATTGATTTTTCTTTTTCTTGTGGGAAGTTTGTTCTCATTTTCGTCTGAATCTGCAAAATAATCCCAAATGTTTGAAAAGTTATTATACATGCTTTATCACCTTCACGGTCATTTTCATTATTAGATATTATTGTTTGCAACGTTATCGTCATTCTCGTCGAAATCTGTAAAATAATCACAATTGTTTATTACGTACTTTGAAATCTTTCTTGAAATATTTAGAAATCATATCCTGCTCTAATATACAGTGCTTTCGTAAAGTAGTAAATAAATTCGTTAAACATTCAAAGAATAACTTTTGGAAAAAATGCTGAGACCCGTCGACCACGTAGGAGGTATGACGCCATCGATGTTTTTTAAATGGCAACCACCTTTTTTATTACGGAATTTGAAAAAACACAATTTGAAATTTCTAAAATACAAAATTTTATTTTAAGAAGTATGATTTTACGCTTTTATCAATGGCAGCAATCAATAAAAAACATGGCGGTCGTCTTAGTTACTGTCAGGCAGACAACGGTGAACAATTTGTACATTTAATTTAGTTGTTTTTGAAATTATCATTGCAATTACTTAAATTTAGTATTTTGCAATTAAAAATTTTTTTTCTTAATTTTTGATCAACTGACCTATACTCAAAAATCAGCTTAACGTAAGTAAAAAGATGCTTTCTTTCAAATTCCGTAATAAAAAAGGGGTTGCTATTTAAAAAAAACATCGATGACGTCATATCTCTTACACGGACCCTGTATGTATAGATTTTATTTGAAAAAATGCGCAAATAAAAATTTAAATTGAGGGGTCCGAGCGTTTTCCAAAGTTACTCCTTAAGTTTTTAACGAATTTATCCACTACTTTACGAAAGCACTGTATACTATTTTCAAGAGTAAATATACAAGAGGTCGATTTTCTTAACGGATAAACTTCTTTTCGTAAGGTTGTTTGGTTGTCATGGTAACCATTTCAAGAAGCGAGTGCATGAAAAACGCGCTACAGCTTGCCGAGTAAGGACGACTAAATTGAGAATAAGATTATTCAGATAAAGATAAACCTCATGTGTATTTTAGAAAGTTTAATATTTGTTAAAATCTATCATTATTGGCAGAGTGAAGAAAATTTAAGACTTGTGACTGATTAATAGTTAATTTGAAGATTTTTTTATCTTGAACCATAGAGGAAATAATAGGGTAGCCAGTGTGTAATCTTAAAATATTTAAAAGGCAAGATTTTACCTGTTCTTTAACATTTAATTTGAAAATTATTTCAGTTGGGTCCATCGCACAAGCAATGATTGTTTGGAAATTAGATATGTGGTAGTTTCTCATTCCCTCTGTTCGACGTAGTGCTTGTTTTTGAACGAAACATGATTTTACATGACGTTTTAAGTACTCCTTAAGGAACAGACCTTTGCAATATGTACAAGGGTAATCGGTAACATCATTTTTGTAAGGTTTTTTTATTACTTGGCGGTTGGGTCTAGTTATTCCATTTATATAAAGGTCAAAATTGGTGGCGTTTCTGAATAGCGCACACGCCCGTCGTCTCTCTTTACTATTCTTTGGTAATCGAAAAATGTTCTCCACTTCATCTTGGGATTTATGTTTTCCTTCTAAATGTCTCATAAAGTTTTTGGTGGATATGTTATTTTCACAATATTTGCAACGTACTACTTTTTGTTCTCTTCTTATTTTCTATAATGGACACAAACAATAAATTCATTAAAAAAATTAAATGTATGCTGTGTTATAATGTTGAAAAAGCCGAATAGTCATATAAAATATTTTGTACTCACTATAATTTTTTCCGACAACGGCTCCTCAAGGGTCTTATCGATTTCTAAAATTACTGATTCTGGGATATTATCTATTGACCTACAGGACGACGTTTCTGAATTACCACCATCAGGGTCGTCTATAAAGCCATTCACATTGAAATCTGCGTCCCTGCCATCATCGATTGATTCGTGGTTCGAGTCAATGCTCTCTGAGGCATGTACAATTACCATTTTGATTACACATTTTTAAATGCCTTTTATAGCTAGATTTCAAATTCATATCATCAGATGTATTGCAAACTACGCTATTTTGGAAGGAAAAAGATTCGTGAATCTTTTATCGCTTGAAGAGGCAACAAATTTGATTTCGTCCTCACGTAATTTCTTTTGTACGGCATCTGCACATCTTTGTGGCTCCACCGGACTATTTTCAGAATTGCTATTATCAATCCACTCCTGTAGGTATTAATTTTTTAAATTTCACTGTCAAAAAGAAAACAGTACTTACTAGTCCAACCCCAATTTTAAACTATTTACTTACTCGTGTTTTTCTAAAACGAACTTCTTCATATTTTTCCACTCTGCTTTCAATCTCATCTGTTGGATATTTATCTTGAAGTTTTAGGGTAACCTTTTCTCTTTTATCAAAGTTTTTTGTTTGAATTGTTTCTTTGCAATTCAAGTTTACTTCCCTCCCTTTTTTAAGTTTTTCTGATGTTAAAAATATAATAATGATAATACTATCATGTTTTCAATAAGTGAAATACTCAATTACTACAAGTAAGACGATATTTGAAAATATATATATTTAAACACCACTACCAACGCGAATTACAAATTATATTGCATTCAACAGATTTTCGTCTACTTACAATATAATTATTATATTATTAGTACATTTTCTTTTAATAGCAGTAAGTAACTGCAAAGCTCGGAGAAAAACAATTCAAAATTTTGTATCGTGCCGAAGCAGAATGTGCATATAGGTGAATATGTTCCGTTTGAAATATGAGTATTAATTATTTTAGTAACTTTTTTTCTGAAGAATATGCTGCATCTACGAATTCAGAATCACATAATTTGACCTAGTTAAAATTTTTCAGGTTTTTTTTTCGAAACTTTATTTTATACACATAAAGGAAAATCTTTTTGGTCAATATTCTTAAATCAGAATTGTAGGAGTTTCTAGCAATATTTTAAATAGCTTTAGCAATAACTAATTACAAAAGTAGTAGGAAAACATACACAATGCACAATTCTCAAATTCAACAATAAATATTCACAGGAGTCGCCTTACAACACGTAAACGAATGACTGTACGTATCTTAGCAAGCGTGTCAAATTATTATTTGTTAAATACAGATATTGCCGAACTGCGCTTACAAGTATAATTCCTCTTAAAGTATCACACGCAGTTATTTTAGGATTATGCTGAGACTGCATAACCCTAAAATAATACAGCCTGAATTCTGCAGCATAGCATATATTTAAAATTCGGGAATCGAGATTATAAGAACACTACGGTAATACTTATCTGTGGTAAAATTTCAAACCATTGCAATTATCGCGTTAAGAGTTTATGAAATAGTGTGAAACTATAAGGTAACAAGCTCAATAGCAAAAAGGCAACATCTGGGACCAACTTCAACACCATCAAATTTAAAAGTTTCACTTATCTGGACCGAATGATCTGATTTCAGGCTCATATATGACCTGTGACATAAATCGAAAACAAAAATAAAATATAGACAAGTTGAACTAATTTAGAAAACAATACACATTCGAATAAATGCAGTTTGAAAAAAACAAGTTTTCTTGTTGTACATTTAATTATGCTGAGGTTATTTAATACTTAAAGTTGCCCTTAAGAATAATTATTTACATGTATTTCGGGATCCGTTTGGTGTTTGACTAACTTGAAAATACGGAAAACAATGATTCTGAGCATAACTTGCTTAGAATGCAGCTAAATAATTAACATAAACTAGAAATTACTGCAATATTATGACAGAATTTTCTAATGGTTAGCGAGTGGAAGCCATGTGACTAGGTTTTGTTAATTTAGAAAGTTTTACTTTAAGTTTGTTGCGGATATATTTAGTACATAGTGTAATACTATTTTTAAACATTGCAATCAATGAAATAAATTAAACCAAATAATATTGCATATGAAACATGTTCCTGATTGAAAATACATTATACGAGTAAGGGCAAATTACTTTCTGGATAAACAAGGAGATTTATTTTACTTACAGGTACAAATAGATCTTTTCTTACCTTTGCTATCTACCAGCGCCACTAATAACTTGCATTGAGAACACACCTTAACTTTTCAAGTTCAATTACACTAAGATCACCACGTCGAAACTTTATATTGCGATCGCGGCCAGGACCGCGATCGCAATATGCAGCGGGAATAATATGTAAGCAGCCAAATAGATGCGAAAACAGCGTTGCCGATAAACGGAAGCAATAAAATGCCGTCTAGTTAACGGACGTGACTTCGTGTTGGCCGTTTCTCACGTTAACAAAACGATGCCAGCGCCAGCGGTCTACAGTTGAACTAAAATACAAATCCGCAGATATAGAGGGGTCATACTCGCTTCCACAACATTTTTCGTATTTAGGCATTACTTGACCTGCAGTTCTGAAATTCGTAAAAAAACAAGCAAATCGTTGTGACTTCCGAAAATGGAAGCCACTTCGTTATATATGAAGCGATAACGTTTAAAGTATATCTACTTTTGAAGTGACTAACTACCTTGTATCAATATATATATATATATACATACATACATACATAATCTGTAACCCCTTATACCGTTACAGTGTCGGGGTGCCGGGCGCACCGAGCCGCTGAGGGTGTGTGCATTTTAAATTCGGCGGAGGTACTTGGGGTAGTGGAGCCTGTCTGGCTAGAACACTACGCACGCTCTCCAGCTGGTCACCCATCCAAGTTCTGACCGAGCAGACTGGTGCTTTGCAAGTGCCGTGAGAGATGCATCACCACTCAGCCGTACTGCCGGCTTATATATATATATATAATAAAGCGCTACAGGCCCTCGTGGCCCAGGGCTTGGTGTACTAATCTTTTCCATTGCCTTCTGTTTTCTGCCACCTCTTTCCATCTCTGCAGTCCTAATGTTCTAAGATCTTGCTCAACCTGCTCCAGCCATTTATTGCGGGGTCTCCCTCTTCTTCTTGTATTGATGTTCTCGCTTCTCAGTACTCTCCTGGTCGTCTTCTCCTCTGGTTGACGCATTACATGTCCTAACCAACGTATCCTCTGGGCTTTAATGCAGTTCGTGATGATCGGCTCTCTAAACACCTCGTATATCTCCTTGTTTGTTCGCCTAAACCATTCCCCGTTCACCTGCTTCCCTCCAAAAATTCTTCTTAATATACGTCTCTCCCATACTTTCATTTTTTCTTGATCCACTTTATTTAACACCCACGTTTCACAACCGTAAAGTACTGTTGGTCGAACAATTGTTTTATATATTCTCAGCTTTGTCTTATGCGATATCACTTTTGATTTAAACACTGTTCTCAAACTTGTTACACTTTTATTTGCACTATTTATCCTTGCCCTTATTTCTTCACTATTTCCCCCATTTTCACTTATCACTGTGCCTAAGTAGTTGAATTTTTCTACTTTTTCAAAGTTGTAAGTTCTTCCTTCATTCGTTATTATCGTTAACACGTCTTCTTCCCTTTGTTGTTGTGTTATGGGTCCCATTATCATGTATTTGGTTTTCTGTTCGTTAATGTTTAATCCCACTCTTGCAGCCGCTTTTTCTATTTTTCGTATTGCGTTGCTTAATTCCTCTTTCGATCTTGCAATTATCGCTACGTCATCAGCGTAAGCAATGCACTGATGCCCTTTATTGTATATTGTTCCCTTGATGTTTATTTTGCTTTCTCTAACTACTTTCTCCAGAACAAGGTTAAATAGTACGGCGGAAAGCGGGTCTCCCTGTCTTAACCCCTTATTTACTTTAAAGTGCTCGCTTTTATTTTCATTCACTTTTACCTTACATTTTGTTCCACTTAGCGTCATTTTGACCAATCTTATTATTTTGGCTGGTATACCAAATTCTTTCATTGTTTCATATAGCTTTTTCCTATTAACAGAATCGTAGGCTTCCTTAAAATCTATGTACAGAGCGTACAGCGGTATGCCACATTCATAGCATTTTGCTTGCACCTGTCTCAGTATATGTATTTGGTCCACCGTTGATCTTCCCGACCTAAAGCCTCCTTGGTAGTCGCTTAGGATTCTTTCAGCCCATTCCGTTAACCTCTCTTTTAAGCTAGATGCCATAATTTTGTACGTTACATCTAGGAGAGCAATCCCTCTGTAATTCTGAAATTTGGATCTGCTTCCCTTTTTATGTATTGTGCATAGCATTGCCTCTTCCCACCTGCTTGGCATTTCCTCGTTCTGCCACACTTCTGCAATTAACTCGTGTATTAGTCTGTACAGTTCCACCCCTCCACTTTTGATTAATTCCGCCATTATCCCGTTTTCTCCGGGGCATTTGTTGTTCCTCATTTTTGCTATAATTTCCTTTGTTTCTTCTAATTCTGGTTTCCTTACTCCTTCTGCACTCATCACCGGTTGATTCATTTCGTCTCCCTCTACTTCTTCTTCTGCTTCATATAACATGTTTTGGAAGTGCTGCATCCAACCCTGCATAATTTCTTCTTCCCCTCCTATTAGATTACCATCTTTGTCCTCATAGTACTGTGTTTTTACTTGATATCCTTTTTTTTCCTTTCTTACGTGTTGATAAAAATTTCGTACGTCTTTTTTTCTGTATTTTTCTTCTATATTTTCCAGTTTCGACTCCATAAATTCTCTCTTCTTCCTCCTGCAAATTTGCTTTAATTTCCTTTGTTTTTCTTTATACTTGTTTCTATTATATTCTGTGGGGGTTTGCAGCATCTCTAGTCTGGCAATTTTCCTTTCTTCTATTATTTTGGCACACTCTCCATCAAACCATCCCTTTTCTTTTTTAATCATTTTGTCTTTATTTATCACTTCTACTGCCTCCCATATTGTTTCTTCTATTCTTTGCCACTTCCGGTTAACACCAACCTCCTCTATAATCCTCCCTGTGTTTTTTGTTATGATTTCCTGATAGTCTTTTATATGTTGTTCGTCTTGTAGTTTTCTTAAATCCCATTTTGTTCCTTTCTCCAAGAGTTTTTTGTGTCCTTCGGGTACACTTAACTTTAGATTAACTTTAACCATATAATGGTCAGAGTTTGCATCGGCCCCCCGGCAGGTTTTGACGTCGTGAATGGTCCTTGCATGTTTAGCTTCGATTAATACATGGTCGATTTGATTTATTGTACGTCCATCTGGGGATTCCCATGTACCCTTATGAATGTTCTTATGTGCAAAGTACGTGCTTATTACTCTCATTTTATTTTCAGTTGCAAATTCTATTAGTTTTTCTCCGTTCCGATTGGATTCCCTATGTTTACTGTATTTCCCTATTACTGGTCGATACATTTGTTCTTGACCAATTTTTGCATTACAGTCTCCTATAATTATTTTTATACCATAGTTTGGGATCTTCTGGTATATTTCTTCTAGCAATTCATAATATTCATCTTTTTCTTCTGCGCTTTTTTCTTCGGTCGGAGCATGGACATTTATTTATTTATTTATTTATTTATTTATTTATTTCAGTAGCAAACAGGCTAAAAGCCCAATACAAAGAAAATATAATAACAGGAAAATACAATAAAGGAATGGACTACATACTTATTCAAATACAAATAGTTGCTCTTTTGCTAGTTTCTTGAAAACACACAATGAATTACACTCAAGGGAAATATGGTTCTTGTTCCCTAATCTAGATAATCTCGCAATCGGAGAGAAATAACAATATGACGTTCTATAGGTGGGGATGGTAAACTTTTGACAATTTCGAAGATTATATTGACTGGCGTTATATGTGAATAGCGATTTAAGATGAGTACTAGATAACAGGTCGTTAGTTATTTTATATAAAACACAGGCGTCTACATATTCCCGGTTGGATTTTAAAGTACAAATGTTTGTTAGTCTAGAGATCTCGGCATAGTCGTGGGATAATCTAGGGTTCTGCAGATCCACTTTGTATGATGCATATGATAAAAATTTGTGTTGTACTCTTTCCAAACGCTTTATGTGTACATCAAAATATGGAGACCAGATCGGGGACGCGGATACTAAGTTTCCTATATTTTGTTTTGATACTTATGTAACACAGTCTTTCTGATTTTGCTTCAAATCTTATCACTGCGTTTTTCCATTTTCCCTTTATTAAGAACCCTACCCCAAATCTCCTTTCTGAATTCCCACTATTGAAAAATATGTACTGGCCCAACTCTTGAATTACTTTCTTTTTTTGTTTAGTTTCTTGTATTGCAACGACATCCAATGCATATTTTTCCACTTCGTGTATTAAAGTTTTCATTGCTCCTTCGCTGTAAGTGCCCCTAACATTTCACGTTGCTATTTTGATTGTATTTCTTTTCTTACTTTCTAGTTTTTCTCGTGCCCCTATGATACTACTCTTACTCGTAACCTCATTCTCCATTATCAAATTCATTTCCGTTTCCGTTGCCAAATTCGTCGCCGTTAGTCCAACCTTCTGTTGCGTCGCTAGTTTTTTGGTTGGTGAAGAGCTATTTGTTGTTTATTAACCTCCCAGTCGTACCTTATATCATTTATAATTATTTTTTGGTAGTCCATTTTTACTTTTTTTCCTTTCTCTCTTTCATAATTCTTCGCAGTTCTGTTTGAATTTTTCTTTCTTCTACTGTTAAATCGTTTTCAATGAAGATGTTTGTGCTTTTTAATAAACTTTTCCTGTCCATGACTTCTTTTTTGTCCTTCCATGAGCTCAATTCTGCTATTATAATTTGTTTATCGTCCTTCCCTTGGATACTATATGCTTTGGTGACTTTTGCCGATGATTTAAGTTTATCCGTAAATAACAGTTGCTCTACTTTTTTTTCCATCTGGTCTTCCTCTATTACCATTCCTCTTATCACCACCTTATTTCTACGCTTCTCTCTTTCCTGTTTTTCTAGTCTATCTTCAAGTCTGCTAATTCTTGCTTCCATTTTCTCCTTATCCTGCCTCCACTCTTCTGCTTTTTTCTCCCATTCTATCTTTGCCGCCTGGAATTCCTCTTTTACTTTCCCTAGCTCTGCCATAAAATCTACGTGTTTGTGGTTTGCTTCCCTTTTTAACTCTTCTTTAACCTCGTCTAACTTTCTCAGCACTGCCTCCATTTCTTCTAATTCTTCTTCTCTTTTTAGAGTATCTTTTGTTGCTTTGCCTTGTTTTTGTTTTTGTGGGCACCTTTCAACCTTTGCACTTTTATGAAAAGCTATTTGTTCTTCCTCCCACTTTTGAAACTCTTCTGGATCTTCTAAATCAGCTAATTCCCTTTTTCTTTTGATATAATCTTTATTACTCACTGCACTATGCGCTCCTTGTCTTCCTGACTTTAATTCTTTTTTGTCCATCTAACAAGATTACACCTTCCCGCTTCTCGCCCGCGCTTAACCCTCGTCACTTGCAATTTAAATGTACGCGCGTGAACTTCGCGGTGACCGATTTTACTTACTCGCGTGCCCGTCACGTTTAGAGGTCACTGCCTTCCCGTTATCACTTTCAGCGTTTTTCGCACCAAAACTCACTATTTTCGTATCTGCTGGCTCAGGTTTAATTACTTCTTAGTTCTGTATGCTTCTTGTTTTGCATTCATTCGCTTTCACTTACTTTTAATTCACTTTAACGCTATTAAAAACTCCAAATTATTACCACCGTGGGCGTAGCCGATCTTGCCGGTACTCGCGCCGCACGTTCAAAAAAAGTTACAATAAAGTATCATAAAAAAGACATTTAGAAACAGATTAAAAACGCATTAAAGCTGAGAGTTATCACAGTTACTATTAATATCTAAAAGGCGTATCAACTCATGTCAAATTTCCAAGAATTTTGATGGCCAACTAAATTTGATCAACTAAAATCGAATCGTAAACGCGAGATAAAATCGTTTTAGAAACCTAAATCGTTGAAATTATGAATTGTCTAAATACTACTGAAATATTTTTAAGTTGAGAATTGTAGGTATCATCATTAGAGCGTCCCTAATGTGCAACTCTCTAATCCAAGTTTTGTGAATCATTTTCTGTATTCTGGCTGTCTTGGCAGGTACCTGTGGTGACGCATCCTCATAAATAGAATTATGCCAAAGCCTAATGCTAAGCCGATAATAATTCTTTGCAGTTAACGGTTGCTGTACAATAAGTTGCATACCTGACAAAAATTGTGATAGTTTTTATTTTCTTTCAGTTAAAATAAACAGAAAAAGATACTTCTTGTAGAAGTAGTCACAGGGCGCACTGTAGTTTCACTTCCTCTATTTGTTGGCGCAAAATTTGTTCGAAAATAATGTATAGCAAACAAAAAAAGTGATGCAAAGTTTATCATGTTTTGCTATTTTTTACAAAAAATATACAATTTAAAAAGAAACTGGCTCCAAGGCGCACTATAAATATAAATTTTGAATTATTTGATGTGTCGCTCATCGCTTCAAAAGTAAACTTGAAGCTACAAGAACGTTCTAAAAATCAGTATTTTAAGTGCTTGAAGCCTGCTACTATAGAATAGCCTTAATATGGTGTTATTATATTATCTGTTGCTAACAGCAAACAATTTAATATTGTAAAGGCTATGGTACGCTTTACTGCCATTCAATACAGAAAAATTAATGATTGATATATGTTGTGTTGGCGTATTCAAGATGCTTACAGTCGAAAAAGGCGGATTATTAAGATAATGTTAAGATACTACGCTTTAGAGAAGGCAATTTTGAGGTTAGGGTTATCGATTACATTTGAACCTCCTACCAAACTTCAGCTCGCTGGGACCACCCATCGCAAAATGTTGAAGCTTTTCAAAAAACTTGATCATCTTAATGTAGACCACAAAACACTTAATGGTTCTATACCATTTTATAAACCGAATATGTATACTCTCGATATATGTTATTTAATGGACCCCACGTACATTTTTCTCACAGAGATCTCCTTTTGTTAATACGGCAGGAATTTATATACAGGCAAACAAAATTCATGTTTCCCAGTACTTTTTTTTGTAGGTTTTCAGAAAGGTATGCCAGTGATTATTCAAATAAATGTTACAAACCATTATCAGGCTATTTATTTAAACAATCAACTACGTAGGAAACAATTAATTGAAATATCTTAAAATGTTAATCCGTATTTTCTGCGACTGTAAATATCTTAAATACACCCAACTTCCATATTTTAGTTATTTACTCTTCTGTACATGGCTGACACCGAACCCGTTGTGAGAATAAAATATTATGCTATACTCAGTGTAGCGATCAAATAGAGTAGACTATGCAACCCAAATTACCAATTGCAATGCTGTCTAGATTAGTATGTTGATAATAATTAATATAAGAGCAGAGATACCAGTAGTTCTGACAGAAAATTGTTTTCTTCCAAGTCTGACAGTTTTCGGCGTACTTGTGCTTCTAAGTTTGTAATTTGTTACATTATTTGTTCGTTTAAGTTTGCTGTTATTATAGTATCTATTACTTCTTACGTTGTTCTACCTGTTAGTGAAATTTGTCAATTATACTTTTTTGAGTTTGTCGTGAAATTTGTCAAGTATACTTTTTTGAGTTTGTTGAAGTTTCTATTTGTACGATAACTTCAGCGAATTATATAATGTAAGTTGAAATTTTATCTAATTTTAAGAATTTATCTAATTTAAGAATTCTTTAATGATTATTATTAAAATACTGATCGAGCCAGCTAAATAATAAATCATTTGGGTTGCATACTCAAGGGTAGGGTTGCCATATTTGAAAATAACAATTTCGGGACAAGATTACGAAAAAGGGGGGGGGGGGGGTGCTCGTGTCGAAAAGGTAATTCTTACTTTAATTTTTGAAGTTTTTTAAAAATTTTATTGTACCCAGTGATTTTTTTTTAAAACTCAATTACAGCAGGCCCTGCAGGCGCGTGCTGGCCCGCCGGGCTACCGGGCATTTCCCGGTAGGCCCCGAGTCGTTGGGCCCTGGAACCTGGGACTATTTTTATAATAATCTGTTCTTTAAAAAATATAAATTACGAAATTGAAGATCACTTTCGTTTGACCACATTAGTACTGTCGTGATAGACCAAATTATAGTCAGCATAGAGAGCAGATTTGTGGATAGTGGATTATTTTATGGTGATTTAGAATGCTACGATCGTTGTAGATTTCTTGAAATTAGTCAAAGTAAGCCGATAAACTCCTTCAGCTGAATTTGTGAAGTTATTCCAGCCCTCTACAAAGAACAAATTTGAAAGAAAAGTTTGGCAAACTGTGGCAGCAGTTACCAAAAAAAAATTTTGAAAACGTTTATGACATTTAAAACTAACTACTATGATCAAATGAACAAGGACAAGAAAGTGAAGAAAATTTTGCATTGACATTGAAAATGAAATTTTCTAGGAAGATCCAGTCCCCGCCCATAGCTATCATAGTAAACGCTGTTTGCGCAATGTGAAGTGCATTATTTGTCTACCGTGTGTATTTGTAGTTTTATGCATATAAGTATAATTGATATTGTACTGTATTCAATGTGTGTACTAGACTCAGATGCCGAATTCGCCCAATTGCCGAAATAAATTTGGACAATACTGCAATTGGGCAAATTAATTCGGCAATTGAGCGAATTTAGATTTTACGCAGTTCCCGGACTGAGTATTCTATTTCGGTGATTGGGCGAATTCAGCATCTACATCTAATCTATTCAAGTTTCTTCTCACTATCCTACTCAAGCAGATATCTTGTAAAAGTTTATTTTACAAACTAAAATTATTAAAAACTCGTTTACGCAGCTGTAAGAACATTTGGTAACTCTGCGCTGCTTGTAAAAATCGATTAAAGCACTCTAATCTCAAATTTCTTTCTGTTACACAATAGACGTCAAACTTATAAACTATTTTAGCAGTCGAACATAAAGCTTTATATACGACTAGTACATAATCTGACTTTATTTCATTTTAGTATTTATAATGTTGTTTATTGGCCTTCGACAGCGAGCGTAATATGGCTGTTATGGCTCGATAGCCTATAACAATGCTAAGCAGTATAACAAACACCAACAATGTAGTATAGCAACACCGGCAATCTACATGGAAACCATAGTACATATAAAATTCACAGTGACAGCACAACCATGACGCAGTAGCCTGTAAACAAAATACTGAATCCTTCAATTGTGTCTTTTTTGAGAACCAAAATAAAATAAAATTTGTGCCTAATCACGATTATAGCCAACGAGAAATTTGCTGCTCTTTGCTTCACGCTTTAAACATTTTCTCGTCCTATAATCTATTAATTCTGCCCTTAAACATTAATAACTATTATTGACTCGGCTTCTTTATTGACCTCGCTCACAAAACTAGCTCTGCCATAAAATGGACTCGCCAGATTATGTACTTGTTATATAAATAGCTATTATCCAACACCTACTGATATTAAGCATATTGCTATGGTTATTTCAAATAAAGATATTTTTTCATTAGTCAGTTACTAGTGAGAAAAAATAAAAAAATCAGGAAGAAATAATTATTATAGGTATATAACTAATTCAAGGCTGGTTGGTAATTTTTAAATGTTATTATTAGCATAGCAAATGTTATGTTAGTGTCAAAAAAAATGAGTTAAAGAGATTTGAGAGAGGTGTTAGACAAAAAATTGTATTGCACTATCTCTACGAGCTTCGTGGTTAAATTGTTTCTTTCGTGACTGATATGCTACATTCCACACTTATATAATATATGACTATTATTTTTTAATACTCATCATGTTTTGAGTTTTGTTACTCTACCCAATTCTACAAAACCAATTACTATTTAGAATATAATTATCGACTTAAAGTTCTGTCATTTTAGATCGTATAACATTGAAAAAATTTAAAAAAAATCCGCGGGCATTTTTGAGGGTCCTTTCCGAAAATTTCAATGCCCGGGCCCTTTGTACAGTCCCAGCACGCGCCTGAGGCCCTGGATAGCCTGAATCAGTTACTGAAATGTATTGTTGGTGACACTGTAAGTCTATGTCAAATTCGAGATTAGCAGGTCAGGTTTTGTGTCAATTTTATCACAGACTGACCAACAACACATTTCAGTATTGCCAACTGATTCAGGTTATCCAGGGCCTGCTACAATTGAGTTTTTAAAAAAGCACTCCGTAGCTGATTTTAAAAATACTAGAAACTGAATACTAAAGAAACACACTACACTATTATTCGCAAATGATAAAATAAATTTAACAGGAACACTAATATGAAGCTGTAATAAAAATGTTAATTTTACAATTTTTACAATTTTTAAATGTGGTTTTTAGTAGGTATATTAGACACTACCTCTACCATTACTTCTTATTTACATCTGTTTCTGCTGCAGCAGCAGTAGTTTCATTTAGGTAGGACTCTGACAGAAAAATTACGTCGATCGGTAGCGATCGTTCAACATTTCAAATGCATATACTTGAATGCGCCTACTCTGACAACATTGAACGGTCACGATCGATAGCAGTCAATATCGATCGTCCAGCACGAAATTCAATTCGACTGGAAAACTCTGTTGTTGGACGATAGCGGACGATGGTTGGTGCTTGCGTAGTTCAGTGCAAGTTGCACAGAACGATACTCCATGCACACTAAACTGTATAAGCACGTGGCTACAGAACCCCAAAGTTTGTTTTTGTTTTCTAAAATTTCAAGATTGTGACTTTGAGTACTATAAAAAGTAAAACACTACAACATTTTGAGGTTATGTGTGTTTACGCGAGGACAATGACCCTCATGGACGCTGGATGCCGATCGACGCTGTCAGATGTTCACTTACATTTTAAGCGATTGCGGGCGATCGTAACCGTTCGATTGCGAACGCTTGCTAGCCTGTCAGAGTCCTGCCTTAGATTCCTCTATCAATCATATTTCTTGGAACCTTATATTTCTTTGAATTTTTACTTATATTTAAATGTGGATCAAGGTGTTATTCGCATAAACACATAATTAATCGCCCATTTAAAAAAAGCATTTGAAACCCAGATTCGAAAATAGCGAATAGCTAGATATTGGATACACCATTTTTGTCAAACAGCTCGTTTTAAATTATATTTGAGCCATTGAACCTGAATTTGCAGAAATCGCTCAAAATCGGTAAAGCATGATATTTTCTTGGAAAATCGGGACAGCATTTCATTGCGGGACAACTAGCTCCAAATCGGTACAATCCCGAAAAATCGGGACATATGGCAACCCTACTCAAGGGGTAATACCACAAGCAGCGGATATTTTTTCTACAAATATTTTGTCGTTACCATGTAAATTATTGCATTTAAGTTGTACAATAACCTTAGACTAGTGACATTTAAATGTGATTTTGTTGAGTAAAATTTGCAATAATTTGTAAGGAAATGGCAAAATATTTTTAAAAATATAAGGTAAAACTGGGTAACATTGACATAAGGGATACATTGACAGATTTTCAAAATTCCCTCCCGTGGTGAATAGGTACAATAATAATATGAGTTCATTAATACGAAAAATTTGTTATACTGACGGTTGGGAGGGCGCAGTAGCTAGTCAGTTGAAAAATTTGTGTTGTTGAGATTAATGAAACTTTGTTTCTACGTTATTTTTCAAAAAGTTTTTGGTGTAAACCTTACAGGTAAGTTATATTTTAATATATTTTATTTACTTCTAATGTTATTTCAGAACGTACTGTTAATTATTTTGAAAAATTTTAATTTTTTTTTTGAGGTCAAGTTTGACAGGGTGTCAATCTTACCCTGTGCCATTGTGTCAATCATTTATTGTTTATTTTTCTGATTCTAGAAATGCCTCGAAAGAAGGATCCTCTTACAAAACGTAGGCCTTATCAAACCTACAGCAAGGATAGTATGGAAAGAGCTCTTGAAAGTGTAAAGACTGGAGGTTTAAGCACTAAGAGAGCTGCTGCAATGTACGGAATTAACCGTTCAACATTAATTAACCATCTGAAAAACTATAAATGTCAGAAAATTGGCAGACCTATAGTGCTAACCAACCAGGAAGAAAGTTTATTAGTCAATTCTTTGATTAAACTTGCAGATTGGGGCTATGGGCTTAGCAGATTGCGACTAAGGATCTGCGTGCAAGATTATGTGAAACGTATGGACAGAGATAATCCATTTAAAAATGGGTTGCCCGGAATTGATTGGGTCATGGGATTTGAGAATCGTTGGCAACATCAGCTGAGCAACAGAGTTGCACAGAATCTACCAAAAAATAGAGCAGAAGGTAGCTCTCTCGAAGTAATGACCGATTTTTATAACAAGTTGGAGAGTACTATTGAACGCCTACAACTTTTAAATAAGCCGCAAAATATATTTAACTGCGATGAGAGTGGCTTCCAAACTGATGCTGGTCTCCAAAAAATTTTGTGTCGTAAGGGTTCACACAATTCGCATAAGCTTGTGGGAAATGTTACCATAGCTTCCTACACAGTGCTAGTTTGTTGCAGTGCTATTGGGGAATACCTGCCAATGTTTATAAACTACAAAGGCTTACACCTTTATAATACATGGTGCAAAAATGGACCTGAAAATGCTGTTTATAATTGTTCTCCATCAGGGTGGATGGAAGCTGCACAATTCTCCGACTGGTTTGAAAACGTCTTTATAAAGGCTGTATCAAAATTAGATGGATCAAAATTGCTCATTTATGATGGTCATAACTCCCATATAACTTTACCACTTATTGAAATGACTATCTCAAATAACATTGAACTTTTCTGTTTGCCGGCGCATACGTCCCATCTTTTGCAACCTCTCGATGTTGGAGTTTTCAAAACAGTAAAAGCAAGTTGGCGAAGTGTTTTGAGAGACTATTACCAAGAGACTGGATTTAAAAATGTTGATAAAATTGCATTTCCTGGACTTATGAAAAAACTAGAGGAATACTGATGTTTCTCGAGAGCAAATGCTATCGGTGGTTTTGCAGGTGCTGGAATTTATCCTTTAGATAAAGAGAAAATTTTACAGAAATGCGACACATCAACTGTCTTGTTTAATCCCGCCTCTGAAATTTCCAGTGAGATTACTGTTCCTGATGAGCCATCATCATCAAATAATGCTAGTAATAACAACTTAGATCGGTCCAAATCAAGAAGCACTTCTCCAACTGCAATATCACCATCAACATCCACACCAGAAATTACTCCAACAAAGAAGTTAGAACTGTCGTTGATGTCAGTCTTAAGACGACAGGAAGCTGTAAAGGCAACTGGCAAAAAGAGCAGGATTCGTCGTAAGTTCGCGGAAAGTTTGACCAGTGAAGAAGTATGGGATAGAATGATAAAAATGCAGAAAGAAAAAGATGGGAATCCAAAACCTAAGAAGAAAGTTAACAATAAACGTAAAAAAGTCCAGGAGAAAACTCAAGAAAGTAGTTCAGAGAGTGACGCTAGTATGCGACTTGTTAATGATTCTGATCTTGACATCTCTGAAGCAGAAACTCATTTTATGGAATTACAGGAAACTTCACCGAAAAATCCAGACCACCACTTTAAAGTTGGTTCTTGGGTACTGGTGAAGTTTAAGCCTAACCGACATAATATTCAGACTAAAGAAGACTACTTAATAGGTACATTATGTAGGAAATATAATTGCCATGGATGGTAGAGAAGCTACAGTAAACTTTTTACGAAGACGTCGGAAGCATTTTGTATATCCTGATGTGGTAGACGAACAATAAATACTCCAAGATGACATTGTTAAAGTTCTTCCTGAACCTCGCATACGTCGAGGATTGTATGCTTTTGAATGCAATTTTATTTGTTCAAAAACTCTTAAAGCGCTTATTATTTATTAATCCTTATTATTATAACTGGTTTATTATTACTTATTAATTTTATTAGCAGCAATAAATAGCATTGTGTACAATTTTTATTAACCGTTATTACCGCAATTTTATATATTATGTTCTTATTTCCATGTTTTAAGTACTTATATAGTTACGTATAATATTTTTTCCCGTTAGAAATAGTTTGCAATGTATCAAAGTTACCCTCAAAACCGCAAACATTCCAAAACAACGTAGTTATATAATGGTGTCAATCTTAACCGGACCTCGGGAAACATTGACAGTTTACATTGCAAAAGAATTTTTTTTTAATTTAAGATTGATTAACAATCAATTATATTATGTTGTAAATAATAATGCATAACATCATGCTCTATGTACTGCCAAAAAAGCAGACCTTTCCTAGATCTACTTGAAGAGAAATAAAATATTTTATAGAGTTGTGTCAATCTTACCCCGTTTTACCTTATCCAGTTTGGGTGGTGTTTGGGATGATTATTTAACAATATTAGTACATAACGATTAATTTTATGGAAAAAAAATAATCCAACAATTCTCAATTAAATTCAGTGGGATACTTCTAAAAGGCAACAATATCAAATTTTAACGCAAGCCGTAGTTTGTCTACACAGGTTATTTTTACTTAACCTAGCAACATCACTAAGCACAGAACTTCGTTACTAAGCAATGTTTCGCAACAAGGCTACTTAATTTTTGGATACGTACATTGTTGTTTGAATATTTTGCATGGTGTTAAATATGCAGATATATGTATACTGTTCCTAGTGGTTGAAAAAGTAAATCTCTGTAATATGATTGGCTTATATATTATAGTGTTGACAAGTCTACTCTATTTGTTCATTGCGTCGAGTATTTAATACGAGTACCCTTTACTACAACTACCAATATCAACATAATGTAGACTCGAATTCGATATTATTCTGTGGCTACAAAACCCACACTCTGATAAACATAACCTGATAAACATAACCGGCTAAACTAAAATCAGCACCCACGTGCTTGCTCCAATACCCTACAGAAACTACAAAGCTAGAAAGAGAGCTGTATAACTATACAAGTGTTGCGGTGGTTCGTACTGCGAAGGATTACTTGCAAAATAAAATCGCATTCGAGTTTATAAGTATCTTGGGACCGAAATAGATAGAAATTATTAATATTAGGTGAAAATACGTAGGAAGAAATCATTGGACATTAGATAAACAACAAATTGAAAAGAAACAGCAGTTGCTTATAGTAATTATTCAATAGATGTTAATTTATGCATTATTAAATTTTGTAATCTCTATTTAATATCATTTAAAATATAATTGTTTAGTAAATTTTATTTTATTTTAAAAGTAAATTTGAATGCAAATAATCTTTTTTCAATATGACTCAGAACAGGCTGTGACTACTAATATTTTTTACAGTGTACTAACTTAACCTTAAAAATATCACTAATGTCACTTTGACAGTTGTTTCAATACTGCAAAAGTTATTACAAGATTTTATAAAATATGTCTTCAAGATGCCAAAAAAGTTAAAAGCTTAGTTTATTTTGTTAGTTTTTTGGCATTTTGAAGGTATATTTTACAAAATCTTCTAATAACTTGCGGTAGTATTGTATTTAATTGTTGCTGAAGTAATAAAATAAATATTTTAAAATAGGGAACCTGTTTGTTTCAAATTAGAACCACAACTAATTTTTATTTATTAATATTGAGTCCATATTTTTGGCATAATATTAATATAATAACTGTATATTTAAAATTAAATATATCAAGATATAAACAGAAGTAAGTACTACAAACTAATTACTTCTTTTTAAAAATGTTTAGATCCATTCCTGCAAAGAGTGTTGTTGTTCTTCAACTACAAGTAACAGAATGTGAAGGTGTTCAGATATTAGAACACGTTCAAGCAAAATTAACAATTTTTTCACAACGACGTGGTGATTTACATATTCAACTTACATCTCCTATGGGAACCAGAGTAACTCTTTTAGCACATAGGTATGTTTACAAAACACAAAATTGTGAAAGGTTGGTTTCATATAATAAAAAAAAATTTCTAGGGCGCATGATGTTGCTCGTTCAGGTTTTAACCATTGGCCGTTTATGTCGGTACATTCTTGGGGAGAAGCACCATTTGGAACGTGGCAATTGGAAATACACAATGATGGTCGTTTATTAGGCAAGTAATATTACGATACATTTTATTGTGTCTTAAACTGGATCTATTAAAACATTAACTACTAACATACAATTAGGTTTTGCTATGCTAACCCCATTGTTCGCTTTGCAGGCCGAGCTACTCTGCAAAATTGGTCCCTTATTCTATATGGAACTAAAAAGTTCCATTCTGCTTCTGAAAATACAGAATTTGATAAAACCGTGAAAACTAAAAGTAATAGTAACAAAAAGAAAAACATCAAGAAACAGAAAACTAACAAAAGCTTTCAAAAAATTACTACAGCAGCTCCCAAATTATTAAAAAGTCAAACAAAACCTAAAACCAAAGGTTATAACACTACACCTAAAGATTTTGTTTCTTTTACTTCCAACACTCATTTCAGTAAAAAGAGAAAGTTTTCAAATGTTACACTAACCACTATATCTCCTTACTACTATGTTGTAAATAATACTAAATTGCAAAGTGCTGTAGACAGCGGAAAGCAGTATTGGAAATTCATTAAAAACATTAGTATAACATATCCCATTATGATTCCTGCACGTGATGGTTCAAAATCACGCGATCCTTTTAAAAAAATTCAAAAGCAGAAAGAAAAAAGTCGTGATCTTAATTCCAACCGCAACAGTAAAGCATTTACTCCTAGACCACCAGAAGCCACTACTTTGCTTGACGTATTAACGTCAAATACTAAGGATAAAACTACCGGTAATGTGATAATCTGGTAGCAAAATCTTCATATTTTGATGTTTGCATGCTTGGTTACTGTAGTTAAACTATTTTTAAATTGTCCACACCATAAAATTATTAAAAGCGCTACTTCAGACATGCATTGCTTGTAGACTGAGTTTACTGCATTTTAAATAATACTTGTATGTTTACATTTGTTTGTGTTAACAGCTGGTTATGTGATATGCCTTTAAAATATTTACTTGTTGTATTTATTTTAGTAAGTTAAATCTGCAACTTTAATATTGTGTGTAATTGATTTTCAGCGGAAATACAAGCATGGGACCTGATTTTATATGGTACTTCAACACCACCAGCCGTTGATACCAATTCGAAAACTAACTCTGCTCCTTCTAAAGTAAACATAGCAACAGAAGAATTTCAGCATAACTCTGTGGATGTGGATTCTCCTACAGAATTTTGGAAATCTGATGCTGAGGTAATGTTAATTTTAGTTTCAGTAATTATTACATTTATATAGAACATTAATTTTAAATCATTTTTCTATGCTACCCTATCACTTCTTATACATCGGTATTATTAGAAAGAAATGGTAATGTACTAGTATTATTTGTAAACAACTAGCAATGTCGTATACTCAAAGAAACTGTACCGATTTAAAATAAGCACGATGCAAGGTAATATAAGTAACACAGAAATATGTACACTTTAAACAAATTAAAAATGTTATTATATCCCTAATTGCAATGCGGTTTAAAAATATTGGCAAATAATCAGTTCCTTGTAAATAAGTTAACCCTACTGAATTGGAACGCCAATGGCATCAAAAGACAACGATCAGTATTTATCTCATTCCTGTCTAGACATAGGGGTGATATTGCATGTATTACAGAAACTCACCTTGTACTACACGAAAAATGTACAATACTGGGATATCTCATTTATCGGAAAGACCGAGTCACAGAGGTAGGCTAGGGAGGCAGTGCAATAATAAAAATCTGGTGTGATACACGCACACAACTTCCTTTTACAGTGATCTTATAATTAGCCAAAAATTAGATTTTAAATTTTTAAGCATTTGTCAAAAATTTTCAAAAATTACAAATTCTACAGAAACCCTACAAAATAGAGCTTTAGTTGAAGAGACAAATTTTCTCTAGAATTTTAAGCTGAATTCAAAAATGTAATAATATACCGGGTGTTTTATTTAACATAGGAGTTAATAAAAAAAAATAGAAAAAAAACAAAAGAAACCCATTTTAAAAGTATTTAACTGGAAAATCACCTATCTCACATCAATACACATTCAAAATGTAATAAAAATGTGAAGTTTGAAAAAGATCGTTAGAGCCGTTTTTGAAAAAATCGTTAGAGCCGTTTTTGAAAAAATCGTTAGAGCCGTTTTTGAAAAAATCGAAAAAAACTGAAAAATCACTAAGAGGAAACACCTACTTCCAGTTATGCGATTTACTTCAAAAGCTTGCTGTCGCATCTACATAGTACCAAAGAGCATATAATGAGAAGAGACTCAGCGCTGGGCAGTATTAGCGTATAGTTTAAAAACTCCCGCCCGCTAGGCTCCCAGGTCTTATCCCTCTGATGGGAGGGATCCCAATTAAACAGCTCGGAGCAAAACCATGATTCTAGAATTTGTTGGTTTAAACTGAAGTGCGATGACTGCGATGTTGCCAAGTTAACACAACCTTCGAACTTAACTTGGGTTACAAAACGCAGGTAGACAAAATTTCTCATTGCTTCAGGCAAAACATTGAAAATACGCCGATTTTATAAGCACATGATTCCTAATACGTTTACATCAAGTAACCGTTGGTTGCTTTGAAATATAGCGATTATTTGTTTTTATCTGGTTTTTGTTTGCATACCTATTTCTTTGTAATTGCAATCGCAAAATAAAATAAAGCACACTATAATGAGAAATACGCGCGAAATATGCGTTGCCACATTTGCGATTTGTGGATTTATATTATAAAGTTAAAGGCATTTAAAATCTGTTAAAGGGTTTATAGTAAGCAGCTGGACCCTATTGACGTCAAGCTGTGCTGTCTTGCATACAATGCTTGGGATTGAAAGAACGGCGCTGCCCTTGTCTCGCCCACGCGTTTAAATGGACAGGAAATGTTTATTTATGACTCTGTAAATTTAATCAGTAATCTAGAATAAGATAATTGTGTGCCATTACATGAAAATAGTCTTTTTAACGAAAAATCGTGAAAAACAACACTTTTTTAAACTATTTATTTTATTGAAATTGTGAATTGTCAATTTGACAGTTGAAAATTCTGAAGTTTTTTTCGACACAATTTTGAGTTACAAGAGATCACTATGCAATAAATAACATGTACAGTCGGCGCCTTAGAAATTGGAACAATACTATGATATATTTTGCTTGTATTTTTAAGTGCATAAACTGGGCTTTTGCAGTTGTGATGGTTTTGATTGTTATGTCAGATTTTTTATTGTTTGTCAAATATGAAATGACAGCTCACATTAATGAAGTAATCACAGCAAAAAAATAATAATAACTTAAATATTACAACACAACATGTTACGTGTCCCGATTTCTAAGGCGCCGACACGTATGAAAGCAACTATTTTTTCACTCATTTTCTTGCGTTAATCACACTGCAAATTCATGAAAAAAAGTATGACTTCCAAAACTAGTTGCACACATAACTATTTAATTTTTTTTATTTGAATAAGTTTCAACGCTCACACTGACAGTCATAAAATGAAATTTGCCTGCAAATTTTACTGCTAATAAAACTACGTCTAGGTACTGCTTTTGTAAATTAAAATGCGAATAATTAATTTTTCATTGACTGCTTGTTAATTCCTAAAAAAGGATGGATTAATAGATGTCATTAATACACTGTTTTTGATTAATACACTCTTTTTCATTAATTAACTGTTTTTGTGATTTTGACGTTTTGATATTTTGCATGGAGGTTAGTTGTATTAATCAAATTTTTCACCACAAAAAAAAAATTGTGGCCAACGAAAAAAATTTGTAATCAACTCGTTTGTTAATGGGCGATTAATAATCTCAACTATTAAAGGCACTCACTCGCTATTGCTCGTTCGTGCTTTAAACAGTTTCGATTATTAATCGCCTTCATTAACACACTTGTTGGTAAAATAACTATTCCCACAACAGTTATACAAAAAGTTGGCCAATGATATGTTTTAATAAAAAAGTGTTACGAATACAAGAAAAAAATAAGTAGTTCTTTATTTATTAGCTGTAACTCGCTAGAACGGATAGATCAATATCTATAAATATATACGTATACGAGAACCGAGACAAATTGTACTTTTGGCTAAAATATGTACTCTTTTCTTTGCTTTTGGGTTAGCCATAAATACATTTTTATTATTAGTAAAAATTGCTGAAGAATGCTTCCCTAATATGAACCACCGATGCCACGTATATAAGGAAAAAATCGATAACATCTTAATTAATTCTACTAGATATTCTACTTTGTAGCGGCTATTTACATATTGAAATAATTAGACTTCTGGTTGATAATAATATGCCCTTTTGAAAATGGAGAAGTGACCGGTGTTTGCGTACTCTTATTAATTAATTGAACTAACTGCGACGTCTTGTTTACAGTATCTACTTGCTTATCTAAATCAATGCTAATAAAACTCATTTTTAGGGCACTCTATAAATTTGACCTTGAATTCATTATATCGAACCAATCATTAAATGTTTGCATTACGTTTGTAATTTTTTCCCAAGGATAATTTAACGGTAAATGTTCAGTTCTTCCTAAATACGCAATGGCTTTTGCAACGCAATTGGATAATAATTGAACAGCTGGCCATACTTTTTGTCTTTGGGACCCTTTAACATGTAAATGATACCGGCTAAGTTTGTGGGTAAGCGTTAATTCATAAACTAGCAAAACTTCAAAACCAAGCTTATTAATTATTAAATTATCAACAATTAATCTCGAATCTAAAATATGGTTGCGACCAAGTTTTATGAGATGCGTTGCATCTGCAAACACATAAATATTTAAAGAATTATCACTTGGATGTCCAAAAAAAACAAGTTTTTTCGTAGCCAATTCCAAACTCCGATAATAATTTTCTATTACTGGGGCCCATATGAATTGCAATTGCCACTACATTGTGGAGATTAACAATAATTTCATTAATAATTGTACATGTCAAAAACGAATAATAGAGACACGTTGTTACGTTCGTACGTATTGCAAAATTGCAATAATAAATTCAACTTCAAATGAACGGCTCGGAGATGATGTCATGGGTGGCCAAGTCGGTTTAGGGCGAATTAGCTGACATACCGTGTTTAGGTGTATCGTGCTACCCTTCTTAGAACGCGGCAATGATGTGGCAACATCGCGCTGGAGTGACCAGTTTGTTTCAGGTAGAAAAACCCGAAAGCAGAGAATCCTCTTTGCCGAAAGGACGTTTGCTTTCTGTAAATAAATTCCTGAAACATGGGTATGCAACACATTTAACAACCTATATACGTTGAAACCTATATCGCTGCACCTCTTCTCATTATATGCTCTTTGATAGTACACAAATCTTATATATGAAGTTTCAACACCATACCTCTTTTTGTTTTTGAGATATTCTGTTCACAGACACACACACAGACACACAGACAGACAGACAGACAGACAGACACACAGACAGACAGACCAATGAAAAAAAATATGTTTGTTGGGTTCAGAGGACTCTGAAACATGAAGATCCGTTGAAAACTCAATTTCGAATTTTTGGGGTGAATCTAATACTTCTTTTATTGTAAAAGGAAGTAATTAGAAAAAAAACTAGCTGCTTCACCAATTGAATTCAAAGATGTGCATCACTTGGAAGCTACCGCCATTACTCTAACCTTAAATAACAATTCTATACTTAGAATAGTTTCAGCTTGTAAACCACCCAACAGTCAGCTCAACCTTAACGAGCTCAAACAAATTTTGGATAGCCACCATCCCACGCCTTTAGCTGGAGACCTAAACTCCAAACACAAACTGTGGATGCAGAGTTACTAACCCCAATAGGATAAAACTTAATGATTATACCTATCAACTTGCAATACTTGTTACATCACCTTTTAAATAATACTTACTTCTCTTACCGACATAACCAGCAACCAGATATTTTCGATATCTTACTGCATAAAAATTTAACCCGACCGATAACTCACACAGTGCTTACAGAATTGGATTCTGATCATTTACCTGTCTTATTTACCTTAATTGTTTGCCCTATAACTACCCGCAGCTTCCTAAATTAAATAATGAACCGGTTGACTGGGTAAAGTTTCAAAATATGAACAATTCAATAAAGTGTCCTACAAACCTTATACTTCAAAACAAAATAGACAATGCAGTGGAGCTACTCCAAGAAACAATAACAACTGCAATACAACAAACCACTAAAAACAGTCAAACACATTGATGTTATATAGATTAATCCCCACCTACATACATACAACAGTTAATAATAGAGTACATTCAGTACGCAGGCTATGGAAAAGTATCCCGCAGTCAAGACTCATCCGACTGGTTAAGTCTGAACTGGATCAATATAACAAAAAACCACACAGAATCTCTTGGACCAGGAGACCCCAACATGTGGAGAGTTGCAAAAAGGATCCTAAAACAGCCAGTAATTATCCTGCTACTCCAATATGGAAGTCACACTTATACTGAAGATAAAGACAAATGTGAGATATTTGCTAATCAATTGGAAAAAACATTTACCTGCCCCACCTAATCCAACTGATCCTAATCCTGCCGAGGAGACAGAACTAAACAGTCACATTTCTGCCGACATACCACTTACTCAAGAAACTCAAAACCAAAAAGCGCCAGAAATTGATCTTATACCAAAAGTAGTTCTAACAAATTTACCATATAAATGCATATGCTACATTACAGCAATATTCAACGCCTGCATGAGAACTGGATATTTCCTCATTGGTTGGAAACGAGCAATAATACCGCAAGCTGAAAAGCAGCAGGATAAATAAATATTACTACTACTACTACTAATGATGATATCCAAACCGGGGACACCACATAATAACCAAATGAATTATCGGCCGATTAACTTGCTATCCACATTATCTAAACCTAATGAAGCGATCGATACACACTCAGCTAAATGAATAGCTGGAGACTAATAGTATTATTCCAAAACTACAGTTTTGATTCAAAAACTCTCACTCAGCAATCCATTAGAATCTGAGATTAACAGAAATTATTTAAAATTTAAAATTTAAAACAGCTTTTAAAACAAAATTCACACGCTCATTGCATTTGTTGACGTAGCAGAGGCTTTCGATCGGATCTGGTTTGATGGGCTTACTCACAAAATGATAGCGAAAAACATTCCTCCATACTTATTGCGGATAATATCTTTATTTTTGTCTGACAGGACCTTTCAAGTTGAGTTAACTCTTCTACGTCTTCCATCCGTCAAATTCTGGCTGGTGTTTCTCAGGGAGCAATCCTGGGTCCCACGTTATTTAATTTATACAGGTCAGATATACCCACTCTTTATCGTTCAAGTCTTACCATGTATGCTAATGACACTGCAATTATCTTTACTGTCCGCAGACCTCCAGATCCCCGAAATGTATTTATCAACAACACTTTCATTCAATGAAACCCAAAGGATAGTGCCGTTTGCTATCTTGGTATTCATCTAGATAGAAAACTGAACTGGAGTATACACATTACTAAAAAGTTATTGGAATCATACATCAGATTGAGTATGTTATAGGTACCTGATTATCAATCAAAAGTTTTCTCTCAGAATTGAATGCGGAACCTTAATGTATACATCTTTAATAAGACCAATTTTTATTTACGGATGCAGTGTATGGTCTGCAACATCCAAAACAAACCTTCATAAACTTCAAGTTCTACAGAATAAAGTTTTGCGTATACTTACCAAAGCAGTATGGTTTATTAGAAACACTCAGTTGCACACAGAGACTGGCATTCTCACAATACAACAGTTCATTACTCAAATAACTAATAAATTTTATGATAAAATTAACCTGTGTGAACTACGATAACCTGGGACAAAAATCAGTGCACATTAGATTAAAACGTAAATTGCCAATTGGCCTCTTAAACAGTGACAGTGGATGAAAACATTACCTAATAATAGTGTGTGCCAATTGATGTTACATAGCGATAACTTGTACTTTATACCCACCACTTCTTAAATCAATGAGTCTAGTGCATACAGAGTGGTTAAAAAACAGCTACATCTAGTTGGCTTTGAAATTTGTTTGCTTGCAAATTTGTATGTGCCGCTATATTCTTTATTGTTCTCGAATTAGCCAGAACTGTCACTAATTAAACATCAATTTTTGACAAGAAGACTACTCACATTGACCAATAATTAATTAATTGGTATAAACAACAAAATGTACACTTTACAAGAAAATATATTCATTATTGAGGCATATTTCCGATCGGGACAGTTTATAAATGGGGAATGGCAATATTCCTATGCCGAATGTAAACAACAGTTCCGATTGCAGTTTCCCAATAGAATTGTTGAAGATACTGTTTTGCAACACCATATTCATCACACTGTGGAAAAGTTTCAGAGGACAGGAAGCGTAGAAAGAGGCAAATCTTGTGGAAGACCGCGCATTGACCCAAATGTCATTGCAAATGTGCAAATATCAGCTCAAATGGATGTTCCTATTAGTAGTGTTCGGGGTATTTTGAAGAAACGACTGCACATGCATCCGTACAAAGTGTCTGTGGTGCATGAAATCCGACCAAGAGATCATGCTAGTCGGGTACAATATTGTAACTTTTTTCAAGAAAACTTAAACAACAATGACGTTCTAGATTTAAGTTTCTTTACTGACGAGGCATGGTTCTACTTAAGTGGATATGTAAATAAGCAAAATTACAGAACATGGTCAGTTGACAATCCACACAATCATGTTGAGGCTCCTTTACATCCGGTTAAAGTTGGAATATGGTTAGCCGTGTCACGTCGTAGGATAATAGAACCAATATTCTTCCATGATACCATCAACGGTCAGCGTTACCGAGAACAGTTGTTAGTGCCATTTTTGGATCAAGTGCACCCCGATGAATTTAATGGAGGTTACTTCCAGCAGGATGGAGCCCCGGCACACACATCTCGAGAAAATTTGGAATGCTTGAAGAGTTTTTCCCCAACCGAGTACTGAGCAGAGGAATTTGGGCAGCAAATTACCCAGATCTTACGCCATTGGATTACTCCATTTTCGGACATTTTAAAAAGAACGAATTAATAACTTGGAGGAGCTGATGGATTGCATTAGAATTAAATGCAACGAAATAACACCACTCACATTGCAGCATATCTTCGACAACAAGAAACGTCGCGTGGCAATATGTATTCAACAAAATGGTGATCACTTTGAACACTTACTTTAGAGAAGCAATAAATAGCCCTTTTCAGGACCAGGATCGTTAATATTCCCTATTATTTGAAACATAATTCTAGTAGTATTTTTGTTTTTTCTGTAAAAAATAAAGGATTAATCACTTTTAAGTGGGTCTTACTTCTAACAATTTTCATTTTGTTGAATAATTCATTAACATGCACTTTGAAAGTAAACGAAAATATTGTAGTACACCACAGAACAAACTAAAGGGCACAAACCCATTTGACAATTCTTTAAAAGCAGGTTATGTCATTTCTACCGCATAACAACATTACGCCATTACGCGAGAGCGGCATGTTTCATTTTACACCAAACATTCACAGCCAACTAGATGTAGCTCTTTTTTGACCACTCTGTAGTGATGATAGTGTGAATAAACATATTAATTAACTCTGCCATGAATAGCAGTCTATACTGAACTGACATACCAACATTTAAAAAAAAGAAATATGTAGGTACGTTTACATAAGTAGTACTGGTTTCTTTCTTTACATTTTCATTTTATATGGTGAGTTTTTTATACTTTCTAAATACTATATTGAACACAAATAAATGAAGAAATAATAAAAAGAAATTATATTTGATTAAGTCATTGGAATGTCATAACAAGCTACAGGTAAAACATACATCAGTATTCCTTAGTAATTCATAAAATAAATATATTAGTTAATCCTTTTGTGAAATAGCACCATGAAATCAGCAAAAGCTAGGTTGCTTATAAAAGTGTTTCAAAATGTCTGCCAAAATTTCTAGGACGTATAGTACATCAAAAAATAAGTGTAGTTTACTCTATAAAACTATTTCCGAAAATGAACTCCCAAGGAGCTACAGCTCCTAGAAGACTCTCAAAAATGGTTTTATGGCATTTTCTTCAAAACTGTTACAGCTAACTTAATGAAATTTGGCACAGGGGCGTAGTTTTTTCAAAAATCTTTTGAGTAGGCCTAGATATGACTTAAACAAATAAGCAGGATGTCAATTTGAGATTGTTTAGCAGATTTTTGAAAAATAAAACTGCATAGAAAGAAAACGTAAAATGAGGTTTGATAATCAAGTGTAATAATATTTAAACAACATAAAATGAAACAAATTTAGGATTATTTATAAACGAAAAAACTTAATAACACTTATGAAGTACAATAAAATTAATAAATCACAACAGATGCTCAAAATGTCCCTCGTTCTCTTTTTTTTAGATAGAATAGAATAGATTTTTATTTGTGAGAATCTCAGTTTGTACATAAATAGATAAAATATAATAATCTTTCTTGAAGTGAGATACCAAAAAGTACTGAGTACTTGTCCCTGGTATTCACATAAGTAAAATAAAATAAACCTTAATAACTAAACAACTGAATCTATAATTAACCTTATGTAGAAAAATTTTAAATGTAAAAAGAAAAGCAAAGAAAGACCCAATCCTACATCTAGAAAAAACTCTGCATCACAGTCGTTAGTTTGAATAGAGAATCAGAAATCTGCTTCTTTACTTTATTTGTCACTTTACTTGTGCACTTTAGTTTGTTAGGTAACAAGTTGTACGTTTTTAACCCTATGTAAACAAAACACTGCTGGCCCTTTTTAGTTTTCATGAGAGGCGGTTTGATGTTATTGTTAACAATACTTCTAGTTCGCATTCACCTTGATTCTTGTTCAATGCTCTCAAAATCTACCCTATGTTGTATCACATATAATACACTAGTGTAACCGAACAATTGCCTAATGTCTAAAACCTTTGTTTCCTTATACAAGAGATCTGTTGGATAACATTTTTCTTTTCCTAATATAATTTTTAATATCCTTTTGTGAAGGACTTCTAATGCATTTATTACATTCCCATATGCACCTCCCCAAGCTATTATGCCGTAGCGCAGTATAGATAAGAACAATGCATGATAAACAGTAAATAAACAATTTATGCTAAGAAAACATGCTAACCTTCTAAAAACATAAGTTAAATATCTCAATTTGTTTGTTACTTTCTGAACTTGCAGCTGCCATCTAAAATTACTATCTATGGTTATTCCTAAATAATTCTGCGAATCTGCGGCACTGATACACTGGCAGTTACACACGGCACTGCAGCTGTTCCTCTTATGAATTTTGATACTTGAAATTTTTGGAGCACTGTCATTATAAATTCCGAACACCATGAAACTTGATTTCTTGAAGTTCACCGTCAATTTGTTTTCTTCAAACCACTCGAATACAGTTTTCACACTGTCACCAACCACCTTCTCCAGCTCCTGCCAGCTACTCTCCTCGAAAACGATCACTGTGTCGTCTGCGTATGAAACAAGTGTGCCAGTTCCAGTCTCCAGTATTTTCCCTAAGTCGTTTATATAAAGGATAAAAAGAATCGGTCCCAAAATTGTACCCTGAGGAACCCCGCACTTAACTTCCAGTTCTGCACCTCTACTTTCTCCAATCTGCACTCTTTGTACTCTGCTCGTTAGATAACTTCTCATAATGTCATTTATTTTGCCTCTGAAGCCAAGACATTCCAACTTTTCTAATATAATACTGTGATTTAACGTATCAAATGCTTTAGCCAAGTCAATGAAGACAGCAATGACAAGCTTGTTGTTATCCAGGGCTGTGTATATTAGCTGTGTGAATTTAGCTATTGCATCTTGTGTCGACCTTCCCATTCTGAATCCATACTGAGTGTCATTAAGGATATTAAGTTTGTTGACATAATTCATTATCCTTGTTTTAAGACATCTTTCAATAACCTTTGCCAAATTTGAGATCAGAGCGATTGGTCTATAATTACCCAGTTCCTTCCTGTCTCCACTCTTGTGCACTGGAATAATAACTGCTTCCTTGAAGTGTTGTGGCCAATTTCCTGTGGTTATGATAGCATTTGCTATATGTGTAAGGGGCTTCTTTATAAATTCGGCCACTTCCTTCAACATTCGTGGAGGCAAATTGTCAGGACCTGCTGCCTTATTTGGATTTAGTGCCATGATATGATTGTTAATTTCCTCTTCTTCGATTGCTGTTAGAAAGAACGATTTCTGATAGCTTCTCTTTCTTTTCGATAGGTTCACCCGACGCAGGTTATCTGATAGTTCTTTCCCAATGTTTATGAAAAACTTGTTGAAAGCGTTTGCAATTTTAGTTTTGTCTGTTACTGCTTCTCCCTCTGTCGTTCGAATTTCATCTATCTCTATCTTTTTGTTTTTCTTTCCGTTATTTATGCATTCTTGTATTGTGTTCCACATATCCTTTGTGTTTTGTGCTCTGTCCATTTTCGATTTGTAAAACTCACTCTTAGCCTTTTTTATTAACTTGTTCAAAACATTTCTATATTGAGTATAGGCCTGTTTTAGGTGTGAGTTTTGTGGGTCTCTCTTGTGCATTCGATATAACCTCTCTCTAGCATTTATTGAAGTTATAATTCCCAGCGTTATCCAAGCACTTTTCTTTCGTCTCATCTTGACTTTTTGCATCGTTGATACTTTGTTTATATGTTCCTTAAGTATGTCTACAAATTTTTTAGTGCATTTGTCTGAATCACTATTTTCAAAGACAGCAATCCACTTTTCGTCCTCGAGATCTTTTTTCAGTTTATCGTAGTTGATTTTGTATATATATTTTCCGCACTGTCTATCTTCTTTCTGCATTTCAATGCTAATAATGACCGGGAAATGGTCTGTTACTGCAGTTTTTAAAATAATAGGACTAACTTTCTCCTCTTGAATAAATAAATTTATTCTTTTGTTTAAATTGAACGTTAACACTTCACGATTATTTTGAAGAACTGTACATTGATTAATTATTTTGTTACTTAATTCCTCGACTGTGTTAATATTCCCAAATACTGAAATCGAGTGGATTCGTGTCGGGAGACCTGGTTGGCCCGATCCATTTGATTGGAAAATTAATATTTAACCACTGTCGCTCTCTTCTCCAAAAATGTGGGGGTGGACCATCATGCATAAAGGACATGTTCCTTCTAAGATTTAAGGGTACATTTTCCAATATTTGAAATAGATCATTTTCTAGAAAGACAGAATACATATCTCCGTTTAAGGTACCGGAAACATCTGAAACCCTATGAATTTATTTCCTAAAGTAGCTGCCCAAACATTTATTTTAAAATCATGTTGATAGTGAGACCCTCTAGTAACTCTTGGATTTTTTTCAGCCCAGAAATGCGAGTTATGATAATTAAAAACGCCCGTCCTTGTAAACATTGCTTCGTCCGTAAATAAGAGTTTATTGAAAAAATTTGGATCAATAGCTTTTCGTTAATTCACAAAAGTCGACCCTTGATGGCCTATCCGTCAAACAATCTCTCTCAAATAGACATCCTGCTCATTTGTTTAAGCCATATCTAGGCCTACTCAAAAGATTTTCGAAGGTATTTTGGACAAGTAATTTCAAAAGCTTGAAAAACACGTCAACATTCAACTGCAAATTACACGAAAACGGTCAACTTTAAAACATTTTAACAAGAATGCCTTTTTTATGTAAGATAAATCAAGATTTGAGATTTTTTATAAATGTACAGTAGAACTCGCTTTTAACGATCACGGTTACAGCGAATTCACGTTTATAACGAATAATTTTGAAGGTATATTTGAATTACATTTGATTTAATGCATGTATTTCATGTTTATTACGAATTCGTTTCACGGGAATAACGAACCAAAATTTAAGAACACATTCTCAGAACTGATCCTTTTCATCTCCTAATAAAATGTAACTGAAAGATATTAGGAAGGTTTTCTAGGAAAATAGTGGTCAGTTAAATTTCGTAGGCCACTTTTTCTAGCTCTCCCTAGCACTCTGTACAATAGCGCGAGATAGTGGGCAATGTAAGCAACTCCGTTTTTCTTAGAATCCAGCAGCTACCTGCAGGATCCAGTTCTTCGAAAAGCGATAATGGGTTTCGCCCGATGTTATGGCTCAGGTCTGTTATCGCATTCTGCAAAACGAAAGTGTTGCGTCATAGCCACGTCTTAGCTATTGCATTTAACAAAACCCTTTACAGGATTAAAAGTACAATAGCTATAAGACGTTGGCCTATAACGCAACAAAAAGAGTTACAAAAATCTTCAAGTGGATGTATCTTGGTCGTTCCTTTACTGACATTCCGTATGTACCTACGCATTTTCTAGTTGTGGAAAAATATCGGGAGTCAAACGGAAAATTTTATCGGTTTCCGAAAAAGTAGAAATTATACGGAAGTTGGAAATTTGCTCAAATTATGACATTCTTGGGTATAACGAATAACGGTTATTACGAACAAATATAGCGGTCCCGTGGAATTCGTTATAACCGAGTTCTACTGTATTAGATAAAACCACGCACAAAAAAAATAGGGTAATTGAACCATTCCAGCCCCCTTGTAATTTACGCCCCTGAATAAAATATAAAGATTGTAACAAATTAGTAATATTTCTCATAAAAAACTACGCCCTTGTGCCAAATTTAATTAAGTTACCTGTAACAGTTTTGTAGAGAATGTCAGAAAATCATTTTTGAGAGTCTTCTAGGGGCTGTAGCTCCTTGGGAGTTCATTTTTGGAAATAGTTTTATAGAGTAAACTACACTTATTTTTTGATGTACTATACGTCCTAGAAATTTTGGCAGACATATTTAAAACACTTTGTATAAAACAAGACAGTTTATTACAGCAGCTAATTTAATTTGTGGGGTTATTTCGAACAGATCTATACATCAAGAATTATGTGCTAAACCGATTCTGTATGACAATAACGTATATCGGCTGATATATATAAATACATATGATACACTACTTAGGTAGAAAACATTTTGTGGTCATAAATGTACTCTATAAGGAACTTCTTGAATCTGATGACATCTTCCCATTATATGTACATAGTTTTATAAAAAATTTAAAATGCACAGTAATAGTGGGTGAGTTTTTTAAAGCGTTACAAGGCGATATCTCGAAAACGGTTTAAACTATTTTCATAAAATTTTGGTGAGGTAATAGAAAGATGGGGGGACATATTTAAACATATTTTTTACATTAGACCCTCTTTATTTTAAGGGTTGGGGGGTAACTTTGGAATTTTAAATAGGATGATGTACTTTTGTTTATAAAATTCGAATCTACATAAAAAACTATGTATCTTTAATTTTTGTTTGTTTTTTCTGCACTCCCCCAAAATTAAAATGCAATAAAATGAGAAATACTTGTTAAAACATTAAAATTCTCAACTGACTTAAGTAAAAAATAACTCATTTCCATGGAAACAAATAATAATTGTGAAATAAGTGAACTTGATTTATTGGTAAAATTTATTTATTTTTTAAATTCAATAAATATTTTGTTTATCATAATTCCGTAAACGAAAGAGCAAATCAAAAAATTTTTTTTGAACAAAAGTACATCATCCCATTTAAAATTCCAAAGTTACCTCTCACTCCTCAAAATAGAGAGGAGGTAAATGTTAAAAATATGTTTACATATGTCCTCCATCTCCCTATTACCCCACCAAAATTTCATGGAAATATTTTAAACCGTTTTTGAGATACCGCCTTGTAACACTTAAAAAAACTCACCCAGTATATCAATGTGTTATTTCAGTGACATTAATCATTTATGTCATTTGCAAGTCTTTTTAAAATGTTACCTCAGTAAGAATTCCTCAAGAAAAATATTTTAAATTGCATCATTTGTTAACTTGTGGCATTAGTTACTTCAAAACTGATTCAAATTATATAAATAGGACAAGTATATTATTTTAGTATTTCTAAATTCTTTATAAATCTCTTGTAGAAATAGATAACGTAAAAAACTCTCCAGACAAAAACTTAAAATTACAATTTCAATTTTACGTTAACTAGTTAAGTACTAACAATAAGTCCATGAAGCTGTAATTTTTCTATGTACGAGGGGCGTGCAAAGTGTGTTGCAATTTGGGGGTATCTAGCAAAGTTTAGATTTTCGTGCAAATTTTGTTTGATACATTAGATCTAGTTACCCTTGCTTGCAAAAATTGGTTGTCCTATCTGCTTTTGTTTTCCTTCTGTCAGTTGTGAAATATGGCTGGGTGTAGTTTAAAGAAGTTAGAGTATCGAAGCGTCATCAAGTTTTTGTGTAAAGAGGGTGTAAATGCAAAGGAAATTTTTGATCGCTTATCGAAAGTGTACAGATCGGAGGCGCCTTCGTATGCTACGGTCACTAGATTGTCTAAAGAATTCAAACACGGCCGTCAGAGCATTGAAGATGATCCAAAGTGCGAAGGACCAAAAACTGCAACCGATGATGAACATGTGTCTCGGGTTGAGTCACTGGTACTCGCAAATAGGCGTATAAAGGTATCAGAAATTGCCCAAGAGATTGGTGTTTCACAAGGGAGTGTTCACAACATCATCCATGCCACTCTGCACATGTCGAAAGTGTCAGCCAGGTGGGTGCCCAGAAATCTTTCTATTCAGTATAAGCACTGCAGAATGGAAGCATCACGCGAGCTCCTCGACCTCTTTAATTCCAATCCAGATGACTTTATGGCTCGACTTGTGACTGGAGATGAAACATGGCTTCACCACTGGGACCCCGAAACGAAGCAAGAGTCGATGGAATGGAAGCATGCGGAATCTCCAGCTCCGAAAAAATTCAAGACACAGGCCTCTGCTGGGAAGATCATGGCGTCGGTTTTTTGGGATTGCCAAGGGCTGCTCTTAATCGATTATATGCCGCACAAAACTACAATTAATGCAGAATATTATGCACAGCTTTTGAAAAAATTGTGCAGCGTAATTAAAGAAGAGAGACGTGGAAAACTGTCCAAAGGGATCTTTCTACTGCATGACAATGCTCCAGTCCACAAGGCCAGAGTTGCACAGGCTGCCCTGAAGGACTGCAGGTTCGAACAACTTAACCACCCACCTTACAGTCCGGACCTGGCTCCTAGCAACTTTTACTTATTCCGAAACCTCAAGAAATGTATTCGGGGGCGCCGGTTTTCAGACGACGAAAGCCTTAAAGAGGAGACGGAAGCGTGGTTTACAGGACAAGAGGAAACTTTTTTTTTTCGGGGGATTGCGTTGCTAAAGGAGAAGTGGGGCAAATGTATTGAACTTAGAGGGGACTACATTGAGAAGTAATAAATGAATTTAATTGCTATTAGTCGTTTCAATGCCCGAATTGCAATACACTTTGAACGCCCCTCGTATATACTACTCATTGGTTTTTATATAACCAACCTCAAAACCGCTGTGAGTAAATTCCATCAATTATTTATTAAAAGCCAACACGAATATAAATGGAAATACTAACAAAAACAAAACCAACGTGCAAAATCATGTGTCTAAACGCAAATCAGATAACCTAACGCTACCCACTAATGAGGTGCAAAAGAGATACCTTTGATCAACTGATGAACTTTTAAAACAAAACCAATACTACAACCTCTCCCAAAATGCCGATAATACTAACAGAAGTCAACAAAGCAAACAAGATGGCAATGAAACTATCCAGCAGTCACCAACTGTTAACCAAATTAAAATCCCGCCAATTTATTTACCCAATCAAATAAATCTACTGCGCTGGTAACTGACATCGAAAAATCAGTCAAAGGAAAATTTACAACATTATTCAATCAAAACTCAATCCGAATCAATTTAACTGAAGAGGACGATTTTTGTATTCTCATTAAATTTTCCAAATCAACAAAATTCTCTACTACACCTTTCGAAATCCTAATAGCAAACCCCCTTGTCAGTAGTGATTAAAAATTTACCTCTGTCGTTAATTAAAGAAGAAATTGGAGAGGCCCTACAATCCTTACCAGTTATCAGCATAACCGCTTATTAACAAAAGAAAAAAGGCCATTACCAATCTGGGTGGTCGAACTAAAGGACAATGATGAAGGTAAGCAAATCTTCAAGCTCAAACAAATGTTTCACTCCATCGTCACTGTGGAACCAAGAAAGAGAGCCTCCAACATACCACAATGTCATAGGTGTCAAAAGTATGGTCACACCAAGAACTACTGCACCCTCCAACCGAAATGTGTTAAATGTGCAGGAGCCCATCATCACTCTGCCTGCAAAAAAGCAGCTAATGAAAAACCAACGTGTGCAAACTGCGGTGGTGAGCACGCAGCAAGTTATCGAGGGTGTAGCCACCACAAAGAACTACAAATGAAGCGTCAGAGTAACAGTAACATCTATTGAGCAAACCCCAACAATGCCTACGTCAATGAAAATCTTATTAAAAACATATCAAACATCTCGCCAAGCAAATCTCACCAACCATCTAAATCTGCTCCTTCCAACAACCTTGCAAAAATCTTATTGGACTTATTAACTCCATACCTTCCTGTAATCAAACCTTTTTAGTAAACACCATCCTTCCTTTATTCCTAAATGGACCCTAATTCACAAAGAATAGTCGAAATTTCAACAATTCTCAACTGGAACGCCAATGGAATAGTATTCCAACGATCTACACTAATAGCCTTTCTAGCCAGGCATCGAGTTCACATAGCCTGCATAACCGAAACTCACCTAACCCCAAAATGAAATCTCAAAATTCCTGGTTACAAAGTCTATCGCAAAGATAGAAACACAGTAAAGCATCAGGCGGTGTGTGTAGAAATTATTTCTGGCACCAGATCCGTAGGATGTGCCTTAGGCACCTATTTACAAATGACTGCAACTTCATTTTGATTTTGTTAGTTACGCACCATGTTTCTGAACCATAAAATAGCATTGGTTTTGACCGTCGCGTTGAAGATTTTTAACTTTGTTGACTCACTGATGTTGCCTGCCCGCCATACGCCCCCCATGATCGAAAAAGCTGCCTTGCTTTGTTTATTCTGTTGCACATCTGTTAGAGACCCTCCTTCACACGACACTGTGATACCCAGATACACAAATTCACGCACGCTTCTATGGGGTCACCCTCAAGTCACTTGCGTTTGTTAGGTTAATATTAAGCACTTTCGTTTCTCTTTGTTAATTTTTAGTCCCTCTTTTCACGATTCTTCCTGAAGACTGTTTAGTTTTGCTTGCATATGTTGCGTTGTTTTCGATATTAAGCACACGTCGTCAGCATATTCCAGATCCTCCAATGTTCCTGTTAGGCTCCAGTTGATGCCCCGCTTTTTATCTTTCAGTGTGTTTATCATAACGCTATCCATGACAATTAGGAACAATAGGGGTGACTAAATGCAGCCTGCCTCACTCCAGTTACTGCTGCAAACGGTGTCGATAGCTTTCCTTTATGTAGCACCCAATATTTATATCCCTCGTATGCTGCTCTAATTAGTTTTATAGTCTTTCTTGAAAGTCCTCTATTTTTCAGCATTGCCCAGATGTATTCCCTGTTAATTGAGTCGAAAGCCCGCTCATAATCAATGAACAGCAGTTGCAGTGGGGCCTGATATTCAAGTGACTGGTCCTATTAAAATTCTAATTGTGTTGATGTTATCTGTACAAGAGTGCCTAGTTTTAAATCCGCTTTGCTCTTTTCTTAGTCCTATGTCAAGTGTTCGTTCTATTCTATTTATAATTACTCTGTAAAATATCTTACTCGGCACACTTAAAGACTGATTCCCCTCCAATTTTACACTTACAGTTCTCCTTTTTTGGGCATTTTGACCACAATGCCCTCTTTCCAATCTTGGGGAAGATTTCTTCTACCCATATCTTTCTCATTAGTGGGTATAATATATCGACAGTAAGTGTTACATCAATCTTCAATAAGTCGGCTGTTAACTGGTCACTTCCCGGAGACTTTCCGCTTTTCATCTGTTGGAGTCGCCTCCACTAGCTCTTCTTTGTTTGGCGGATCTGTACTTATTTCTAATTCAGGACTATAGTTTCTTCTGGCAGCTGTACACCGTCATTCTCCATGTTCATCACTTCTTGGAAATGTTCTCTCCATCTTTGAGCTGTTGTTCTACTGTACTTAGTATTTCTTTATGTTTGTACCTTATAGGTACATTTATTGCTCTTTTGTTTTACCTGCTAGTTTCCTTATTATGTTATATAGTTCCTTACTGTTTCCTTTGTGGACTGCTATTTGTGCCCTCTCTGCCAATTCTTCCATGTATGCTTGTCTATCTCTTTTGATACTTCTTTTTACTTTCTTGCTTTGTCTGGTATACGCCAATTGTGCTTGTGTTTTGGTTTCTTCATTGTTAGCTGAAGTTTGCGTTCTTTACATTTTCTTCTTTTCTTTATCTTTCCCAGGTGCCCTGGCTGACCATTCTGCACGACTTTGTCTTTAATACCGAAGATTTCATCACCTGCCTCATTAAATGCACTTTTACATTTCTGCCATTTTTCCTCTATTGTCATAGTTTGATTCGTTTCTCCTACTTTTCGTCTCACTCTTTCTATAAATGTGTTCCTCGTTTCCGGGTTTTTGCCTTCTTTATGTCATACTTTCTGTTTTTAATATTTACGTAATTTTCTTTATGTTTTATGAATTCGAAGCGTATCTTTGCCAACAGCAGGTGATGGTCTGTATCTGCATCAGCTCTTCTTTTATTGCATACATCTGAGAGAGCATTTCTCCACTTACTCAGGCGGTGTAGCTATCATTATTAAACAAAAAATTGATCACACCCCAACCCCAGCTCCCTTAATCCTACGCTAGAAAAGATTGGAGTAAAAATCAAACTAAACGACACAAGTAGCCTCACAATCATAAGTGCCTACAAGCAACCCAATAGGAAACTAAATGAGGAAGAGTTCAAAACCTTATTCAATACATCTGAACCGATACTGATGATGGGAGAGCTCAACAGCAAGCTTACAGCATGGGGTTGCAGAGCAACCAACCCTGCTGGTGTGAAACTTGAACAATTATCGATCAGTCATGGACTTCCCATAGGGCGCAGCATTTGCTTAGCCACCTCGCATTAGTGAGAGTTGGCGGAAACCAACGGGGGGTGCAACCTGATTGCGGCCAGGAGGGACACTTCCAGCTATTTCTATTCTAGAACATGTTTGTGTACATATGAACTTAGTTCCGCAATTTTGTTTGTTACAATATTATCAATATATATCAATTAAAATTGAGAAGTGTTTGAATTCAACGATACTACAGTCCACTACATACCATACAATGGAGTTCTTAATAATCCAAGAAGACATCGACGTAACTGTCTCTAGTATCACTACATCGATAGTAGGCGCTGCAAAATGGCAACCATAAGCAAGCCCAGATAGCGTAAACCTGATTATAATCTCCGAAGCCAAATCAGAAGACTATGGCAACGAACAAGAAGCCCTGAAATTAAAATACAATTGAATAAACTCACACATCAGCTAAAACGGATCTGGACGACTACAGAATACAAACCTATCGCAAATATATTGCAGACATCGGCCCCGGGGACCCAGGATGTGGAAAACCACAAGAAAAGTCTTAAAAACCTCCCAAGAAATCCCTACAATCAAAACAACCAATTATAACTACTACACAGACAACGAAAAAGCAGCAGCATTTGCCAATCATCTTGAGGGGACCTTCACGACAGAGATTACCTGCACCCCACACAAGTAGCCTATATTATCAACCACATCGAGGACTCATCACCTAGTCAACTCAGGCAACATGCAGCTACATCTCCTCAAGAGCTAGACGAATTCATCAAATCATTACCCAACACAAATCTCCCGGACCTAATCTAATACCTAACTTAGTGCTCCAACACTTAACTGACAAAGGCTTAGCATATCTTGCAACCCTTATAAATTGCATGTCTAAGGCTAGGTTATTTCTCTCAAAGGTGGAAGCACGCTCAAATCCTTATGATTCCCAACCTGGAAAGAATAAAGATCAGCCTGCTAACTACTCTCTCCAAGTTACTCGAAAAAGTAATTTATGCGTGTCTATCCAAAGCAGTTAATACACTACAAATTCTTCCCTCCCTATCAATTTGGATTCAGAAAGGGACACTCGACCAGCCACCAACTACTAAGAATTACAGAGCTATAGAACCTGGCTTTGAAAATAGATGCTATACCACCATGGTCCTCATGGATGTCGCCCAAGCTTCGATAAGGTTTGGATTGAAGGCCTTAAGAAGAAACTCATTGACCATGACATACCAGGATATCTCCTAGCCATTACCTTTTCCTT